>NNCF01129813.1:714249-879501 GCA_002313205.1 Laupala kohalensis | reverse complement strand
AATAGAACGTTTAAATGTTAAATTTGCCTGAGAATGTGCTCAGTAAAAAACTATTACGATCTAGTTCCATAATGGAATATTACATATTATAAAAAATGTAAATATTGCGTCACATCGTACGTATTAACAGAATTCAGAAAAAGCAATAGTAAATAATAGTACCTGAAGAAATAAAATTTTCTTAAAAATTAATCAACTAATTAAATTAATTAGTTTATCATATTGAATTATTTCAAATAGGAAATTGTGAAAGTAGAACTCACGTGGAGGTGTTCTTATTATAGCGGCTGCGTCCGATATACACACAACTTACGCGCACTCTGACGTGTTGACTTACGCCCAAAATGTTCATCTCGCGAAAAATACTCTACAAGAGACATAATTTGAAGTAAATTTAATGTAGTTGTTATTTTTATTGGTCAATATTCTATGAAAGTGTGTAATTTTCGAGCAGTAATTAAATAACATAAGAAAAACTTGTTTTGGGGGTCCATTTCAAAATTTTGGTGAAAATTCACCACGCTCTAGCGCGATATCTGTTCGTCAGACAAAAAACCTGTAAAGACTTAATTTGTAGGAAATATAATGCACATAATTTTTGCATGCGTATACTTTTCTCTAGAAGCACGTAGTTTTCGAGTTATAAACAAAAAACTAGAAAAGAGTGTTTTTGAATTTTTCTCAGAACGCAGTTTATGAAGTGACATGGTTGAAATTCGGAATCTGCAAGTCGCTAAAACGTCGCTAGACAATGAAGCGAATTTATTTACGTACACGTATTTGTAACTCCCGCGATCAATTGAGGTCAATTGCGATCAATTGCTTTCGTCAAGGTCTGTAGTAAGCGTTCTATTGTAACGACAGGCCTGTCTCTATTGTAACGAACGGATTTTACTACAGCACTTGCCGTAAAAATACTACCGTATTTTATTAAATTAAACTTTATTGTCAAAAAAGCAGTTGCAAACTACGTATTACCACGGTGGGGGGGGGACAATAAACTAAGTTACTCTCCGGAAGCAAGCAAGGGACCATCCCATCAATTCCGAGCAAGGGCAGTGGCGGATTTAATATTTATAAAAGAAATTATTTAATAAATACGTACTGTTATCCATTTATTATTCGAAAATAAATTGTTTATATTTGTGCCGTAAAAATTCGAGATTGATAAAACAAAGCTATTAGTGACATTCCCATCCAAGGAAAATCCGCCACTACCCGAAGGAAAACAGGAGAAAAATCCGGGCCAGGATGGGGCTACAGAGATAATGTACACAACCGTGCCAAAGTTGCGTACAGTTAGAAATAAACTGTTATATATATATAAAGGATCAAAAACAACATATGATTAAATCCTTTTTTCGTGCAACAACAGGCTCTGTCGTAAAAATCCTAGCGTTTGGAAAAGAATTTTCAGTCGTATCGACACTATTTACAACAGGATTGTTGTAAGTTGGGAACGACAGGCTATCGATACGACAGAAAAAACTTTAAGGAAACTGTACGGGATGCGTATCTATGAGTTGCTTTGGGAAGTCATCCCCTTTCTCAGTGATATGTATCTCGAGTGTGGGTTTTTAAGATCTGGAAATGAAGGATTTGAAGAAAATACAACTCGTTTACTTGTTTGAAATTTTCCAAAATGTGTGTTGCCAGGAATGAGCGTCGGGAGTGTTGATCACAGAAAAAGGATGTGTGTGGAACCTAAACATTTGGGAATCACTATCCTCAGGGATTTCATCGTTCAGTGACTGTACACCTTCTGGCGCTTGGCGCATACTCACCGTTCTCCGCCGTGGAAGTTGGCATGCGACGGCGGGGGTGGAGGTGGAGTCGTATCACGCCGTAGCCGCCTTCGCTCCAGAACCTTCGCCACGTAGTCGGCCAGTAGCGCACCCGATAGTCGCCCCATGCTGCGGGCGAGAAGCGGCGGGAGCACTCCGTACGGGTTCTCGTTGTCCGTCAAGCCGAGCTTGTCAAAGTCGACTGCGAACCGAACATGACACGTACGAAATCAGTCATCAGAAACTCAAAAAGTAAGAGGTAATGCTACGAAAAGTTCGTATTAATTGTGTTCCTAGCATAGTTTCATCAAATTTCTTGTGTTTGTGCTCCTGGGAGAACCCCAGAAGTACTATCGACAGCTCCATTTTGATGTCAGAGTAAAGTATTTTAAGTTTGATATGTATTTTGGAGCGGCCGAGGAATGAAACATTAAATGGGATAAATACGGGTATCAATGGGGAGTCACTTAAGAATAGAGTCATATTTGTGCCAAACATCACAAATTTTACGGGAGCAATGGCACGGCTATTCTGTTATTTATCTCATAATGACAAAGGTAACAAGTGGATTATATTCATTTCTGATTTAATATAATGGTCAGTCGTGCTATTGAATATGGTTAATAAAGAAGATGATAATTTCCGTCTAGTTATTCTAATGATGAAGAAGGTGATATGTGAACTATGAAACGAGAAATGTTACATAACTTTTCTCAAATTACTGCGCATTTCGTTTGTATTAATGCTTAGCGTTTTAAGATATGATTGATTAGTTATTCAATGTATATTTTGTGAAGTTGTTTCTTGTTGCAGTACTGACGATGTGCAAGAAACCATGACATATTGGCAAGTTATAAATTCATTTGATCTTGTCCGAAAATCTTGTAAATAATAAGGAAGTATTTGGGCTTGCCAAATCTGTGCCTTTTTCCCCCTCCCTATTGTCGCCCTCAGCATACAGCCTATAGAACAACCGTAAAATAGTTCTATCGAATGAGAATTAAACCATAAACGTCTAAACTTTGTATAAATGGATGGATATATATGATTATATCCATTTTAGCTTTCAAAACGCACCTTACCGGTCATATAAGCAATATACAAACTATTAAATAACTGGATGAAATACTTTGTGTCTTATGTGAGAAACAATAAACCTTTTGTGAGAAAAGATTTAATTTTCGAAAATAAATATTTCCGAAAAATTTAAATAGATGACATTTTTAACATATAGTCAAAGACCTATATCAATTATCAAAATATTTTTTATAGAGGTCACCGGATATTCTGAAGAAATATTTAAACTTTAATGCGCCATTTTCTTCCTGATCGCCATTGCCAACTACGGTATACAGGCTAAAGGCAGGCCGTGATGCTTATGAACAGGGTCAAGAGCGATCAGTTTATATTAATTTCTTCATAAATATGTTTTGATAAAACTAGATTGTCTTAAATAATTACTATTATTCATTAAACTAACAAACTTAATTTAAATATTAACAAAGATGGTAATAAGACTTTTGAATGATTTGACTAACCCGACAGAAGTACCTTAACGGAAGAACGTCTCCCTATAGTATTCGCTGTGGAAGAATAGTAACGAGACGCAACCAATAGAGCGAAAACGCGGCGTTGTCGTATGTCTGATGCAGGGGATGGCCTAACATAGCTCCACCCATTCCCGATGGCATGCCGTGGCACCCAGCCAAAGGTTGCTATATCCGGTGGAAAAGCTTATTGCAAGCAGCCGTCTTGCGGCCAAAAGTTAAAGATCAAGCCATATGTCTGTCACTGTTGGCATATCAATTACTGTCGGTTCTGCAAATCGGCTGATGTAGACTAGCACCCGAACGTGAAAGCACTAAGTTTCTGCTGACACGAGTGAAACACCCACGTGTCTATAGCGAGAGGAATAGTAGGCAATCTCGCAATGCTTGTATTGGTTCCTCGACTTTCACGTGGTCTTTTGGCTCCTCCCTTATAACCATTCTTTCGCCGCGAGTACTGTAGTCGAATTGGTCTCCAGCTTTACTTGAGAGGGGTGTCGTGAAGTTGTACTTACTGGTGAACGGCAAGCTGATGGACATGTTGGAGAGGAAGCCGTCGGGCGGGTATCGCACGAAGGGCAGTGACAAGGATGGTGTGATGACAAGAGCCGTGCCTGGCGGCAGAGCCAGCCGTCCGTCGTTCGTCACCCACAGCAGCCGCTTTTGGCGAGACCGCACTTCCGACCGAGCTCCACTCACCCCTGCTGCCGCCGCCGCCTCCGCTGACGATGTAACCTGCGGAAAATTCAGCATATCATCAATATACTCTTTTGGAGTTTCCGATTCACTGATCGCGGTTAACATAATACTGTTGGATTTTTCCCATTCTCATAATCATGGTTTAAAGTATTTTGATCTCGAACATATTCGCTCGCGAACTGACGATGAAATTGTCTGTTTCTCGGCGTCCTGTTATCGGAAAAATGATTTTTATGTCGTCAATAACTGCCACTCGCTAGTAACAAAACAACTTTTATTTTCTAGTAGCCACACAGATACAAATTCCAGAATATGACAGCCGATGGTCGCAGTTCCATAAATCCGGTAGACAGTTGCTGCAGTAGCGCAGAGTCGAAGTTCCGTAAATGCAGTAGACAATTGTAGTGCCGAGTCGAAGTTCCGTCGTGACATAAGTTGCAGCGAGATCTGGTTCCGATGGGTGGTCTGTTACTGAAACCGGATCAGTTTTATTCATGTTTTGTACTTGGAGTAATGCGTGTTTATTAGATGCAATCGTTTTGGAATTTGTGATAATGGTTACCTACCACGCACTTTATATGACTATAAAAATACATTTTAGAAACTTTTCCAGTGTTGACTCAATTGATTTGCAATTGTTTTCTCCTGTATGTAGAAGGATAAATATATAAACCTTCAGTCCCACTTGTAATTCCCATTAACATTTGCAATGTGAACAATTAAATTGTATCACGGAAGTAACCACTCTGAATTCTCTTTAGGTTCAAAGAGAGGAGTATTGAAAAAAATTGCTTGTCATGAGCAAATTGAAGTGAAAAAAGCTGAAATTGTGAACGATCTCTGTAAATAAAACCCATTCAAAATCCGGGAACGCCAGTCTGCTAAAGCTCTGGAAGGCGTTGCAAGTAAAGAATTTAGGGATGGTACTATTTTTTTCAGCCATATTCGAAAAATGTATTATGAATACAGCTTCAGTTATTTTCTAAATTATTGAAGACAAGTTATTTCGTTTTATAACACATCTCTGCGATATTCGGTTAGATTGTCAGATTAAAACAACTTGAATTTCAAGGGCAAAATAGGACAATTTATCTTGTAACTGTCTCTTGTAAAGGAATGAAGATAAGATACTGATAGTGGTTATTGCATATTCAGGGCTCCTCTTTAGGTTATTTAGTACCGAAAACATAGGATAAAATGATCTCAACTTGTTTTGGTGCTTGGAAGTAAGTGTTAAAAAAAGCAAAACTTCAAGAAAAAGTGGGTATTATATTTACGCCCAAACCTAACCCCGGAAAAAAATTTTCCCATGAAACTGTTGTCATGCAAAATTAATTTCGAATGAAAACCTTCCAAATAGCACAAGATTTTATAGTACAAAACAAGAATATTTACTACAAAACAAGAGGCTCAAAATTATTTGTAAAAGCGTTTTTTAATGAAAAAATGTATATTGTTGAAATAGTTTAGGAAATACAAAGTATCATTAATTCCGATAAAAATATACCATAACTGAATATTTATATGTATTTTTGTGTAAATATTTTTAAAAATTCTTTACTTTCGTATTCTATTAAGACATGTCTCTAACCGCTATGCCGCGATGCGGTTTCTAAAGAGGCATTTTTAGATCCATGTTGATTAGAAACGGAGCGGTTGTGCTCATGCTCCACGCTTGATATTAAATTTAATAGAAATTTTCGCTCGATATTAAATTTTCAAAAGGAATCTTGAATATTGATTATAATCCCATTACGAAACTGGTTAATGAAAAATTCAGAAATGTCCACAAAAATTAAGATTAATGCAAAGAATAAACATATATTTTCTGTTAAATATTTTTTTGTTTTAAAATTTCAACTAATGGAGGTCAATTTTTTTCAAAAAGAATTCCAATATAATTTGTTAAAAAATAAAAAACGAGAAAACGATATATTGAGGATTTATTGCACAGACGTATTATCACGGACAGAATACGTCAAATATATCTCATTCCAATTAATGAGAATTAAATAATTGGGATCTGATTTGTTCCCCATTACAATGTTAAATAAAATAAATGGGCATTTGTTATTGAGATGTTAAAATTAGGATGAATATTTCTTTAAAATATGTAATGAAAACTAGAAATAGAAACCCTATTATTTTATAAGAAGAAATAAATTTAGAATTAATAAGATATAATAATAAGGAATTTGAGAGCATAATAAGGCAGTTGTGATGGATGTATGAAGAAGTATATTAAACTATTTTTAGAATTTTCTTAGACATGTTATTTTCGTTTACAGTAAAATTTATCGAAGAATTAAACAGAAACAACAAAAAGTTCCGGGCGAAGCTGGGGGTGGGGATCGCTAGTAATTTAATAATAAATTTTTACATTAAATACGCAAATTTCTGAAAAAACATGCTAGAAATTCGTGGATATGTTAAGTTCATCACTTTACTTGGATCGTTCTTGTCATTTATAACCATAATTTTGTAGTGGCAGATTCAGAAATGGTTACATTATCACAATAACCAAACTTACGTTTTTTATTAGGTATTATAACCACGCATGCACAGAAACAAAATTAATAATTTGAACATTAACATATACTCTAACATACTCATAAAGATTACCTTCTTACCCGATGTATTTGTTTTTCTGCATTCACTCAATGCGAGAAATACGGCTACTAATTTCAGTGAGGAAAAACCCTAACATTTCAATCATTTTAGAAAAATTTACTTCTCCATTCCACTTCCTCAAAATCACTCATCACTTTAAAATTGAAGTTTCGGAGCTCACCGTTGATGTGCCTTCGTGGGCGGGAGCGTTGGGGATAATGACTGGCGCTGTAGGAACGGTGGCTGGGGAATCATCCGCTGGTGGCGTTCCGGCTTGCGCGGGGAATCCCGCAGTCACCAACAAAGTGACGACGAACAGTCTTGCCAACATGGCGGGTACGCCTATCGTGGGCATTGGCATCTGGAAAAAGCAAGACGAATATTTGCATGATATCGTTCTGCATGTTTATAGATTATATGATAAACACGTATTTTGACACTGCAGATTCGGAACGCCGAAGTTTCGCGTGTGGATTGGAATAACATAAACGTGCTAACGAAGTAACACAATACATTCGCTACGTGAATTGCTTAGAGTAAGCGTTAATATTCATCCTTGGTCACGTGAGCCATGCGTATTTGCAACAGAGGATTCAACGAATGTTGGTTCTCATTCCAGGACTCAGTATCTGATTTCTTCACTAAGAAAGAATAACCATGTTAACCAATTTATTAACTTGCAATAATTTAACCAATATTGAAAATTTAACCACTTCTGAAGTATTATTTATAGTTTCGATCTATAAAATGTGATTTATCATTCCATATACAAATTCTTTAGCATTCAAATTTTGAACATTTGAGAAAACTTATTTCAAGTTGATTAAGGCCCTACTTATGCGTAATTTGCGCCTTCCAATCTTTAAAAAACCTTATAAATATTCTGAAATTTTCGCCTTATTCGTTTTCTTATTCGAGAAATCCTATTAATTTCCAATACATTTATTTTACCAGACGCTTGGTTTTTATGTTTGAGTTTAACTATCTTGTCCAGTGCGTTGTACATCATTAAGAAAAAGAAATATGTTCCAAAACTTCAAACAATCAAAAGAATAACATATCAGTTTTAAGCTAAGAATATATAAAGAACAATGATACAAACTAAGGAAATCATCAAAACAATACATTATGTCCCAATAACCATGAAGAACAAATTTCGAAGGAGGTACAAACAATGAAGACCCACAGTGGAAGCGAACCGAACCCATGAGTTATTATTATTATTATTATTATTGTTGTTATTACTTAGTTCTCTCAACTTGTGTTGGTTTTTCTCTCAGCAGTGGATTATTAAATCAAGTTCTGATGGGAGGAAGAATCTATTTCAGGTCCAAGAACTTTCTGGTAATGTGGGCTGAGGACAGAAGGACGCTGTGTTGCAATCTACTTATTATATTGGTGTTGATTNGTTCTAGGGTAGATATGATAGACACTATGATCACTTCTTGAACATTCCAGAGTTTTTTTACTTCAAAGGCTAGTTGTTGGTATTTTGAAATTTTGTCGTTCTTTGTTTTTTCTAGATTGTTCTAATTTACGACAGCAAAATTGATGAGATACACTTTTGATTCTTTTCTTTTCCCAAGGATGATATCAGGTCTGTTGTGAATTGTTGTTAGGTCAATGAGACTGCTTCTGTCCCAGTACAAAATATTTGACTTCAAATCGTCTTGCAAGACTGGTTGAGGTTTATACTGACGGTCTGGTGGTATGGGATTCTTAATGCAGTTCAGTGATTTTGCAATTTCTAGGTGAATTATTTTTCCCATGTTGTCGTGTATAGTTTTGTAATCATTTTGGGCCAACTGTGTGCAACCACCAATGATATGCTCGAGAGTTTCTTTGGTTTGGTTACATCGGCGACATGAATCTGTGATTCCGGTTTCTTTCAGGATTATTATCCTGTAGTTTCTGGTTGGTGTGACTCCATCTTGCATTGATACTATGAAGCCTTCTGTTTCTGGGAATAATTTGCCGTTCATTAACCACTTAACTGATTCTACCTTATTTATTTTGCTGTGGGTCAGTTGGTTGGGGTAGTTTCCGTGTATTGGTTTATCTTGCCAGGTTGTCATTCTATTTTTTTGTATTGGTTGGGGTAGAGGCTCATTCAGGTGACAGGGTGTATAGTTTTTATCAGTGGTTGTAATTGCTTAGTGTAGTGATGAGGTATACGCTTTGTTCCGGAAAAACTTATTGAGGATATATTGAGGATGTCTTTTATGGAGGTCTTTGATTGGTATGATGCCTCTTCCGCCCCGGTTACGTGGGATGAACATTCGTTCTAATGCTGATTTAGTATGGTGTTTGTTGTTGCTTGTCATCGTGGTTCTGATTTTCCTCTCTAAATTTTCCAGATCTGTAGTTGACCATTTTACTATCCCAAATGAGTAGGATAGTATGGGGATGACTAATGAGTTTATTGTTTTCGTCAGGTTACGTGAATTTAAATGAGTTTTTGTTGTTATTTCCATCCTTCTCATGAATTCTTTAGTGATGTGTTCTTAGACTATTGTGTGTTCTATTCTATTTGTTTGCATCACACCCAAGTATTTGTACAGTTCATTAGGTTCTAGTTGTCCTATAACTTGATCTTTTACTGTAGTGTATGGTGTTATCTCTTTAACTTTACCACGAACAAGGTTTTGTAATTTACATTTATCTATTCCAAATTCCATTCTGATGTCGTTGCTAAATTGTTCTATAATAATTATTATTATTATTATCATTATTATTATTATAACAGAAGATTTTCTGGTCATAGTGATATGAGAGAACCAATTAGAACCGCTGTCATGAAAACAGCACATCGGTTACGTAACATTTCGTTTTTATGGTGAATAAACGTAATAAACTTACCGCTAAAAGTTATTTCCTTTCTTTGGCGCAACAATAATTACAATTGGTTTCTGTGGACTGTGGTGAACCTTATTTGGCCGTGAGTAGCATCGCTAGGAGGCAGGTTATGAACTAATCACGTTTTTCATTGAATCATCGAAAGATGAGTAATGTAACCTGTGAGGAAATTTAAGAACTTACCACGTCTTAATTAGCGTTCTAAGCAAATAGTAAATTGTTAAAATGTGTGATTACGATTCTTCCAAATTCCAGAAAACATCTTCGTAATCACACCTCATTTTTGGCAACTGGTGAAGAATGACGGGATAAAAAGGTGTATTTACTAAACGTTGAAAGTTGAGAAATAAGATACAGCAATTTACGTTACTTCTGGGTCTCATACATGATTTCAGCAAACTTCCAATGATGAGTGTTTTTAAGTAAACGTCAAAATAAAAGATGACGTTTAAAATCCATATTGTATGCATCGGCATAAGTAATCCTCGCTTCGGCCAGCTAAGGACCACGAATGACGAGTGTCAGTAAGCCTCAGTTTTTGTGTGAGTTTACTTACTAGGCACATCGTGAATTTTATCGAGATCGGAGGAACAGCGTCTCGATAGGATCCAGATTGCTGTATCAGAGTATTACAACTGCTGTTGTTTGTCGCACAGGGTGAACCTATCATATATCACAGCTATTTAAACTGAAACATTGAAATGAAAAGCTACAAATTTTATCTTGCCCCACCTTGGAATTGAACCCGGGATGACTTGGTGACGAGCGATCACGCTGACTCCGTAGCCTCGGAGGGGTTTAAAATCCGTATTATATAATATTTGGTCCTAAAGTTTCGATAAAAATGATTATGGTGTATTTGTATTTTAGTACCTTAAGCAGAGTGTAAGATGACATGGACAATACAAAAACATTGATTATTTAACATCATATTCAAATAACAATTGAGGTCTGTGTGTCTTTAACGTACAAAATAATATCCTTCAACATTTTCTTGGACGATATGAAAAGGATGAATACCATTGGTTTTATGTGATCTGAGAATTCTACAAGTCTGAGCCAATAAATCTGGCATAAATACTTGTTTTCGTTTTGTGAATAGATAATTCTAGAACATAAAATGCTGCCATGGTAATAATGATAGATTGACAGTATACATTTCTGTGTTGATCTATTTCATTTTAATATCACCTAAATGCCTGCATGCCGTTTGTTTAACTTGAAATAATTGTATCATAAATTAAGAATTTATATGAGTCGTTCCATTGTCATTCACTTGTATAAGCAGATGCGTTGTTTAGTTAAGTATCTTAAACGGTTTAAATACGAAAAACGAAAAGAATCCCTGAAGGTTATCTCTCCCATCTTCATAAATATCACGTTACTACTGCTTTTTGTGAAAACTCATGTCGGAGAATGATGAAATAAACCAACAGTAATGTCGCTCTTCCAACGGTAGGACAAGTTTAAGATATGATTCTAAATTCTTGCGCAAGAGATGATTTGCATACTCCTCACATTCTCAGAGATTTCAGCTTTACTTAATCCTCTTGTCTCCAAGGCTTAGGAAAAAAAAAGATTCTGAAGAGGTGAATTTCTCGAGAATAATACAGCGCTTTAAATCAGCCCGTCGCGCTATGAGTGTACATAGGAACTCGGAAACCTTCAGGATCTCAAGATTAAATTGAAGTATCCTTATTCAATCTCGACCGTGCTCATTTCTCGGCGTCTGCAGAGCCAGCCGTTCCCACGCACGTCCCTTCCACACGTTCTTCTACAGGAGTGTCCCCATCCAATCGAACTTCACCTCTCCCTCGCTCCCCGAGCGCTCGCTGGACGAACGCCACGCGCCCAGTCCATTTCGTCTACTTTCCTTTCGCGTTGCAACACCGTCGCAGGCAGCAAATCGCACAAAGAGCACAGCGATGGCTCCTTGGATGAGGCAGACTGGAGATACGGTGAAGCGGAGTGAAACTGGGAGGGTGATACGAATTGGCAGAGAAAAGATGCGGAGGAGTGGTTAGAAGGAAAGAAAGAATGGGAGACGGGCGAAAGAATAGGATGGGTGGGTGATGTGTGAGGGAGGCGTTTGGACGATGTCGTCAGAGCACGAAATGGGATACTACCCGCCGTGAGGGGGAGAGCGAGCGTGCTTCGGCGAGGTGAGGGCGAGGAAGACTGGACTTGCTCCTTAGGACGTGGCTGCGGGCGGTCCTCGACCGTCGAATAATTCAGAGCGGGGCTTACAAATAAACAATTCAGCGACCTGGCGCTGCGGCAGCCTCCAGCTGCGGTAAGGTGAGTGGGATGGGAGGGATGCGTAGGGTGGGTGCGGCGCAGGTCTCGATACCACGCGACGTGAGACACCTCACCCATCTCCTGGTCCGAGGTAGAGATTCCCCCATGTGCTTAGCCTTAATATCTTTCGTGGATCAAGGAAGGAATATCCCATTTCGTGTATCCCAATGATACATCACATCACGCAATTGAAATGTTTATTCTTTAATCGCATCATTTTGGAGCAGTTCTCAGGACTTTTTTTAATTTTCCAAAATGCAGACAATGTTAAAAATTGTATCGCGTTTATTGAGTTGAAATCAATTTTCGGTAATGTTTTCGACAATTGAGGTGAAATAGATTGTTACTACTATTTATCACTTCACTTAAAAAAAAAATCTATACGGGTAAAGACAATGCAGACTACAATTTAGTGCCACAAGACCGTGTGTGGACTCTTCCAAGAGTAAGCAACTTGAGTCTCCGAAAAAATGCAAATGTGTATCTCATCAATATGCGATAACGTCCTGAAGGAAAACTGGAGGGGGATGGAGTGCATTGATTGTGCACTGAAGCGTGTTATGGCCGTGAACGGACTAAAAAATTAAAGAGATGAATTGATTGAAGAGTGCGTTTAGATCTAATAAAGAATTTTATTGCCTCTAATAAACAATGACTTTCGCAATGTAACATCGGATTGTCAATAAAGTAGTTTTGTCGTAAATTCACATTTTATTTATTAACAAGACAAGCCAGTTCACCGCAAAGTATTTGATCGGAATTAAAACACTACCATTTCCTGCTCATCGGTTATTGAATACGCAGTTCGTTCACAAAATTATTCTTTTCGCTTACTTTCATTATAGATTACGTACTTCTTTTTGTAGTCCATGTATTAAAATATTCTTGGAGAGTATTTATGGGTAATAAAAAATTAACCAGTCGCGGTTTTTGCATATTCCAGTTAGGGTATGATATGATCTTTACGCCCAGAAATTTTCAGGTAGTTTTTAAACCAAGGTTTGCTCGATATTCGAAATTTCTCTGGGTCATAAATACGAGAGAAGTTCAGTGATCTAGATATACTTCTCAGTTGACACATCCTATTGCTGGTAATTTATGATTACTGTCCCCTGCAATGAGCACATATTGCTGAGAATTATTCGTTAATCACACCTCAGCTTTTCGTATCAGATTCCACATTAATTTTCTGCTAAAAATACTGTTGTTGAATTTAAAACATATTTTTCGCTGTGGAATTCGAATTCATCCATCGAAATTGAACGATACCTCTTCATAATTGCATTAAATTCTCATTTGAAAGGTTATGCGTGTATTTGAGCGTCTAATCCGTCGCGAGAGATCAAATTGCCTATAGATCCCTTACACTGCGTTTCAATGTGACGCACAGTGGAATCAGTCGATCACACTGATCCGAAATATATTTTTCAAATGATGTTTTCAATCAAACGGCTCACTTATCATCATTTTAACATTTAATACACGTCTGTTGCTGATATTTTGTGGACATAAAAATAGTGAAACTATTCACTACAATTAACTGCGTCATTTACGAGCTAACTTGTTAATTTCATGTGCGTAGGAACGGAGAGGTATTTCTATAGATCACACGAGAGATGTTGTGATTACACATATTTTGTGTATTTGCGAGGGATATTTGGACTTTTCTGCTCCATACCTTTAATTAATCTCTAAGAAACAATATATTATATGGGTTTATGCACAAAGCATTTTCATTATCACATGCAATATTGAAGTATTAATTTTCACGGACGTTAAGATTAGAAAATAAAATGCAAATAATGCGTTCCATCTATTCCAGGAATCAAATAACCGTTTAAATCTTCTCCGTGGTACAGATATTTCAAAAAAGTAAATTAGTTCAAGGAAGAGGCGGAGGATCATGTTTGTTCCTCAGACACTTATCGCCTTCCTCTCTTTCAGAAAGAGTGAAAGTGATCTTCTGTTCTTGTAGTTCGTAACTGGGTTTGAAGTAGCTTTTCTATTCTAGTATTAGTAAATGGGAAATGTTGCGTGCTATTGAAACTTGTCTACATGGATTGATAGGAGGTAGGAGTAGGGTGGTAGGCTATTGTTAGTATGTGGGCCGCTTAGCTGGGTTTACCAACAACTTGGCCATACGGAGGGGTTAATAGAAGTAGTTAGTAATAGTTAAGAGTTATTGATAAGAATTAAGAGAAAGGAGGGTTCGCTTTTCAGTAGTCACAGCTATATGAACTGGGACATTAATGTGAAAAGCTGCAAATTATTTTCTGGCCCCACCGGGAAATGAACCCGGGATGTCTTGGTGATGAGCAAGAACACTACCACCTGAGCCACCAGAGTGACTGAAGTTGCGTGGGAAAAATCTGAAAAGTCAATCGAGAATTTTCTCTCGATGCTTAATGATCTATCAAGTGTAATACAATCCGTAATATTTTTATATTTTACTTATAAAATTAAAGAAGTGTATTTTTGATAAATAATATTATGTTCTACAGTTCTATCTATAGTTGTAGTGCTGCTTTTATTACGTCAACTAGTCTGAGGAGCGCACAAAGTAACAATATTTCTTTGTAAGCATAAGGAATGTATTCTTAAACAAGAAATGTTTACCCTGCTCTTAAATGAAAAACTGTTTGCATTCTGGGAGATACTACTACTCATCTTACAAATTAGAGCCGAACATTTTACAAGATTGCTACTTAAAAATAGAATTAGCGTGCTAAATTGAAAGTCAATATTTTATTTTACAAAGGAAGTGAAACATAATCTTTCATTGAAAGAATGCATTACTTTGGAATCCTAATGTTCCTTAGTTCCTTAATCAAGTGGCAGATCGTAAGCATTGAAAGGGCTCTATTTCACGACTTAAACATTTTTTTATAAAATGAAGTTTCATATTCTTTAGAATCAAACATTGACTCCTCCCTTTGAAATGTTAAGAGCGGTATTTTATTTTAATGCCATCTAGGGTCTCCTATTTTTCTGTACAAACGGGACATCGCCTCTGCTGTCCTGTCAATTTAGAATATTCTTCGCGTAAGACTGGAAACATTTCCTCGTCGGCAGCAGAACTGTCCACATCGTTCCGGACTTAGAGTGAGCTATTCGTTCGTGTGGGAAACCGCCGATAACGCAGTAAAATTCTGTAGTGTTCGATCTCGTAAATGTCTCGTCATAGTTGGTTAATGTCAGGTTACTCTCCAAAGTGCGTTCGGATATAGTGTGTGATGTGTTTGTGGCCTGACCCCGTGAAGAGGCAGCTAATTTCAGCCACAACTTCAACTGAAACCTCCCTGTGGAAATGGCGTCTGCAGGAATGTGCATCAGACTAGAAGTGCAAGTCCGCGGTGGGCAATACAACCGTTCAAGGTGAGCCGCATACTGCCAAACGCCTTACAACAATTGATTCTAGTCATGTTGAGAAAATTTAATAAGTTATTATCCTTCTACGAATAACAGGTTTGAAGTTCTGTTTAACATTCTAGATAGTGAACCAGTTAACAGCTGAGTTGTGTAGGTTTTTTATGAGTTAATTCTGTTTTCGAAGAAAAAGAATGTTACAATTTGTAACAAGTGTTAAATTAAATACAGAGAAGAATATCATGTGCGACCGCAGAAAATTTAAATTTCTCGTTATGTTATGATAAATCTAACGCAGAAACACGTAAAAAATAAATTGTTTCTTTGATAACAATCCGTGAGAAAAATGAGGGAAGCAAAGAAAAGTAAAGCCATTTAAGCATTCATCAAGATTCTGGTTATGAATTTGCATATTGAAATGTTATACAATTTTTTGGAGTGAAAAACTTACCCAACATCGCCTCTGGTATATATGGTGTCACCATATTGGCTGTCTCGCATATGATAACTACTTCACTTCTATCGGGTTCAACATGGGAATTTGAGGGTATGAAAATAAGACGGGTTAAAAATTTTCGCAATGAAGTGGTTATTTAATAATTGTCAAGAAAGACATTTTTATAAATTAGGAAAAAGTAAGAGGAATTTTAGTTTTCAAACGCACAACATTCCACACACATATCACTAGTTGATGTAGTATAAGGAAAAACAATTTCCTACTCGTTGACAAATACGTAACATTTATATCTAGTAAATGACCTTACTTCGATATCTCGTAATATTATTTAATTTGAGGTCAAAATTAACATATCTTAGCATTATGGTTATTTTATTGTCTTATCCAGGTAAACTGGTGTCTGGAAACAGACCGATCGAGAGGTAGGAAGGCAAAATTGCTGAAGCTCGTGCTCGGGTGGGTGGGGTGAGGCGTTGCACAGTGGTTCAGGATCACCAAAATCTGGCAACGGTATGCGAAAGTGAACCAATTTGAATAAAATTGAGTATCATAATAATTGAATGGCCACTCGTAACAAATTCATCCTCATAATTTTAAAAAGATATATTTTCACAAAAATGATTAGCAAAAACTTTATTTTTGTAAGAATATTTTAAAAAAAGGATGAATCTTTAAATTGTTTTCAAATCATAATAAATTATAAATTGGTGGTATTTAATGACGAATATTTCCTAAAGAAGATATTTTCGTAAAACTATTTCCAAAAACCTTTTTCTTTCGCAAAAATTTTAGAAAAATTAAATTTTAATTTCTTTTGTTTGAAAATTATGTATACTTATAGTTTGACGGTTTTGTGACGATTCCATACCACAAAGTTGCACGAAAAACGTATTTGCCAAAAGATTTTTTTGGAAAACATATTTAGAAATTAAATACCAGTACGAATTAAATTATTTTAAAATTGAATATCATTTTGTTTTTGCGTTTTCTGATGGTAAAATTGTGCTCAAAACCTCTTGAAAAAATAAAGAGGGAAATATAAAAATATAAAGGAAAATAATGAATGTGACATTCCTATATTTTCAAACTGAAAATTTTCGAATTGTGTGGGTACTTTTGAGATTTTATGTATGCCATTGAATTTTTGGATTTTCGTTTCGTAGGTAACATCGCATGCTTCGTAACTTTATCAAACACGGCAATCAAATGAAGAGAAACATTGACTTCTTGAGAATCATTACACCATTGTCTACTAGTTCAGCTACTTGACTGTTTATATATTCTTTTTCCGATTTATTCACATTTTTTTGTAGAAATTCAACACGTATTATTTATTCTCACCAATTGACCCGAGGGTTTGAAGCACCTGTTTTTTCATATCTTACAGGAGTAGAGTGCGTTTTATTAATATACCAAGCATCACCATGGAACACATAGGAATACATATACTTTTTCATCTTTAAAATTAAATTTTCAATTAATTTCTTTTGCTCTTTCGTCCCTATTTTGTATGATTATTGCAAAGTAACAAAAAATTAAAACAAAAATTTTAATGCATATAACCTTAGTACATTTTTTCCTCTGTTTATTCCATTCTAGAAAATGAATATTAATCGAATATTGTAGATTTGACACGAATCTCAAGAAAAAGCACTTTCGATGCACATGGTTCTTGCGTAACGAGTACTTTGGAAGTGAATAATCCCTTCGAGGGCGAACTTGTGTACTTGCCTAAGTCCTTTTAGTTCTCTTATGATCTTGATATCAACCAAACAGCCGACACAAAACCTATATCAACATTTCATTTTTCTCAACCTTGGTCAATTTTTCAAGATTGTGAACCACTATGCGATGGCCGGAGATAAGGAAGATATATTTAAAGAATATACTATTTTCATCTGTAATGAAATTGGGTGCGGCGTGAGACGTAATCTTTTTACATGTATTGTCTCTGAGTATAAAACTCGCATTTTTTTATTGCATTAATCCAAAATACAGTAGGTGGATAGAAGAAAATTTTCGTGGCAATATGTGACGTTACCGATCCGCCAGCCATCTACTGATTCCTTGTTATCGCAAAGGGCGGGCAGGGCGTGGGAAAACCAGTTTTCTAGTGACAACTTGGATGCAGAGGCAGTGGTTTTTGACCTTGCTCATATAGTCTGGTTTATTTATCTTATTTTTTGTGATTTTTCACTGGATTTAAGTTTGATTGTGTCATTTCTTGAACTAAAGTACAATCATTGACCACTAATTTAATATCTGACGTGAGTTTCGCCGTTTTGGGTGCAGAGAAATGTGAGGAAATATTTAAATTTCATTGGAATTGATCGTTGTGGAGAGGGGAGGTGGAGCTCGAGTGCAATTTGGCTCTTGACAGTTCTACCTGGAAATAATAATCCCCTGGTTTGCTGGAGTCAGTTGCAACGTAACCCTCCGTCTACCAGTGCGGTCCGTACGGACCCCAGAGCATCTTTCGCGACAAGCATAAGGGACCGTCGTCATGGAATATGATTGATGTGCTATGACTTTGTTCCTTTTATTCCTCTTGTAACATCAGTACCCTTTTTAAAATTTATTTTGAATTATTGTATTATTTTAAAAAAAATATACCTCCGACTACTGATCCGACCCCATCAGTAGTCGGAGCTATATTAAAAAAAATACAATAATTCAAAATAAATTTTTAAAAGGGTATGGACCTCGAGAACAAAATGTATTTAATATTTTTCTATTTATGAATAGCATATGGTTTTGCGTTTGAACTGTTTTGCTGTTACTTTAATCGAAGTCTTCTTTTATATTAGCTTATTTTAAACCATTCTTCGACTTTCATATCGTGTAAAGTAACATAAGAAAACCTTTGTCTCTATCTGCGTGATATGTTTTAGAAATGTAGTTTTTCGAAACTACAATCTCCAGCTTGTGAGGCAATAATACATTCTTCCTGGTTGACTGAGAGCCCGGTTGTGTGAAAGATTCCTGTCTTCGCCGAATTACTTTTGAAGTGCGAGTTTATGATAACGGAATGAACTTTTATGAAACGTATATGCACACCGACATACTTTTCTCACTTTATATCTTCAATTCTATGCGCATAAGAAACCTTGCGCTTTGTTATTGGATGGGGGTTTGGCTACTATTATTTTTCCGTTTTATAATTATTCGGAAAAAGCGACGTATCTGGTGAAATGTTTCAGTTTTGCTTCATACTACTTTCACAACTTGAACGAATGCCAATTGATGTGTTACGAATGAGTTGAAATACCCATGAATCGAACAATAAGTGGGAAAACACTGAAAAGAGGACTTTCGAAAATGAAGTGATTTGGCATTTCGAACTAATGGTTCAGTCGTATGGACAACTAGTAGGATGTGATGTTTTGCATCAGCAGGCTGGTCCATCTCCTAGGAGCTCGGGTTTCACAGATCGTAACATCAATTCGATTGTCTCATCCTAAATGATTTTGATGCAGAGATATGAGTAAAATATAACTGAAAACTGGAATGATATAGTAAGAATAATCGAGGGTGAATCATGGAAAAACATGGACACCGAAAAAACTAGACGTAGTTGATAGAGATCTTCTACCGCAGGTTAGTGTATTAACCTTTACTAAGAAAGTAAAGGTGGTAATTCTATGTTCGAGATCCGGTCATACTCATCCTAAAATTGTCAATTTCAGAGCGTACAAAAGCACACGATGTTAGATTTACAGCAATAGTGCAGGTGGCATGGACACCGATGATCAGACGGTTCGATGCTACAGTGCCCATTGAGTGAGCAGGATACGACCATTAGTTATTTTCTAGTGTTAGATACGCATTCAACGACACCCGGAAGTTGAAATTGGTCTCCGGCACATTTACACCTGTTCACGAAGTTTTATTTATGATAAATAAATAAATGATTACGGTTTATAAATAATTCATAAGAAAATACACATGCAAGGAAATCGCAGATAGTAATGAAATTTTTCTTGTTCTTAAAAAAATCAGCAATGAATTGAATAAACCTCGAAAAAAAACGTCCCTCTTGCTATCCCACTTCTGTTCACAATGTTCTTGTTCTACGAATAGTTATCAACCGCACAGAGCTTTCGTATATTACATGAATTTGTGTTCGCGCGAGTTATGATAAAAACCTCAAATAGCATACTGTCTCGTCGAGACCGCTTCACACAATTTCACTAAGTTTGGTAAATATTGAAATTACAAGAAAAAAGAAGATAGAAGAATCAAGGATAATTGAAGAGAGGAAGTTGTGAGATAAGTCCAAGGAAAGAAGACAGAAAGTTAACAAGTAGACATATGTGCGAGATGAGAAGTATTTTTCCATGAAATATCGTACATAAACATTAAATATGTGTCAGGAAATGCAAAATATGTATTAAAAATTAATTTTCAAGAAAAATGGTTTAGTTTTCTGTAAAAGTAAGTTTTTTCTTCCGAAAAAATAATAACAAAGGCTAAGGAACCTTGGAGTCCATACGAACCCCACTGGTAGTCAGTGCTATAAAAAATTTCCGGGAGTCGGAGGGTTAAAGTGGCAGACAAAGTCCTTCAAGGAGTTCTGAGACACATGAAGTTACCTTAGACACACGAAGTTACCTTACAATTCACCTTCTCGAAGTGAACTACCGTTTATTATTTCTCGTTTAAGATGGTTTAAAATTAAATCTCTATTTTACTATGTCACGAACCCAAAACAGCGATGGACCAAGTCCTCGAATGTAACGTTGAAAGTCGAGATAAGTGACCAATTAAAAATACCCGGCTAGTTTTCGTACGTTTCACAATCAACTCCAGAGAAGACAGTCGATTTTCTGGCTACAAACATGTTATGAGGTTACAAACATGAAGTATTCTATTGAGTGTTTCCCATAATAAGATTAAATATTCAAAAAGAATGGTACTCAAAGGTTGAAGAAGATGTAATTTTACACAATGTAACATACTAGGAGATAATATTATTTTCAACGTACCGAAAGCGACAATAATGCATTAGGTTTAAAAAGGTATGGAGGAACATAAGATTCATTAATATTGCGCGAAATGAAATTGCAGGAAAAATATCCATAATTATTTTCTCAAAGTGCACAAGAGTATTATTTGAGAATTCAATGTTATTTTGAAACTGGAAAGTGTGCCACAGTATGCTTATTTATATAAAATTTTAAATAATGTTCGGTTTTGAAGGTAAATATTTACCTCCTGAAGAGAAAACTTCTTTTGCTTCAACTGTTTATAAGTTTATTTTAATAGCCTTTGCCGTAAATAGCAGTACACCCGGAAAGAAGACACTAATAATATTTCGGGCAACTTTTCAGAAGAAAGTTATTCGGAAAATTCTCCATGATGCCATGAGTATTTAGAAAAAATCATAAACATGAACGAATAATCATACAAATTAATTAGCGTAGGTTGTTGCTGGACATATATTGTGAATATTGTATACATTCTTCCGCCTGGGTCGAATACCCCCGTCCATTCATGGATTCTTACGCTAGACCTTTCACCGCTGTGACCTCCCGCTCGGTACATCTTACGCTCGCATACTGCCCTTCTGCTACCGCCACCATCGCCTCCTGTCCAGCTGCTCTGCTGAATCAGCTCGCCGTTCGAAAACATCGCGTCGCTTCTAGACGGACATGCGTTCAAATCCCCTCCTACCAACTGACGCTCGCTCTCCATCCGTTCATAAGCATTACTCGAGGTGTTTTGCGTTACAATTACTAATTTATTATTACATTTTCTTACGGTGGCAAATTGAAAATAAGTTTGGAAATTCCTCAAAAATTTACTTAAATGGAATCCCCCCGTCTTCACAAATTGAATGTTATGTGGAGTTGCTATTACCTGAATAGTGACACTGTCTGACGGCCTAGTTTCCATGATTTCACTTTTTCCAACCACCCTTTGTATCTCCTCACGTACTGACGATATTTCTGTCTCGACTTGCTCTCTGACCTGATCATCAATTTGGCTTATTTCCTTATTTAGTATTTTATTTTGAGCAGTGATCGCTTCCTGGTTTTCCTTAATCTGATTTGTTAATTGATTTTTATCCTCTTTCATTACTGTTTTTAAATTAGCCACTGATTGATCCATATTGATATTGACTGAATCACAACGCTGATTAATAGCAGTTTGATTTTGTATGATTTCATTTTCGACCTGATTTATTCTAACCTCTTGTTTTTCAACCTTCAATTCAACGCCCCCCACTATCTCTTGTGCGTCCCGAATGTGACTAGCTACAACTTCCGTGTGGTTCTGAAGTCGATCCTCTACTGTTCTAATTGATCCACGCATATTTTCATTCTGTTTTAATCACTTGAAACTGCTCCTCCATTGGTTCTTTTAACGCTTCAATTTCCCTTGTTGATTTTTGAGATGCTTCTTCGATCGATTACCTGATTGCTCGGTTTTCTGATTTGATTTCCTGACTTAACTGATCAAAATTTTGATTGATTATATAAAATTTTTGATCTGATTTTTGAGCCGTCTCCTCAATTTTTTAAATCATAATTTCCCTGTCCCTAATCGACTTTTGATTCATGAATTCTATTATTGCTTCAAACTCCTCATTCCCTTTTGTATTTCTTTTTCCGGAATCTAACTCTTCCGCTTTATTTTCTAGTTCCTCACCCTCCTTATTCTCCATCGCGGATTCGTCTACGAAACCGGATTCCTCTATAAACACGTCTTTTTCTGACCCTTCTGAACTCAAAACTCCCGACACCTGTGAACCTTGATCCTCCTCAAGTCCGGACATCTTACAATTATTATTAACAATTCTCACTCACAAATCACTAATCAAAATCCCTCCAAAATTCTTATAAACTAACATGTATGTTCGCTGTTGCTCGTTGTAAGTCGCTCAGAAATGGTACTCTCGATTACCTTGGTGCTTATATTTCATTAATAACTTTGACACTGGTGACTGTCTCAGTTTTTTATTACCAGTCTTGCCAGTTCATTAATCATATCTTGACAAATGTTGATGCTAATTAGTCACTCGTTTATTAATCATATAACACTCCCTGCTAATTAGTTAATTACTTGATTTAATTACCACACACATTAAATAGATTAGTTTCGTAAATTAATGCACCAATTAAATAGATTGTAGTCCCTTTTCGGGCGCCAATTGTGACTTTACGGGTTGTTATTAAGAAATAAAAAAAATTTAATTGTTATAAACAACAAAAAATTTCTAAAAAAAAATTAAAATAATAATTACCGTAAATGTATAATTCTAACTAAATCCTAAGGGGAGGGAACCGAAGACTCACTCCGATTGGATCCACTTACAATAAAAACACTGCACTCTGGTGTTCGAGCAACAAACAAAACACCTTATTATTCATAATTATTCTAAATTAATTAATACACATAACACTGGTAAATGGTCACAATGCTACACATTACTTCGCCTACTGCGCTCTTGGAATGTCTTATTGAAAGTCTTTTTACATAGTACTCACCAAGATCTTCTTGATTGTGGGCTCGTCTGTTCATTACCCTCTCCTTACAATTAAACACTTTAACTCTTGCACTCGGCCTACTGACATTTAGTTAACAATTTATGGTTTACAAGGCCAAAATAACATTAACAAATTCCCTCTACACTATTGCACAATACACAAGATGTCTCGTGATGTCGGACTGGATGAAGACATGGCCAATTTTGTGTTCCTGGAATGGACTCCCGTTCCTCGTGCCTCGTTAATGTTCGTTCCCTCTCTTCTACCTAAGCGATTTTTCCCCATGCCATTTACTTCCTATGTCTGTCTCTTTTCAGAGTTTCCAGACTCACTTCGTGCTAATTTATTATTTCGTCCTTTGCAACATTTACTGTTATTATTTGTTCACTGTAATAATGCGCTTCGCATGTCCTCTGACGGATCACAGTGCAACTTATTTTCTATTATCTATGCAACGACGATTTCTTCTCTGGCTTACTAACTTGCTGAAGTGACCTTTGACGGCTCATTAACTCCTAAAACGCTAATTACTGGACCTGTTCACGTCCCGTACTCGTCGGTTCGAACTTTTCCATTGCACGAGTTCCCATTTGTCCTTTTCAATCACACGATTCTCTCCTTCACACAAGACAACTTCATGTACGCGATGGTGTTCATAGGTTAATTAGTAACTATTAATGTTCGCACTTTTCACGCTCTGATCTATGCATTAATTGCATCGAGTATCAGTGGTAATTGTTTCCTGATTCTTTTCGGAAACCCTCACTTGTGCCTTATATCACCGCACTGCTCTCACTACGAACTGGCGTTCATCACAAATTTCTGCGTGCGATCACGAACGCGTCTTTACACCAAAAATTCTCAGTCAGTTTATCAAAAAGAACTTTCTCGAAATTTTTCTCTGTCTCATTAGAAAAAAATAATACTTTCTAAATCTCTGCACCGTCTCGATAAACAAACACTACTCTCGCAAATTTTTTCACAGTCTGACGAAACTTTTACAATCTTGTCAAATTTTTACAGTCTGGCTCAACAAAAATAAAAAAACTCGCTCATTTTTCTACCGTCTGACTCAACAAAAATGAACTCTCGCAAATTTTTCTCCATCTGACCCTTGTGCTTCTGTGCCCTATTTTTTATAGACAAATCGCGTCACGTGACGTTCCCCTTCCTATCATTCCTTCCTTCTACTACAAGCCCTATGCTTCTTTCCCCCCTCTTAATTTTAATTGGAAGTTTCCGAAAATATGTTAGTTGCTTTTTCATGTTGCCAATCACACGATTTAGCTCCTCCCACCGTGGTTTTCTTATTGGTTGTTCCCACTCTCTCTACTTCCAAGACTTCTACATCTAGACGAAGGTGTGTCGGCCATTTTGTTATTTGTACTCTGCACATCGGCTCTGAGCGGCATGCTTCTAAGATCCCATCTTTTATGGTTTTATGGCTAGGCGGCGCGGTACCCTCTTCATTTGACATCATCCATTTTTGCTACAACTCGTACCGTCCGTCGGCCCTCCTTTTGAACCCAAATTTTTTTATTACTTCCTTTTGAATTTCGCCATCGTGTGTTTTTGCTGAACTCTTTGCCCCAAAATTTCACATTTCAATATCTTTTCTTCCCTTGGCGATCCATGTCTCAAGAGACATGTACCGTGAGCCTTCTGGTCGCTTGTCACAAACGTACGCCCACGTTGCTCTGGGAAATAATATTCCCTGACATCAGCTTTTTTCCGGTGCTCTCTATTGTACTGAATTTCGACGCTCGTTTTTCTAAAGATTCCTTTTTCAAGTTCAAACTTGTCTGCCTCTGAACATGTGTTCTCGTCGCCACTCCTTTGACTTTTTTCTCAAATAATAGATTTTCTAACTTTTTTGTACTCCAAAACTTTCTACAGAGCCTGTGATGTCGCACCGCCACTACGCTTCAGACCACCCAGGTCCCTTTCTGCTAGCTCCCATGTTGACCCATGCTTTTATATTAAATATTTTGAGAACGTGATATTGAATTATCCATTAATTCAATCCACGGTCTCAATATGCCGTAAAATAGATTAACGAACTCATAAGTTCGTTTAATAAGTTGAAATTATAGCACCAAAATGACACGGATGGCTTCACTCCTATCACCCCAAATTACGAGAATCGTTCTGAAATTACGTGAAATCTGTGGGTAAACATTATGAAATTTGAATAATTCACTAAAATAGAAACTAAAATATCATGAGTGTATAGTGTCCCCTCGGATTTCGTCCCGTGATGTGTCCAAAATGTGAATACTCTCCCAGGTGATGCTGCTTTGCAGAAAATAATCCATTCATCATCAACCACGGAGTTGATAGCGCCTGATCCGACGTTTATTACACCCTTAAGTGTAATTCGTCATGCTCCACGAGGTCGATGGCAGCATATGCAATTAGCAAACTCCGGAGCACTTCCCTTTATAGGAGCCCTAATAACTGAGGATGTTCCTCAGAAACGAAGATCTAACCAATTATATGAACAAAGGAAGGCTGTAGCAATGACGGAGACCTTTCGTTGCGTGAGCTCGTGTAGTTATCATTTTGCGCGAGATAAGGATGCGTTTTAATTTCGTCACAGGTATAGGAGGATGGTTTCCATTCAAGTGGGGGTATTTAATGTAACACCTGTGCAGCGGACGTATCCTCTTTTAGCTTGCTTGCACTGCTTGTCTTGGCTACGAGAATGATGTTGCCACTTATTTTTTAAATGTAACCATTAGTCTCGCAACTCATAGTTCATATAACAATCTCGTGTTCTTATCCAACCCATTGTCTGCGCAACTATTCACTCTCTCGTGAAGTACCTTATTTCAGATAGGGATCAAAAGATCTGTATATTAAAGGAAACACAAACATATCACTATTGTTTTGAGAAAATAAACTTTAAAATGTCTTATAACTGAGTTCAACAAGAAAAGTACACAACAAAGTGTATTATCATATTAAATTTAAAATTTTTCGAAAATGTCTGATTTACCTAAAATTATAATATTAGTAACGTCTATCGTTATATTTAAAACGTTATCTGATGACCTTTAAGTAGATACAAAGTATTTTTGCTATCTCGTATATGTAGTATATAGAAAGTTTTGTTATCATGAAACAATTCGAAAGCGAGATTTCGACGGAAATATCCGTTTTTGGTTATCCCTGATTCAGAAAAAGGGGTTTATAGCATTACGTCCATCCGTCTGCCCGTCAGTCTGTCCGTCCGTCCGTCCGTCCGTCCGTCCGTCTGTGTGATTCTGAGTAAACGGATGAATATATTTAATTCATATTTCGTATTTTCGGTAGAATTTACTTGTTGATGAACGTACTCTAATTTTTTTTAAACTTAAAAGCAAAGGTTACTTCCTATGAAGTTCAAAGTACTCTTTCGAATATTTCTCAAAAACGGTTCCAACGATTTTGCTTAAATTTTATGTACGGTTAATACAATTAATATGCATTACATCTGCATTAGCGGTATTTTGCTTGGAAGTTTTTAAACGCAGTAAAATAATTTCTGTCTGCTACACTTAGTTTCAAGAAGATTGAATAATATTTAGTAGTGTAAATGGACCAAGCAGACGTAGAATACACTTTTCGTAAATTGAAATAAAAGATATGATAATGATCAATTACACAGGAGGACAGCAGACGCACTGCAGATACGAAAATACATGAATTTCTGTCTAAAACGCAATTATATTTACATAACACTTTTACGATATTTTTGTCACTCTATGCTGCAGATGGTAAAACGTATATGAGAAAGTATGAGCAATGCTTTTGCACCACTAGTTTCAAATACAATGTTTCGACCTTTCCTCATGTCTTTTTTCCTAAGGTGTCAATAAACATGAATCATGACTACGTAACTAATAGTTACACAGAACGAGCAAAAAACAATGAACAAAAAAGCACAATTATAAACAGGTAACCTATCACAATTTACTCGTGAACAGATTTCCAATAATTTTCTTCCCGATCCAAAGTTGAGATATTGTTCCAATCCACTATGTGATCGCTATGTAAACTATTAAAAAATACTCTATTTTCAGGACAGTTAATGTTCACATTTTCGAAAAAGTGTAGTGACGTAATGGTATAATACATGTGTTTCATCTCTGAACTATACTGTTTTTATGGATTTAAATCTAAGCACGAATTGAAACCGATTTGCTCAAATATGCGCGAACATTAACTAAAAATGTAATCATGAAAAGTGAAGACACAAATCGAGTACCTCTTACTCTGTTAAAAGGTGTATTCTGGTGTCTTGTTTCAGGACATGAAAACATGTTTTGGAAGGATAGGACGATTTTTGGAATTATTTATTACGAACACTCGAGATAGCAGAAGTGAGCGGAGGGTAGCGCCTGTACCCGACGCAACTCGTGTTTCGTGCCTTTGCAAACGGAGAGAGGGAAGACGAGAAGCGCAGACGCGATCGCTGTAGTGTCAAATGCCGAGACATCCAAGTGGGACTCGATTGTTTCTGCTCAGCAAATTCCCTTTCATCACAGGTTTCTCAAAAGACCTCTCTACGAATGGAATTTCCTTCAGTCAGAAATCTGATACGTATTGTTGGACTTAAATTTGTTGTACAGTTCACAAATATGTTTGTTGGAATCAGAGGGTATTTGTCCTTAACTTGAAGGAGGTCCCTAATTTCTCTGTTGAAAAGCATTTTTTTAATTTTTGTGGTAACTTGTTTGAAAATGATCAATGAATTTTGTATGATGTATGATGATAATGAAAATGAAGGTTTTGTGAAATTTAAGAATATTTATTAAAAAAATCAACAAACGAAATATTATATATAAATAGGCCTAGGATAAAAAGAACAAAAAATTGTTGGTTATAGCAAAGGAGAGGGAAGTTAGTGGTGTGCGATAGGTAAATATCGATGTACGTCGTAAATATAGGGATATACTTGATATCTAGAAACTTCCAGAAGCGTTGCGGTCGTCTGCGGATCGGAAGTGGTTGTGGAATCGAAGAGGAGCGCTGTCGAAGAAACCGGACAAGGAGTGGTTGACCAGTTTTTACGAGATGTCGCGGTCCGCGGTGACGGAAAATTAATCACTTACTGCCAAGGAGTCAGCGACTGCGACGTGATGGATCTGCCTCCGCCTTCGCTATCCTCACTTCGAAGAGGATGCTTCAAGCTCCGCTTTCGCTTTCCTTGCGCGTGTTTTCTTTTTAGTATTCACACTAGAAAATCAAAACTCCTTCAAGTGCGTCGCGACATCTCAAATATATCATCTCCACCAAGATCCATTATTCTTTACGCTAGTTTTCCAGGAAAGATGATAACGCGTAGACCTCTGATGACATGCTACCAGAATTGCATTTGCTTGAAAAGGCGTATTGACGTATACTTCTAATATACTCTTCTATTGTACATGTGTTTTGTGAAATGGAATATAAAGAATTAAATAAGTTGATAATCGTTTGCAAATATTATAGAGACATTCTTACGTTACATCAAATTGAATCAATTCGTGTTAAGGGGGATGTACACGGGGCTAGTGAACACTGCTATTCTACACAGCTTCGTGACGTCGCACAGTGAAGTATATGGCCAAAAGAATTTTATCCCGTAAAAATGATGGATTATGGAGAATTATCGTTTATATGTATATAAACAAATGTCACGTTAAGTTAAATATATCTTTGATTTGAGTGATTATATATCTAATCCGTAAAAACTATTAAAAAGAAGCTCTATATAAATTTTCTTCACACGAATAATGGACGAAACATTTGTTTATGTACTTAAAAATGATTTTTCGCCATAATTTACCAAATTTTCCGGATAAAATACTTTTGGCCAGGTTTCGCCTCGATACTCCACTGTGCAGAGACACGGACAGGTGTTGATAAGCGCCATTCACTAGCCCCGTGTACGTTTTGTAATTTTGTCATCATAGTCGGAGTTACCATATTAATTTGTCACATCTGTTATTTAAGGCCAAATATTGTGAAAGTGTTTGTTTTCATAATGATTCTATTCCTGGTGACTAAATAAATAATTTTCGAAAATAGTCTTTTATCCATCAGACATGGTTTTCATAAGCGAGAAAAACTTGATTGTAGGATTTTAAATGCAAAAATATCGAAAAGTGCGCTCAATATTTGTTCAATTCGCAAGGAAGTCAGAGAGCGAAATAAAACCGGAGGTATTAAATGTGCGGTGGAAATTGTTGATTTTTACCGTAACGCTCCCGAGGGGAGGGTAGACAACATTTACTGACCCCAAATGCACTGTACCGAACATAGCTGTGTGTACAAAACCTGTGACATTCTGTACATCTGAAGTGAGCGCAATGTATCACACAAATCTGCCCATTCAAGCAGCACGTGTATGTTTGCCCCATTACCAGGTAAATCTACGAAGCTAGCCTGTCCCCGCAATTCCACAGTCTAGGGTCCTAAACCTCAGTTGAAAACCTGTCCATTAAGGTTTCCATGAACTTTCCGTAGATAGCGTTGCTAGCTGCCTCTAGTATACAGAAGCGCAGCCTGCATATTACACATGATATGTAAATGAAGAGTACATCAGTCATGAGCAATCCACGATGGTAACGTTTGAAACACGATACCTAAACACTCATGATGATGGTATTCAACTTAATTTTGAATGGGGAGTCTCGATATTTAACAATAACTACAACTTTTTTATGAATCATTATGGTCTCAATTTGTCAAGTTTTTTTTCGTGCAAATTGGATTTTTTTAAGTTGCTGATATAGTGAACACAATGAAAATTTTCCTTTAAATTATTTTAAAGCAATTATTTGCGGTAAGTTTCACTTACATTTTAATACACTTGTGAAATCTTTAATGTTTATCCGTTAGTTCTGGAAATTCACAAGTCATTTTGCAACACTTTGTATAATGTCATAATACTTTTAAAAAAATATGGCTTTTAATTACTTTTAAAATTTGACATTTCAATATGCGCGCCACGTATTAGTTACCGGGTATTGTGTGTAAGTGGCATAGCCGTTAAAAGATTACTACAGAGCTTATGGAAATTTTAGAACTCTCCCACAATCTGACTTTAATAGCCTCGGTGAGCTTAGCAAGCGTCCAGCTAACAGTGTTCTGCAGACCGCACAAGTACCGGAAACCAAATGGCGAGTCAACTTCTCTGACTTCACTAAGTCCAAGATCACCTGTTCCTTTTTCATTTTATTTTTTATATATCATCTACGTACCCAGCAATTTCATTATCGAGTTAGTCTTCATTTTATTTTCTCTTTATTACTCCCTCTTTTGTTCGTATATTTTTGTTTTCTTATGTAACTTAAAGTTTTTGTTTTCTAAGATTATTTTCTGTCTTTTTTCTTGTTGCCAGCACCCTTTTTCATGTCAAAACTATTTCCCATCCCCACCGAGCGGGAGATATGTGCAATATTCTATCTTGCATTCAGTATTTGTCTTATATTCATGATCTGTAGTGATAAATCCTGAAGTGTCTTGTACATTTTTTCGTTCTCTATTATGTTTGATTTATGTGTTGTATTTTATGCTCCGCTTTTCCACATTTCTATTATTAGTTCCTTCATTTTTACGTTACATAGTTTATTGTTTCTTCATCCGTTTCACAAATCCATTGTTCCAAAATTTTAATCTTAGTTGGATACAAATTATTTCCAGGACCTTCTATCAATTATAACATTGCCTGATGCGGATAAAATAATTTTTCTGTTTCCTCGCATATTTCAGGTTTTTTGTAAAGAAATTTGCTCATATTCTTTTGTGTATTTATCGCCATATCTGCCATAAAAAGAATATTGTGTGCCTTTCTTTTATCTCCTCTTGTTCTATGAGTGATGTTTGACTATGTCGCATTTGAAATTTTTTACCTCAGCTGATTGAAAGAAAACTGCCCATGTCCAATACCTCTGCTTCCGTGCCCTCGAAGGGCTACGCATGGGTAGGCAGTCAAACACCAAACTCGACCAACCATTGTTTAGACTAAACTATATTATAGTCATTATATTACGAAGTGATAACCACTGTTTTCATGGTTAACCTAACAGCAATGTTTTCTTGAAGTTATTAGTTTTCCGTGATGTCACTCGCTATGCATTTCAACTGAACTAAACTTTAATTTTACATAAAAAAAGGGTAATTTAACTATTGGTTGTAATTCGTGTAATTTAATGAACGTTAATGTTTATCTGAGAATTGTTGTTTATTTTAGAAAATATCTGGAATGAAAATAATGACGGTAGAATTAAAATCTGTACAGGTTTTTTTTTATTAAATCTTATTCTCTTATACATTTTGACTAAAAGAAGAAAAAAGAAGTGCCTTAGTTTGAAAGGAATAAAATAATGACTTTGCTGTTAAATGATGAATGAAACTTAGGTAAATGAAATATTGTGAAACAAAGCTCTTTGATCCTGATGAAGATGCTAGTCTGAATCTTCTTCTAGACTGCACCAAATATTAAGAGAAATGGATTTTTTGCAACTATTGATAGTGAAATCTGGACATCGGTGAAATATTTTGGTATGACTGTTGTTTAGTAAACTATGGATTACGTTCAATTTTACTTGCTAAGTAAACTCGGGTACAACGTCCATCAAACATTCGTGATATGGGTGATAACATACACACTTAAAAAACAATGTGTAATATTAACTTTACATAAATGATTTAACTACTCTTCTTTGACAGCAATTCAAGGAAAATTAATTTAAAAATGAAATTTGGTGGATGATAAATAATAGAAATCTCTTAGATTACGGTGAACCTCACCGCCAGGTAACAGATTAATCTCTACGAGACCACCTCAGAGGTCTTTGGGTTTCACAAGTTGAATGAGAATGGTAGACGGGCCCGAGAGGCGAACGGGATGGCGCAGTTGGTAGGCGCATGAGCGCGTAGAGCTCAAGGTCCCGGGTTCGAATCCCGGTCCCGTCTCCCATTTTCATTCGACGTAACATGATTAATAAGGATGATAAATAGTTTACGCCTATAGAATTCATAACGATATAACTCGAATCTGAGTAACTGAGTACAAAGAGGATGATACTTACGACGTCTAGCAGATAGTTTATCAACCATATCCGACGTATATAATCCACCCAAACCCTTACTACACTTCCCCGTAAGGAAAGACAGCGAGGTGCCTGAGCTCGTCATAAACTACGTCGTAACCGTTTCGTTTTGTAAACGCTCGTCCTGTGAGCTCTTTCGCCATTTTCTTCGCCATGGCGGCGGGTACCGCGTCGCATAAGAAGCTCGCGCAATGACAATTTCGCTGAACGAAGGCGGCCGTGCGCATATGGGCCCTCGGGAAATGGCCTTCTCTGTTAGTTGATTACTCTACGGCTTCGCAAACTTTCTTCTATAGCGACTCCTTTAAGTCATGAGATATTTATTCTTCTTACCAGTTCTCTCTCTTATAGAATCAATATTTCCTTAATTTAACTGGGTTCTTACGAAGTTGAAAACAATTTCGCGTTTTCCGATACTTCACCATTAAACTGTTGTGGTTTTCTCATTTATAAAGCGTTCTTATTTTATGTATGAGTAAAAAATCGAAAACCATTCCGTTGCTGTTTGTAATAAATGAAGTCGCGTGTTTTTATCCCATCTTAATCAAACGTGTAAGTTGTTTGCTTCTGTTCTTCAATAATAGTATGGTATCTCAACCACCGGGTAAACAACATAAAATTAGCAGATATTGAAACGGACTGGTTGGTGTTTCACATAATAGATTTTTTTTTTTTTCGTGGGGCTTTAGGGCTCGTCAACATCAAAGGTCATTAGAGCCCATTCACATAATAGAAATTTTATTGCACCACTGTTTAGTAGAATCGTAATGTGTGTAGCTTATGGATTTTTTAAATTAAGAACAGTAGATTTAGCGATGCTTTCTATTGAAATTTTAACTTTTGCTGGGTGATTTTTTGTTGATACTGTTGTGAAAAATAGTATGATCACGTTAATTACTTAGTTTTAGTTTCCCTTCAAAATTACTCGGGAAATAAATGTGACACATTTTCAAAAATGCGAACGTTAAGTGTGTTTTGCTTCACGTCTTGTATTGTTTCTTGTTGTATTTTTGATTCGGTGAAGATACTTCTCTCTATTGATGAATAGAACCAGAATAAAGATAATGAAAATAATTCAGAAGTCTACTTCCCAATTGTATGTGACGAAATTTTTTTCCATTAACTGTGACTCACTATGGTAACCCATTTATTTGACGCCTGCTTTAGACTGGGAAACCATCGAATTTATTGTGCGGCTCAACTCATCCCTTACTTGAAATCAAGGTTCTATTTAAACTATTATTTGACATTTGTAGTCGGTCATGAGAATAATTGGATACTTATCAGTAGAAAGATTGCCAAAATTTGAGAAATTGAGATATTGCACTAGAAAGGAGCAAAAAGTCATGATAAGTTACGTATCTTCAGGGAAAAGTTCATAGAAGACTGTAAAGAGTTCCTAAGAGCATCATGAAATGGCAGCAGTGCTAAATCCCTTGGACAATTTCATACGAGAGGTGCAATGTGTCATTCATTTGTTTTTCATTCAATGGATTTCAAGTAAAAGGAGCCAAGGAATTTATAATTCAGCAAACTTGGGTAGTGTAGAGGTCAAAGAATCATATTGTGAGCTTCAGGCTGGTCCGAAGAAAGGTACTGAAGAAAGGGAAACGTGTGAAAGACATACAGTCTACACTGTTCAAAGTTGTCTCGTTTGTTAAGTCAACTAGAACCAAAAAGAGGAAAAATCTACGGGCTATGATCAATTATTTGCGCAAGAAAGAGCATTACAGGTAGCTCTATATAGAATAAGTGGCACATACGAGTATCACTATGGAAATGAGATTGGACTTAAAACCTTTCACAATTTTCTTTTTGTTCTCTTTTCCACTTTAATTTTATACATATCATGAAACTCTCATTTTGTATGACAAAGATTTACCATTTGTTCCTATCTATTAAGTTTGAAGAATAAAGGAATAAAAATGAGTAATATAATTTTTTATAATAACTTTTTTAGTAAACTTGCCACTTGGCACATTTCTACGGATAAGAATCCAATTTCATACTCAGGGGAATATTAATATCCCTGCAAGCGTATGTTGTCTCTGTATTACGACGTACTAAACGCACGAAGTAACCAAACATATAGCTGTATCCGTGCACACATATGGTAAAACAATCATTTACTCTTCCATTAAGAACTCTGTCAACCCTAGTGATTAATTCCTAATCTGCTACTGACGTAATGAAATTGGCAATGAATTCTAGACCACAATCTCACCGTCTCTCACATGGTTAGTGTGCGAACTTATGTAAAGTGTCAACCATATATTTACCTCCATCTTCTTGGACACAACCCATATCTCATTTTTCTCTCCATCTCGAAATGTGAGTGAGAAAAGATCGTTGTACAACTGCTATATTATATATTGTACAATATATCACTATCTAGAATTCATTGCTGAATCTTTGTAGAGACATGAATGGGAATTGCGGGAACGAGGAACTTCTCGCTGAAGTGAATAGTGTAACATGAAAGAAACATCTGCTAAGTACTTTGTTACGTCGTAAATTACATTTTTGTTGATAGTATAGATTGTACGATTTCATTTTGTGTCAGATAACAGATTATGTTTCATCCTTTTTCTGCCGGGAGTGAGGATCAGTTTATTAAACATTCTCTAAACTTTATTACAGCGCAACCTTTCTCGATGACTTTTCCAATTTAATTTCATTCATAATATCTGCAAATATGCATGAAACAAATCCGTCGCCACAAGAGCATTGTAACTGTATTGCTTTTGCTCAAAACGCACGTCGTGCGGTGACTGAAGAGAAATAAATCTCACGATATATTAGAGCAGTTAAATCACCAGTGATCATGTTGTAAACGAGGAATTTTGTAGAGTGAGCTCTTTATAGATTCATATTATGATTAATCGTTTAGAGTAGAACATAATCGCTCATATGTTGAAGTGGACTCTAATGCTCAAGAGTTCTGGCAATACTTAAATGGGGAAAAATGCAGTATATCTCATGGAATCTGTGAAGGATTATGAGCGTTCCAGAATATGTCTGATAAATTAAAACTTACCTACCCACCTTGAAAGACTCGTAAAAAATAACTGACCCTTTTGGAGAAAGACAGCCTGCAACCCCTAATCTAAATTCACCCTAGTTGAGCCTCAAATCACGACCTTCGAAATCAGAAGCTCCTCCACAATCGTATTGGAAAGGACCTATATAGATACCCGTACAATGACGTATTTGGCAAGCGGTCGCTTGCCTTTGGTAAAGGGTCTTCGTCGTTTCTTCAGAGCAGCGCCCTCGCCTCGCCGTCTGGTGATTAGACGTCGCGCCCTGCTGCCAGGAGGTTGTACGCTCTACGGGAAGTGAAATACGACTGCGCCTCAGTTTTCTGAGGTGCAAGAAGAAAGTGAAGGGAGTGAAACGCAAACGCGGAAGTCACGATCTCAGAATAAAGAAAGAAATATGGTTGTGGATCGTTGAATAGAAATGATTGGAAGATCTCCAACCTGCATTTGGTATTTTGAACTCGAGGCAGCAAGACAAGAGCTGTTGATTTTTTTATAAATTTTTGCTTTAACAGGTCCGATGAGGGGTGCTATACGATCTTAAGTAATTTAATAAAAGATTCATTAATCTACTATTGTGTTACGTGGGGGTAAATAAGGACAAATTTTGGCTTCTTTAGTCAGTGCCAAAGTCTCAAAAACACAAGTTTTCCAAACTTCACAAAAAGTGTATTGACATGATGACATTTCTCCTTAACACATTGTTTCTAGTGTCTTCGATCTTGAACAGAGCGCTTGTCAGAATGATTTAGATACCGTTACACAATCTGAGAGAAAGAAATAATTCATGGAATAAACTTATATTATCATTTAAGTGGTGGTTTATGATATATTTCATAAAGACAAAATGTTCGCGGCAGGTTATCTCAGGGGTACTTCCGTTTCCCCTGCCTATCATTCCACCACAACATTCACTTCATTCGCATGTCACCCTTGCCATCCCCGTCATTAGGAGGTCGTCTGAGAACAGGTGGTGGTTGTATATACGACGAGGGCCTCCACGTGGTGCCCCCTGAGCAGTGAGTGCTGTTCGAAATCCTCTACTTCAGAAGCAATTCTGACAAGCAGTGAAAATATCACCATCAGTAGGAAAGTTTCATTATAACAGTTATTTCTTTTTATTACGAAATAAGTATTTGACATAGAAGTTGAAACTTTAAAAATTGGTGGCTTTGACTGTCTAGTAAATCCTTCAATGGATAGTTGAATAACGGAAGAACAAGCTTAAAAACATATTTATCCCATTTCTAAATAGTTCGTGGATGTTTTTTACCGTTTAACAAATAAATCAATCATTCATTATAATAATCATTCACTTCCCTCCTATCCATTAGCTACTCATCATTCCATATTTCAAAAACGTTTGATGCGCTATATTTTCTGATGCGTAAGAGTAAAGAATATTCATTATCATTGTAGAATTTTTAAATGGGAAAAATAGCGTGCTATTGAAGTTTATCTACATGGAGCGCGATAGGAGGTAGGAGTTGGGTGGTAGGCTATTGTTAGTTGATGGGTCGATTAGCTGGGTTTCCCGACAACTTTGCTTTTTTGGCCCCACAGGGAATTGAACCCGGGATAACTTGATGATGAGCTAGAACGCAACCACCTGAGCCACGGAGGGATTTAGAGGAAAGAATGAATGTAAAGTAAAAATATTCTCTCCATTTATAGACTCTCCGTGCATTACATGGGTATGGAATATACAATATAAGAGATTAAAATATTGAAATATTATTTCTTTAATATCACTTAAAATTAAAAATTACTTAGAAAATTTCATATTCAATTTAAATAATTAAGCCATGTGTTCGAAAAAAACTGATAAAACTATTACTTGAGATCTAGTTTTATCTATACGAAAGGAAATTAAATTAGGGCGAATACTCAAATATATTCTAAAGGAAGATATCGAATTGCGGTGTTCTTTAAGTTAAGTCGTGACATGGGGCTAATATTGTGACATATTCAAATGATTTGTAGTGATTTTAGCTACACAGATAATGACACTTGTTTTGTTATTTTTAATTAAATTATGAATTGTTTTCTGCACTACTCCATATCCCCCCCCCCAAAAAAAAATACTAATCGAATTATGTAATATTCATTTAATTTGAAAGAACAATAACAGCGTAAGAGCACCGCTAAATATTAAACGTTTCCAATCATAATAAAAGGGAACAGAATGACCTTGTGTCTTGTTGGTCTGACGTTTCCCGGTACATGGATGATGTGCTCATTTCTTTTGTCGGTCAAATATTTAAATATTGGTGCTCTTAGTACTTGTTTTATAATATTTAAATTTGTATTTATAAATATTATAAAATTGTATTTGTCTTTTCTATGGCTTGAAAGCAACGCTGGAAATTCATAGTTTCATTTTTTAAATAGTAAATGTGGCAATAACTCTACGGCTAAAAAAAGACAGAAGTCATTTGAATACGTGAGATTATTAGCTCCATGTTACGGTTTAACTTTAAGAACACCACATTTCGATATTTCCTTTAGTATATATTTGAGATGTTCGTTATCACTGAATCTCCTTGCAGGGAGATGGCGGTACTCTGCTGTAGATAGAGCACTGAACCCGGGATGGCTGGTGTTATCATCTCAGAGGGGTCATGGGGCAATTTACTCGTTCTCCAAAATCCAGATTTAATCTCAGTCCACCGAACCTGCTGCGAAGTGAGTATCGGGTTTACCACTGTGGTCAAAGGCCGGAGGGTTGTTCTGGACAAATTTCGTACTCCTCTTGCTGAGATCAAAAAACTGCGGAACTCACCTCTCCGCGAACCCTCACGGCGCGCTCTGCTACATCAGAGGTCAAAAATTGATTTTTGCAAACTAGGGCCGTAAATTTTAAAGTGGGATACTTGAAATGTTTCTTAGAAATAACGTGAAGTTTAATCTTACGCTTCCCAAGAATTGAAGACGCAGGACCCAAAAAAGGAAAAAAAAGAACATGAAATTTCTACAAAAAGTCTACGAAAAGGCATACAGCTTCGAAATTCAGTGCACGCTTTCTATTGGATGGGTATAAAACCAATTTTTGTTTCGAAATTGCATAGTATTTTATTGAGCATTAAAAATATGGTTATATTCTTGCATAACAATCCAGTCACTCACAGTTCTAAACAAGGGTTACCGGTAAATTTTTGGAGAAGTCCCAATATTTTGCTTCCCTATGATTTTGAGGTCCCTGATTGTAAATTTCAACTTTGTGTCCTCGAGAAAGTTCGGGAAATGTGAAAGAGAAAAGTGACCAGAAATTTCATGGTCTATATTTTTTTGTAATTATTTTCCGGGGGAGGGGAGGGTAGAACGGGGTCCCGCATCTTCAATTTTTGGAAAAAGTAAGGTTTGACTTGATATTACATCTAAGAAACCTTTTAAGTGTCCCACTTTAAAATTTCATGGCCCTAGCTTACGAATATCGATTTTTGGGTAAAAATGCAACATAGTACTGTGAAGCATAGTTCAGTTTGACCTTTTGTATACATAGTTTATTAATTGTTTCAAGAATAGGACTTTACTCTGGATTTCGTTTGATGTTCTCGGACACATTGGATCTCCCCCATTCATATATTCTCTTTGCATTTGTCCTCCCTTTAGTCAAGATATTTTGTATGTTTAATATATGTTCGTGGTACCGAATGATTACTGACTATTGCATAAAAATTGTAATTCACCCCACGGCAAACAAGCATTTCCATTCTCCTTGTTCTCTTATCGGCGCGCAAGAATACTTATTAAATAGACATTTTCACTTAATCACGAGAATTGTACTTCTCAAGCAACAGGTTATTTCAAAAAGGAGTAAAAATAAAACGGAAGCTTATTACTTTTTACATGAAAATGATTCGAGCAATATTTGATGGTATCACCCTTATGTCGTACACATCGCATTGCTAAACTGCGTGACGAACTAAGTGCAGGGCGGTATACGTTATCTCATTCGATCTTATCGATGCCTTATAAGAAGCGGCGAAAGTCTTTGGGGCAAAATATTCTCTGAGAAAAGTAACCCAGAAATAATAAATAATGAACTGAGAAAAAAGTCAAATTACATTTTAATACACTCAAAACTCATATTCAATAGTTACTTTTTCATTCGCCGATTCACTAAGGAGAGGCAATATTGAAAACTATTATGACATCTAAATTGGCTCTAAATTGGACATCGGATATCACCTTCACCTTCTATTTTCTTATTGTTGAAAAGCTAGATATAATTATCCCTTGTAATTTATTTTCTTTCCCTTTTTGATAATGTTTCATAGTAATAAATAAAAAACCGTTTTTATTTAAAATCAAGAAAATTATAACAAAAAATAGGAAAAAAACATATATTTCCTAAAAACATTATATAATTTTTATTTCATTTAATTTTTATAGCACATCTTTATTATAGTTTGGGAGGTATATGGTAATATTATTACTTGAAGTAATGGAAATGAATATTCTGTAGGTGCAGTATGAATATCTTCCTAGGATGTAAAATTTTCAAAAATAGTTTTATTGATTGAATTATGGTGTATTATTATTTCTTAGTCTCCGTGGTTTTATTGTCAGTTATTTTCAATGTTACCAAACATTTTGACTGCGGAAGATTATTTTTGTTGTTGTATTTGGTACAAGATCATTTTTATCCTTTATGTATCATTGATGTTAATGAATTAAAAAAAAACGAATTAAGAAATATTTTATTTTATATCTTTTAGATAGTTTTTTATTATTCAAGGAATTGATAAACCAATAAGATTTCTTAACTGTCAAATTTAAGAAATTTATATTTATAATTATTAATATATCAAATGTAAGCACTCTAAAAATCCGTCGACCTCGACCGGGTGTGAGAGGCCACAACGGAAACCACTCACCCATCGGCGCCGATAAGTGTTTGTTATGATTTACTGAATTGTTGCTGTACATGGTTACGTCAGCCACCAAGACTAATTAAATAGTTTTTGTTTGATTAGATGTTATAATTGCAACTTGAAATTTTTGGCGTTATCTGTCCAGAAAAGTGCGTGTACTCACGACTGTTCACTGTGGGACCATCTCCAGTAACACTGATTAACCTTACAATGCTCGTTAAAATGCACAAATTAAGCAATGAAGCTCGTTAAAATGCACATTGTTAAAAGTTACACTAATTAAGATTATGCAATGTCCCGTATTTTGTGAAAACCGTATAAAATATATTAAATACAAAAAAAAAGTCAGTTTTTGCTACTTGCGCTTCTTACAACAATCCTCTGTCATTTCTTATGATATATGTAAGTGGAACATGTCACGCCAATCATGAGCATTGTGGGCCAAAATGGGCCTCAGCAACAAGATGAGATTTAAGCTTTAAGAACGGTATGGTGAATACATATTAAATAATTTGATGCTACCAAATTTTATTTTATTTTTAACTGTGCATCTTCAGTGTCTATGTTCTATATACTTGACGGATTAGAATGAGCAGGTAAACGCATGAGGTATACTCTACGTGTACGGCTCGCTTAATACGGTCGCTCGAAATGGAACAGACACGAGTGGAGACACTACCTGTCGCAGTATTAGTGCAGTCTAATATACTATACCGCAGTCGTCATAAGAAAGGCTAAACTTACAGCTCGGCGCAGTGGCGAGAGAGTATCACTACATGTCATCAAGTGTGTCGTGGGTGAAAATCGAATATATTGATACAGTTACGTTCACCAGAAGAAATAAATAGTTTAAACCATAGAGGATGTTCATAGAGATCATGACAGGACATGGTAAGTTTGGATACTACATGAAAAGAATAGGAAGAGCTGAAGATGATGGATTTCAATGTGGAACGGAAACACCTGAACATGTTTTATGGGATTGTGAGAGACATGCAGAGGAAAGGATGGTTCATAAAAATACTTTAAAATACATACGTTGGATATTAGGGATATGACAAAAGTTTTGAAAAGTGATAGAAAATATAATTTGTTTCAAGAGTATGTTGATAGGATAGAAATGATTCGAGATACGTGACAAATAAAAATATACTGCAAAGGACCTCGTAATGCAACATTGAAGACGAGGCGGTCTGATGATTAAGACCAAAAGAAATGGAAAAAATGGTGAGTTAGTGTTACTCGCTGGCAGATAGTGGCGCTACTGTCACCAGCTGCAAGACCGGCATAGGAAATTAGTATAGTATGTCACGACTGTGTGATATTAGACGCGGTATTAGTATGCAACGTGCAATTGGCGTTATAGCTGCATATATTCAACGTCACCTTTAGTGAAGTATGTTTGGCTACGTCAACTGAAAGCTGTCACTCTCAGTGAGGCGGCTCACTTTCTGGCGATCCACTCAGAACTTTTCACTTCTGCCCTTTCCTCCAGGGAGTGCTCCATCTCTCAGTCGCAAACATACTTGAGGATTATTGGAGTACACATGAGATTTCCACTGCCACTCAAGATTTTCAGAAAATATTAAGAGCACTCGGAGACTAAAATGTCGGAGTGTTGCTTTCCTTCAGCAATCACACCAAGATACAAGGCGACACTGAATAAAAATTGACGTGTGTTGTTAATTTACGGCATTGTGTAGACAAATATTTTGGAATGAAACGAAATTTATTTTCCTTGGAAAATAAATCTTATACTGCTGATTTCAATATAAATTTTATAGAGAGTCCTTTATAGAGTACGATTTTTGTTACTTCAAACGTATAGACATAATTGAATATTGTAAGAAAAAACATTTTGTGCATTTGTCTTAAAACACCAGGACAAGACAATTTAGTCGAATTTCCGGTTGTTTACTAATTTATGGGTTAAAAAAAAATATTTTTCTGCCTTTTGTATTCGTATTCTAACTATCATCCGAAATTTAATCAAGAAAAGACAGAGATTAACTTATCTGAATGTCGTTGTAGAAGTGTGAAATACGTTAAATTTGTCTAACAATTTCTAGTTAGCTGTTTTTATTAAAAATTGTGAGTGTGATAAAAGATCCTTATTGTATAAAAATAAATGGATAAAAATTATTTGTTACACTTTAATTTCATGTCTTTCAAACTTCCGATCTTTTTTCATGATAATAAATGAATAAAAATTATTTTTTACCCTTTTATATTATGTTTTCTAAGCTTCCGACCTTCTTTCATGTTAATGTTTAACAGAGAATTTTAATTCTGCCTTTACCTTTCGGGTGTGTTACATACGAGAGGGTATGTCTATATAGAAGAGTCGAAGCAGATCAACAGAACAGAAAAAGTATGCGTAATGTGCTTGCGAATTAGTGGCTTACGTTGTTGTCGTGCTATCCACGCTATAAAAATCTCATTCAAATATTTGAATAATAATTCCAGTGACTCAAGAAACTACTCACAGCATTGATAATAGTATATTTATCAATAAGTAGCACACTATGAACCTTCTTTCAACCTTTGCATGAACATGTAATGAGATCATATCTATTTTTGAATGAGCTGATATTTGTTTTTGTTCATTTTACACGAAAGTTAAACTTTATAGCAGCTAAGCATTTAATTAGACAGTCTACCAGCAACTTTTAATTTTGACTCATTGTGATTGCGAACAATATTCTCATTATAAACTTGTCTGTCCGGGACAAACCGCGTTGTCGCGACAGAGTACAACTCTGAGACTGTGATGGCCGAAACGTTGGTAGTTGTATCTACTAAGACGCGGTTTGTCGCGAACAGACAAGTTCATACTGGATCCGACCGCGGAAGCCTGTTTAAATATTATCATTGTGATATAAAGAAAAAGGTCAATTATGTAAAATTATATACCGTAGAAAACTTGAAATAAATCTCGAAATATTGCTTTCGATTCATAGATTCATTCAGATTCTGCGATAAGACCCAGTTTTGTACTTTGTGGTCTGACATGTATCCTACAGACACAGGTCCATACTGAAGCTGAGTTACTTTCTGTGTTTAATCACTTAATAAATAAATCTAAATAAATGTACAATCAAAAAATCAATTATTCATTGTAAGAGTGTAATAGGAGTAAAAGAGGAGAAATGGAACTTCAAGCGAAACATGCCGTCCGTATTTCAGTGAAATTCGCCTCTGTTAGCTGGGTAATTCTTGACAAGGTTTTTTAAATAGCGTTTCGAGCAATATTAAAGATGGGACTGGATTTCGTGACCATTCCAACTCGAGGTTGTCAACCTACACGCAGAAAACACGAACCAACATTAAGAATGGGTCCAGCCTCAACTTTAGCTGTGCGTCGATAGTGGGACACGTGATCGATGGTGCTTTATGCTGCACACAAAGCGAATACGACAGATGTCTCATTTGCTGAAAATATGGGTTTGCAGGGCATTGGCGGTGAGTGCGAATCACGTCGAATCGCCGGATGGATGCGCGGGCACGATCGTCACGACGCGTGCTCCCCAACGCGGCGGCCGCAGTCGCTGTCGCCGTCGCGCAAACGTCCGCGTTCATCAACGGACCTGATGGCTGAATGACGCAGAAGCAGACGCGGCGCGTGATGTATGTATGGATGGGAGTGAACGGACAAAAATTGACGAGAGATTGTGCGTATTCGATTGCCGATAGCACGTGTCGGGAAGAAATGAGTTAAGCGTGCCGCGTCTCACGTTTAGTCGTAATTACAAGAAGAAAATTGTTTATAGTAGCCCACTGAACTGTTTGAAATAATTACTTTACAAAGCATGTAGGGAAAAGAAAAGAGTTCAAGAATCGTACTTGATTCAAGAGGAACTTCGATATTTTAACGAAATTTTTGACACAAGATCCATTTATGTCAAATATTTGTGACACACACAATTGCAGAAATTGTAAGATTAGTCACAGGTAGTGTAAAATTATTATACTAATTAATCCAATGAACCTTATAAATTCATACGCGATTCACAATTAAATTAGTTTAATACATTACGGAAATTTTTTGATGTGTTTTGTATGTAATTTGTATCAAACCTATTTATAGCGTATTAACTAGATGAAAATATTCTTCAATAACAGTAGAAGAAAGGTTTTCTGTTTGTGAGCTTTTCTATCTCCGTAATATGTAAAAGTGTACACTTTTACAACCTAATTATTTGTGTACAGACATACATTATGTATCATGTCGCACGTAATATTTCGTAAGTTGGTGTAGAATTTCTGTGTGATGGATGACCTCATCAAATTGTTTCAGCAATTACACCAGATTATTCACACCACTTTTATTGTTTTTAATCACGACATGGCCGGCGTGATCTGATGCGAGTTTTGTTAGAATGTATTTCTTCTTTTTAAGAATATTTTCTTCAATTTTCTCTTTGTACACTTCCGAATAAGGGTTCAAGAAATTGAGTTAAATATATTATTGATGTTATTAAGTAAAAATTATCTTTACAAAGTGTAATTAATATATAAGGATAAAATAAAACATGAATGTATTGGTAACAAATCCTAATTTATTTTAACAGTTTTCCCATATGCTTTAATATGAATTCTTTTCATTTAATTGGCGTCTGGAAAAATAAGTGTGAACAAAAAAGTCAACGTACTGTTTAGGGGCTTTTCCTCAAAGCGAATGCAAAGTACAGCTTTCAACGCACGTTGCACTTCTTTGTTTGTATTGGTCAAAGAGCTACTCGCTCTTTTGTATCGTCTCTCATTGGCGAATTTAAATGGACGGAAATAACCGATAGGAGGAAACAATTGACAACAACTACGAACTGTTTGGCGCTGTGTAGCGCACTGATCGGTTTTCAATATCAGTAATCGGCTTCGACTGCGGGGAAACGAAAGCACTTTTGATTGCGACAGGATTCATTTGTATAATGTTAACATTGTACAATGAACTGCAGTTAATATTGTACAAAAGGGATAAAATGCAATTAAACATGGATGAACATTTAGGAAAACAATTTGTAAATATAAGTACTTCATAACGTGTTACGCGTTGCTTATGACAGGCAGCGTTGAATTAATATTACAGCGTATAAAATTAATATAAGCACATAGGCAAAGTTAACGACTAAGTGAATCATTATTGAGAGTTAATTACCGCCATCTAAGATGTATTTAATTTTACTTGTATGGGAAATCTACAAACGAAAACTCGCTTTAAATATCCAACGAATATACATGTTTTGGCGGTCGTGAACAGTTCTAAAATACTTTCAAGTAGTACTTTCTTTATATACTTTGAAATCACGCCAATGCCTTCCGTACATCAGTTATGACTACCAATTATTTTCATAATGAAACTTGTATGCAAATTTATAATTCTGTGAAAAAATTCTTGTATTCCTTCGGGATGAAGCGAATTTACTTACCGAATCACTTGGCTCGGACTTGGTGGTTGCAGAACGGGGAGGCATTAATGCAATTATAATTATTCAATATTAAGTGATTATAATGATTACGATTTGTTAGTAGTATTTTTGGAATAATTTCAAGAACTGGTAGCAGTATGAATTTGTTAAGAAAAATGATCTTTTATAATATATGGGAAATAAAATATGCTCATATTCAGTCAATTATTTAAGAGTAATAATAATAATCCTTTATTGCTTAGATAAATGTAATACACTTTTCATGTATTACACCGTTTTTATATATGCCTTCTCTAAATATAATTATCTATGGTGATAGATTTATAAACTATTCTATATAACAATATTTTTATTCATACTTCCCACGTAGTCAGTATATGAATAAAAGACATTCTCTTTTTTTCTTTTCTTTTTATCCTTAGCAAACGGAGCCCCTTTGCCCCGTTCCATGGGAAACTTGTCCTTCTCCGCCGCGGGGATGTGAACGTACATCTACTACCATTCCCACTATACCTTGTGCGTTCCTCCTGCATCCCTATTCATATAGTATATTCGTTGTTTGGCATAATTTCTCTGTTTATTCCTGAAATTTCGCATATTGTACTTCTGTCTCTATCAACTTGCATCTATTTTGAATTGTCTTAGTCGTATCTGTCGCGTTGTAAAGTCCCGTCTTTCCTCGTTATATAACATACATTCCCTCATGATGTGCTCAGTATATTCTTCTCTTTGTTCACAATCATATCCCGAATACGTTTCCAAACATATTTTCACCCAGTATTCCCTAAAATTTGAATGCCCTGTGACCATTTTCAGAAATTCTCCTGATATATTGAACAATTTCCTTGCTTTATTTGCTTATCCCACCTCCTTAATGAAATTGTTTACCATTCATTGTACTGTCCCGCCGCATATGTCACACCTTAAGTAGCCTTCTAGTCATATTTGCATTCTTGTCCTTACTCTGTATCTTTTCATCATCTGCCTGTACACACCCATTTTTCTTAAGACAATAGCGTAGACGTAATTTGCGTTGATGAATGTCGAGCTGCATTGTCCACAGTATCACTTACATAGCCTGTGTTGAAGCACCGCGTAGCACCCATACATTTTCCTTCCATTATACACGTTGGTAAGTCTGCGCACCCACACATGTAATAACTCACTATTGGACGCAGACATGTATAGAGCGCTGCAAGTTGTTTTTGTGTCAGGTTTGTTTTTCTGAATCCTACTCGCCGCATACTATGCTATAACTTCTTCACTTTTTCTCTTATGTATTGAACATGTGTATAGCAATTGCTCATCAATTATCAGCCATCAATATTTGTTTATCTTTTTAATGTCCATTGTTTTCCCGTGCAGCTTTATGATTGGATCTCGTCTTCGTTCTTACGCATTTCTGAAATACATTCCTGTCGCAACCCTAACGTTTCCAACTCTTCTGTATACCATCCCATGACTTTATTTCCCCTCTCTGATATATCTCTCCTCATGTACCGTTAGATATATATCTGCGTATGCAACTACTTTCGCATCTGAACTTTCCAGTTGATACAGTACTTCATTTATTGCAACGTTGCAGAATAATGCGGCACTACTTGATCCCTGTGAACATCCTTTTGTGATATTTCTTAATATCAAAAGCTGCTAACCATTTTTGTTCTTATTTCATCGGGACACATGCAATGATTTAGTCTACGGGCACAGAACTGTTAAATCTGCCACTGCACCCCTTTAGCGGAACTTGAACCCTTTTATCGGAATCGATGAGATTGTTCATTACTTGATTTCGTCGAGGAAATTTATTTATTATCCACCATGTGGTCATACGCAGTTTGTAACAAATTTTTGACGACAAATTAGTCATATATCCTATTTTCATTGGTAAAAAATTATTTTAAGGCCGTGTTTGCTGAAAATACGAAAAATACGTTGTTAAGGAGACTGGGTATGCAACCCGCAGTGCAGATTACGAAAACGTCCTGTCAATATTTATGAGTTAAAGTTGGGAGAAACACTGAATGAACATAGAAATCAGAGACACAATACATAAAATGTTATCTAAAATTTAAAAAGGAAAATATTTTTTTAAATATTTTCATCAGATCTATACACTATATATTTTATGCATTTAACAAAAAAAAAATCAAATCCCTTCGGATATTAAAAATTCAGATTATCTGTGAAAATAGTGAATACTGTGTGATTTGACATAAATACAAGATGAAATTGGCCATTTTGTATTTATTCTTATGTTCAAAGCTCTCAAAAAATTTACACTTGTGAAGTAGTTAAAGCTTTCGGCGCAACACAAAGTAGCTATAACAACAATATATTAACTCAGCAAAACTCATAAAACTTGATGTAAATTAAGTCTTTCGACGATTTACTATTATTCTAAACAATATTTACAGTCCTTAATGCGCTTCAATTTGATGATTGAAAAAACTGTAATTTCTTTGCAAAATCTCTTAAAACTTAGAACATATTGGATTGTTTAACAATTAATTTACTAATACAAACTTAATAGAAAAGAGCAATATTTCCATTTTAAAATGTAATTTGGTACTCGAATCGTAGTCTTCTGCCCAAAGCAAGCAAAATTTAAAACAACGCGAAAACGCAAAATGGGAAAAATAATTTTGAAATAAGTCATTTTCGACCATGTGACCATGTTAATTCTGACTATCACTATGTAATCTTTACCAATCATTACCGTAATCATTAGCCAGCGATTGTTAACAGTCATGTTATCACCGAAAAACTAGCTAACCAAAATGGATTCTAGTGAGCACATAGATCAAAGTCTGATAATTACCGTGAGAACTCGAAGAGAATTGTAACTTCTGCCACGGAACCATGTATCGATGCATTACAATCTCAAAAACTACATCAAACGACTTACTAATTATGATTACTTTCGGTCTCCGAAAGTTATCACATATCTTCTCCATGTGTAGGATACACGGTTATCACATATTTTCTTCACGTGTAGGTTGATGTTATATCTTGTACTTAATAATGATTTATTGATTTTCAAGTTATTGAACTATGTTTACAGTACGTCTACGTAAACACGTCACCTATCAGTTATCGTCAGAGTATTAAAAACAACTCTTCGTCTTCCAACGTGTCTCAGGTGAGTTAAACGGGCGAAAACCGCTTATGTGGTCAGTATACTAAAATGTATACTTATAGGCTGACGATCGATAAAGGTTTTTTCATCTTATTTTCTTAGCATGCATGCTAGCAATCAAACTGGTCAACACGGGATTGGCCGTTGCACATCCTTATTGCCATCTGCTCCAGTGATGACAGTTACAAACTGGCTCTTATGGCGATTTTATGCGTAGATCTCAGGTCTGATTACGAGTTGCCTCCATCAAACTGTGTTACGACCCTGCTGCGATGGCTTCTGCTCTGCATTCACAAATGCATTCAACAATTGCTTCTGTGGTGTCTGCGTGGTGCGCCGCGATGACGCGGGCACGCGGGATTGCATTCCGGCTCGCGAAATATGAGAATTTTAGCAATCATTCACTTCACAACTTGGTACACACCGATGTAATTCTCATTTGATTTTTAAATATATTAACCATCCTTAATATGGACTGTTTACAATATATTGCTGTGACAACGAATTTCAATTGAGGAATAAGGAAATTTCCTCGCTTGAAAAAATGCTTTGACGCAATAAGGACGCATTTTAACAAAGTTTTTGGATAAAAAATTTTCTGCTCGAGAATATACAGTAGAAATATATCCATTTCCATTGACAGTTGATCTCCGACTTGCTTGATGTCAGACGCTTTCGTATCATGACAAAAGAATTTAATCTTATTTTCAAGCCTTCATTGTTGTGTTTCCTGAATGACGTAAAATCCTCTTCTTTTTTGAAAGTTTGACGGAATTCTGCAAACCTAATTCTTGCATCTGGATCATCCTGATAGAATATTCTTGATCCCTGCAGTTGCCAAGCCCCGGGGCCTTCATCAATTTATATACCGACATACGGATGGTATAATTTTAAAACAAATCATTTGGGGTAGTATCATTTTGAGAGCTCGGTTGCGTAATATTCCCAAAGAGCTAAGAAATGAAACTTTTATATAACAGTGTAAATTATAATATTTGAGTAATCGGGTACTAACAAACCTCCAAGCAATCTTCATTTAATTTTCTGGTTATGACGTATTCAAGATTGCAATTGCATTATAAATACTTTCTTAAGTTATCAGTGTAATGTAAGAATAACCGAAGACCTTTACCTATGCTGTAGCTCAAAAATAGATTCTCACTTGCTTTTCTAATGGTTTCTAATGATCAATTTAATGTTTCATATGGGAAAAAAGTATGCAAACTATTATTCATTACAAATTCATGACACACGATACATTAGAAGTAGCCCAAGTTATATGCGTTTTTATTCACCTGGTGTTGAACGACCGTTGTTACAGTTATACTACTTATTGACCACCCAAGTGACACTCTAAGAGAAGCCACGCCGAGAGAATTGTAAGTTCTACGTCCCAAGCATTCAGCTAAGTATTGTCGTCAATGGGAGATCGAACTTCAGTTCATCGATAAATAGAAAATAATCGATTTTGCATTAGCCAAAAAATTTATGTACATAGATAAATGTGTTTAAAAAATCCTTTCATGTCCTCATTTACGCCACTAACACAATAAATTTTATCCATTTTTATTTTTATTTTTTGCGAAATAGACGTAAATCATATTTTTAAAAATCATATTCAATAATCAGAGATGTATTCCATTAAGTTTGTCAGCAATTTATAATTATATGTTAAGTAACAAGTAAGTTTTCGAAGCACTGTTGGCCAATACAACTGCGTGAGAGAGAACTACATCAGTGATTTATAAATACTATGCATTTAATGAACTACGACACTACACAAGGAAAAAATTTAAAAACCTGTGTCGCCTAGTAAATCTTAAGCTAATATTACTCAGTACTGGGTAAAGGATGAAGGTCTGTTATTTATAAGTACATGGAAATGCTCTATTGAAATAATGAAAAGTGTCTTCCTTACTGTAACATCTCACCACAAGCCGTGATGCGATGTTAGTATTTTTGGTAGAAGCGGGATCCACATAAATATACCACAACCCTTAAGGTAGAGGTCGCTGCCACCAGCCCACTTTCCCAGGCAATCAAACACGTGTAATAACAATAAATAATAAGTTAATACAAATTAACTAGAAATCTGTATTTACAAACGGAGACAAACTCCCAAAATCATTAATACATTTAATAATCTGTTATTACACAAGTAATGCTAGCAGAAAGCATTAATTACACTTGGATAAATTTTTTTTGAAAACAACTAAATAGTAAAAACCCTCTGGTTATATGAATCTTCAAAATTATAAGTTGTTTTCCCCAACAACTAACTGATACAAGTTACGACACTCGCAACTAGTAATGACTTCATTAAGACTACCGCTGCAGCCTAACGAACATCTGGTCTCCGCGACCTAGTCTTAGCCCCGGTCACATCTCACGTGCGGGCGGACCTCTACTTCCCCGTAAAAAGTCCTCGAAGATCTTCACTCCTCCCAATATATACTGCAGAGGAAGTCCCGTGATCAGCAAATAACCATGCCTTCGCCACCACACCTTGCAAGTATTTTTCTTGTTCACCCCTTTGGTTTCTCGGAATGCAGTCTGCTCCGCGAAGGCGAGCCGCCTTCGGTCCCAGCTTAGTGCCCGTGCGCACCCTTTTCAGAGTGTCTTATTGTCCTATATCCGGCGACGTACTTCATTCATTACTTCGTAAAATTCTTCTTTTCTTTAGGTACACCTAAATTCCAGTGGACCTCGCGTGGGTCAACGTCGCAGGCCGCATTCTCCGAAAACAATTGTATCTTCCTTAGAAGTGAAAGGTGTACGTTCAAACAATACCTCAATAACTGAAGAGGCTTAGGGTGTTCCCAAGTTCGTCGCACTTCCGTCTTAGGGCCGACCGGCCACTTTCTGTAAGCTGCTTAACAGTATCCGGCTTGTGAAATGCAAAGAAATATTAATATTTCACAAATTGATAGAATGGCTTTGCGCCGACGTTACACTTACCTTTAAACTGTATTATTCTATGTTGAGAATGTTTCATACTTTTCTTAATATTTCTAAGAATTTTATGGGAGTCGAGAGGCTTTAAATGTTTATATTTGAATATGCCAAATTGGATAAAACAATATTTACTCTATTTTTCTTTCAAAAATGTACAACACTTCTTAGTATGCATGGCTACATGAAACAATCTGTTTGCAAAAAGGTGCCGTTTGAAGTACAGCATAGACGTGCTCCCTATCGGACAAAAAGGGAATATTGAAGAAATTAACCGCCACTTACTATGGGCGAGGGACAAGAATGGTTTTACTTCCTTTATAATATCCGGTTTTATCTATGTAACTGGCACTAGAACTTTTACGTTTAATTTTGTAAAATACATTATTCTCAGCCATAGGATCTTTCTTGTCTACTTATACGGGATTTAATCGAGAAAATATGGTTTAATGGTTTCCCGTACAAAATATTCCCACCACATTATTAAAAATTTAACGAAAACTCGCCACGACTAATAAAATATGAATCAAAACTATTTTAAAAGGAAAACAAATATTACCATCACTCAATACTTCTACAGTGTAGAATGTTAGAATTTTATCCCGGGTGCTTTTTTCTTTAAGTGTGCAACTAGCTCTTGTTATTCTTGACACAATCTCTTATTAGTTGGTACTTATGGGGATCAGTGGTGATAATGGATGAGCAAATGTATGGTTAAAATAACTTTCCCAGAAAGATTGGAGACAAATTGGATCTATGTTTTGAATTGAAAAAATAACTAGGAAATCTTTAATTCGAAATACGTCATGATGGTAATATTTTTAGTTGTTTCTGGGAAACTCTTTTTACGGTTGTAACTGTCAATGTTGCGCCGCACACTTAAGGGAACGGTGCCAAAATTGTCAGTTATTCCTGCGATGACTTAAATGCTATTTTAACGTCGCACGACAAACTTTCAGTTCGATTCGATTCTAGTGGAAACAATGACGTAAGTAAAAGTTGTATTTTACGCAATCCGTGTCACCACCTTGTAAAAAAAAGAGAGGTATTAATTTCTTTTTACTTTTATATAAATGTGAACCCAGAATTCATTTTCTTATCCTGTAGTATTATTCCTGCAGTATAGTGCTTTAAACTGTTGTACGCTGCGAGTGCTGAATAATTTTTTTTGTTTATGAAATTTACACCCACCTGGTTGCTCAATGGTGTGAAACAAAGGTCTAGGGTCCCTGAAGCGAATGGACTTCATTCTGAATTCCAGATATTGCATCCTGTGCATTCCCAGAGTAATGCAATGGGAAACAAGCACGTTGTGCACGTAGATATCAATGACGCACCCTTTCTAATTGTGACCGCATCTATAAACTCAACAAATACGTTTGGGTACTTAGACCAACGATAAAATCCAAAAATAAAAATATTTTACATTTATGATAATTAACTCAGATGCCCCTCCCCCAATGGGGGTGAGACGAAAACAAGAAAAGAAAACTGATCCGTGGAAATTTTATAGCTCGTAATTGAATTAATACGTCAAATGAAGTATTTTAATCATGTTCTCTAGATCAGGTAGTTTTTCGATCAAACAATTATTTCCCATGTACTAATAAAACAAAATTAATTCAGATTTGTTCATTGGTATATTTAAAGGTTGAAATTTTTTTTTATAGAACTAAAATTATTTTAAGAATCAGCTTTGAGAATTTTATGTAACTTTCTGTTCGCCGATTGGAATAGCTGTCCATATTTTATCCTACGACATAGTTGAAGACATAGTTGAAGGAGATTTACTCACTACCTAGTAAAAGAAGCTTCACGTTAGAAATGACAAGAGAATGATTCAGAAGACAAGTTGTTATGCTTTGACGGGGAGTGCGGTGACTATGTTCCGCCTGAAAAATGTGAAACACTTGGTAAAACGCAAACCGTGAAAAGCGAGAAAGAAGATAAAATGTGAAACACTTGGTAAAACGCAAACCGTGAAAAGCGAGAAAGAAGATAAAATGTATATCAAGTTCCTCCGAAGTTATTGAAGTCAGGGTAAAGTAACCACATGCGCTTCCAAATAACCATTTTCCCTAGAGAAAAATCCTTCCAAGACTTCTGGATTTGTGTCACAGCAATGATTATTCTGCAGCATGCACGGTCTAAAATTTCGTTGTACGAGTATATCCTTGGAATTACAATGAATCTGGCAAACAAAATTGTGCATTTTCATTTTTCTGAAGAAAGCGTTCGTAAGTAGATGGGTGTACATCAACGAACCAAACACATCCCGTTGCTTTGGGTGTGTGGATGGACGCCCGGCGAGTGTTCTCCCACTTTGGCTTCACTTGGAGCGACTGGGTCTTCAGTGTAGACGTATATGTTTTAATCAGACATTTCACAGTACGTGCGATCGATGCTCCGCTAATGTCTCAGTGCCCTTTGTTGAGAGGTTAATTGCTATGACGTCAAAAGATAGCGTTAGCGTCCACACTGTCGCGAGGTTGACGTGAGTTCCAAGTACCGAGCGCCATGCTATGAGTGTCATGTACCATTAGTATTTCTTGGAGTTTGGTCCAAATTTTGTTTGCTTTACAAATGTTCATAAAAAATAAGAATATTTCTATTCTTCTTTAAAATATCATTTACAATAGGATAATGGAATAATACTGATCCTCGGATTCAGTAAATGAAGTTCAGCTCAGAAAACATAGACTGATTCGTATTGTTTACTTAATACTGTTATCTTACAACTTTCACTTTATTCGGTCTTGTTCACAAGTATTACATCAAATTGGAGATGTTCAATGGTTAACAATAGATGTAAACATTTACAAACCATTTCATAAGTTGGAGCCTAGACTTTTTCAGACATTTCATGTGAAAGATTAAGCGATGTGTTCATTGGATTGTATAAAAAACGTAAAACCAAATGTTGAAAAAATATTACAAATATAATCCAGGACGAAAATGAAAGAATATTTGATTCATTTCATAATCACAGGAGTGCTCGTAGTCCCTTTGGCACGCAGAGGAAAGGACTATGTTAAGAAGAAGGGTTCACACTAGGGCTGTTAACGCCAGCGACGAAAACCTGAAACCTTGAAACTATATCACCCAATTTAAAAAAACCAACCATATAAATGAGTGTTGATGAAATGATTGGGTTGGCGCTGAGTTTATATAAATATAAAAATTGTGAATAAAAATATTTATATTTATTCCAAACCATTGTAAGAGACTATTTCATTTACACCTCAGACCCCCCCTCCCGTGTTCTGCTTTCTGAACCAACAGCTGTTATAAAAGGTTTAGTGGATGCTTAAATGGCCACGCATGGATTCGGTTTAATTCACGCCGGCATTTTTACAACTACTTACAGTAAGTTGTAGGGATAACAACTTTAATGATATCTTTATATCCAATTACTTTACAATTAAAATCTCTCAATTTTTATCATCTGTAGGTAATTTGTTTGGAGGAACGGTAATAATAACAGTATGTGCCGCCAATGGTTTATAGTTGTAGCCCTCCAAATGTATCGTGCTCCAGCTATGAAATACGACCATAAAATTGAGTGTTATTATTCATATGGTTGGTAGCAGAGCTCTATGATGGAATGCGGTTCTAACTATGATTGTAAGAAGACCTCTCTTCATCGTGGTCTCATAGGTTTCGTAAGCGGGATGCAGAACTCGTCCTGGTGACGGCGGAGTAGACCTTAGGTCAAGTTCTCCCGTTACTCGTCGCAGCGCCACCGCAGCTACCACCGCCGTCACCGCTGCGATGCTCGTCGTATTGTGAAATAGACTCGACATGAATCGAACCCCGACTTGGCTAACTGCTCCACGCTTTTGCATATGCTGAGCATTCCACGCCCGCCTCCTCGCGACAGGGACGGACGATAAGGCAAAGTGGCGCAAAACAGAGTATGATTGAAATAAAACGGACTAACACACCCGAAACGAGAAAGAGAATTAAAGGAAAAGACAACTATAGAGAGAACAATACCTGCGTAGTAACCAAAATTTGAGGAAGCGGTTGATGAATGAATCAAATCAAATGAAACAAAAGCGAAAAATGCGTGTGCCAAAGGGTGCAGCATAAAAGTGATCCACGGGTAAATTTTGAATTGGTAACTCAAGCAATGGAATGACAACACATCGTATACTCGTAAGAACAGTGATACAACTTAAAATGACACAGGATAAGCAAAACCTTTAATACATAACTGTGATTTATTATTTTTATTGACTAACCTGTACATTTTGTAGCCTTTTAAGACAGCGACTGCCAACTTCCTTAAACTATGGGACCTTTTCATGGAATTTTTTGTGTTAAAGGCCACAATTTCACATGAAACTTTACTCTTATAGCGTACACTCATGATAACCACCTATTCAACACAATTCAAGATTTAACCCCTATTTTAACTTTTCTTTTGCAGAACCAGACGAGGAGACTTCGCGGCTTGCACATGGCGCGCGGGTCGTCTTTGGGCCATCACCATTCTAAGATAATTCAACTGCCGGTTTATTAAAAATAATTATTCAAACATTTGTCGTGGTGACAATTTTTGGAACAAAAACTGCCACACTTGACCCATTTAAGGTAGGATTTCGGGAGTCAAGGCGAATTGCTGAGCACTAAGCTGGGGAATGGAAAACCGTCATTACGAAATATCGCCAATTTTCGAGTTCCCTCAATATTTTCGCAGATATGAGATATATTATTCAAATTTTATTATCATACTTATACTTTGAAATGTTTCGTATTACGTATAATTAAAAGTTATTTTCAGTCCGAGTGCTATTTTATCATTTTGCATCGAGAAATGTGGAAAGAAAATAAACATTTAATCGTACATGGATAAGAGAACATACATTTTGACCAAAACGAGCAACAAAGAAATCACAAAGTTGATTCACCCGTGGTAGAACTTAAAGGAACGTAATTACCTCATTTTAATGAGAAATAAATTGTCACAGACACACAATCTCATTCCTGCAAAAAAGAAAGCTTTACGATTCAGATGTTTTAATTTAGTCTTTTTTATACAGCAATTAATTTCTGTCTTAAATAAAATACAACAATTTTAACGAGAATTCTTGGTAATATTGACAAACTAAGATTTTTTTATTGTGTACAAAGTTGTGCCTCAAAATTTTTGCTTATAATATCGCAGAAGAGGTTTTGAAAATAAAATGTGATATATTCTTTCTTGTTATTAGCTACGTTTTTCCTCACTGTTTCACGCTTTTGTATGTTGCAAAATGATGAAAATACTTCAGTATGTATTCTACTTTACCTTACTTCTTCTAAAATACACATTGAAATATTTTCATTATTTCACAACAAACAAAAGCATACTCAAGAAATATTAAATTAAAACACTTAATTTGTGAAGTTTTAAATATTTCAGTTCAGTGTATCCCAGATGTGTCCGTCAGTCTGTCCGATCGTCTGTGTCGACCTGTCCATCGGCCTGTTATGAATCACAGAATTGTCTATATTCTTTTAAACACTGCGATAGCTTACTCTTCGTATGTTTCTCGACTCGGCTTTACCTTCACATGTCTACATTACTGGGGTAGATGTGGTGTGGATATTGGAAAATTTGTAATAGAAGAACTGCCGCTTTGATTGAATCCAAATTTCATTATCTTGTTGACAGGGATCTTGTACACATAAATTTTAAATTAAAAGAATTATTAACTTACGTTTTCTCAGTGTTTGGGAGGAGCAACCCCGAATCTGCCGATAACAAGGGATGGACTGACGTATGGTAATGATTAGATTGGCTTAAAAATTGGTAATGTTTAAATTATAAAGTCATACGGTAATGCTTAAATTATAAACAAATATCCGAGGAACACATGGAAAATACCATGATTTGTAACAAACTAAAGATATTACAAACTGAGGATACAAATGAAAAATTCTAGAAATTAAGCATAAAACCTAGACCTTAAAAGTAGAACCCCCCAGGGGACGTACAACTAGTAAGTACGTGTTTGGCAAACNCTGGCATTACTTCCACTTATTTGTGCAAGACTCCTTCCTTTCTCTTTCCTGACCTTCCTTGGTCACCTCTTGTTCTTTTCGATCCCGACGCTACTTGGTTGCGAGGGCTAGGGTATCTTTCATTTTCCTCATTTTTTGTAAGATATATGTTTTGAGATATGTTTTGATATATTGTAATTCAGGAGGGTTTTTAGTGGGTATGGTTGAGTCATTCGGCGAGTCCCACTCGCGGGGAAAGTCATGTTGGCTCTCCTTAGTGCGTAACTGCATTTTACCTACCTGTACAGAATTTGAGGGCTCTAAGGACTTCGATGTCGACGAGCCGTAAAACCCCACAAAAAAGTAGAACATATCAGGAAATTTAGATAACAAAACTGGAATCAAAGTCTAGCCATGGCATTATGATAATGCATGCAACGTCAACAGCCAGGTGAAAATTGCGACGGACGGGGATTTGAACCCGGGATATCTGCTCTGGCCGCAGGTGTGCTATCCACTGCACCACCCGCCTCGACTCCCAAGTCCGTTCGCAACTTCCACCTGACTTGATCCACCTGGGTCATATCCCCCTTCAGGGGATAAATGACCACAGGCGGCCCTAATGCTGGTAGCTAATAAACCCAGTTTTCGCGTACCTACGCATCGGATGCTCATTTTAACTCACAACTTTCGAGTACCTACTCGTGGAGGAGAGTTTGCAACGTCATCAGTCAGGTGAAAATTGCGACGGACCGGGACTCGAACCCGGGACTACCGGCGGCCAGAGTAGGGACGTCGACGTTGCAAACTCTCCCCCACGAGTAGGTACTCAGAAGTTGTGAGTTACAATGATAATGCATGTTTGCCTTTGATCTGGGAATTGTTTGAGTTAATTATTATGAGAGCTCTCATTAATTGTATCAACCAATTTGCTTGGTTGCAACGTATTGGTTCGGGGCCAATCTTCCTGACTTCTCAGCTTGTTTCTTTGGTTGATCCACAGATCAGGATGTCACCAGTCACATTATTGTTCACGTCTTAACAGTACGTTGCAGAGTTCAGACTCGTGGGTTATTTGCACATGATTATAACAGTCTTTTTTAACTAGGTTGATGTATCACTCGCGGTTTAAACTGCAATGAATTAAAATTGTACTTATGAGTTACAATGATTGCAATGGAGATTTTATAAAGTTTGTTATGCTTATGAGACGGTGCTCTCACAGCCTCGTAAATGCAGGAGCGAAGTCTGCTCCGGACGAAGTTCTCTCCAGGAAAGCAAAGTGCTTCGAACGAACTCTTACAGCAACACCGCTGCGTGTTTTACAACTCTCGCAAGTGAGGAATTTCCCGCATTTTCGTACAATTATTTGCGGTTGCGATAATTAATTATTGGAAAATAATTAATTATCAAAAATAATTAACAAGAATAAATTATTCATTGGAAATGGTAATGATGTTTATTACCAAAACTATGGTTATTTTAAGTGTTTTTATTATTAGTTATTTATTCCTTTTTGACAGTATTCCGGCGGTATCGAGATGTCGAAATGATATCGAGATGGAATATGCTGCTCCCTACGTTACAAGAGGAACTTATCAGTTTCAATTCTAAGATAATCTTGCTTTTTATTTGAAGTTATTAGACGTTGGAATGAAATATATCCCCAAGAAATTTCTAGTCGTAACGACGTTTTAGCATCGTCGCCAAAGTTATGCCGACGTCGAAAACACGAGATTGTGACGTCGTTGCCAACATGTACGCATTTATTCAACGCGGATTCATCGTCGCAGAGCGAATTGTTTACTATGTTGCCACATGACAATTTAGAAAACCTCAAATCGTAAAAAATGCATATTCGATGCCGGATAACGACGCCTTGTCGACGTCGCAACCACTATGCATATAACGTCGATTCGACCTCGTAAAAAAACGCCTTATCGCCGTCGTCAACTCATCTCTGTACGACTTTGTTGCTGATGTTGAATTATCATTTCTAACATAACTTTCATAGATTTTATACATTGTATTACCTAGTTTAATTATATTCAACAGGTGTATAGCACACATTCCTTTTAGAAAGTTCTTCTTCAACATCCGCCTTCAGGCATCAGACAGCGTTAATATTTCATCCAAGGTACTTAGCTTCTCGAGGCGAGGACGCTACCACTGAGCTACTGCAGCTCGGCGATATTTGGATCGTCATATCAATTTTTTATCCTCTTGTGCTGTCTTAGTATTGACACCACAGTATTGGTACTATGAATAATAAACATGTGTAATGGTAACCCTCTCTAAAATGTTCAAAAAGAGATCAAAAATTACCAAGAATTTATTTTTATTTACCCAAATTTTTTAAAAATATTTTGAATATACTTGAAATTTATTCTTACTAGATTAATAGAATTGAAAATAACATTAATTGAAATAATAATTAGGTATTGGGCAACATTAACCTATAAAAATTCAAAATATCTCGTATCAATAAGGGTAGAGCTGGTCGACGTCGAGACAACGTACTGAATTTTCGTCTTCTCGATGTCGAATAATCGAATCGTCTCGACTTTAAGTTTCGATCGATAAGACGTCGGGACGGCGTCGTTTATTCGTCGTCGATTTTCGACTCTACCTCGACGTCGAAACGCGTCGCGACGATCGTAAAGTCTGCTCAACGTCGGTGATTTCTGCAAGGTGGCTCTACACAAGTGGCAAATGATCGTAAAACACCAAACTTGGTCTCTTTGATCTTTGACCAAAATTATCTTTATTCAAATAGTTAATACTATGAATTCACTTGTGAGCGGAAGATGATTTTACGGCTAATTAATACGGCGTTAACATAGTGTGGATAGAACAGTGTGATGGCGGAGGTGGTTTCGCGGTGAGGGTGGAGAATGTGCAATGTGGCTTGTCCTGTTTCGAACTCTTTCTAAATGTTCACGTCCGTTCTATCGATATTGGATTGTTTCCACTTCAAATCATTTTTAGAGCTCATAGGTCAACTTAACTGCAATTTGCTTGCTTTCATGTGTGTTCCAGGTCACGTATTTTTGTGCAAACTCGGATATCTATTTTCTTCCGATCCTAGTTGTACGAGTATACAAGACCTGAAAAATCACATTTGAAAGTTTTGTGATCATGTTATTTTTTTTTGTCTTTCATGCATCGAGGACGATACTTTTATTCGTAATTCACGGAATATGATAATAATATTGCGTTTTGATAAGAGATCTCGGTAAATAACAATCTAGACGTTTTCATTTGTTTCTTATAACAGAGAAATGGTTGGATGAGCAAAGATAGAGCAACTTGAGAAAGATCTTTAATATTATTTGACAAGGCTCTAATGACCTTGACGTTGGCGAGCCCTGAAATCCCAATTAAAAAATATTATTTGAATGAAAAATAACATCTACATATCGAAAAAGGTGTGTGTTTATTAATTACAGTTTTTCCCGTATATAATGTCGTTTCTATATTTTCTAAATACTGCAAACCTTTTGAAATAAGTTGTTTAAAGAGATCCGTTAGAATAAAATATTTTATTATTAAGAGTCTTTGGAGAAGTGAAAAAAATCGTGGACTGCTCTGATTAGAGACCAGCGAGAGCTTTCTTAAAGAACGCAACCCTTGCAACCCCGACCGCGCTTCCGGCGTGGCAGGGGACTCCACGGTTTGTGAGGTGGCGGCATGCTTTGCAGCGTGGCGGCCGCGAAAGCAACCAGGGCAATGGCGTGTCCGCGCTCGACCTGCCGCCTCCGCCGGATAACTCGCCCCTCGCCCTTCACGCGAGACAATGTGGACTAGAAGCTGTGCTTTGTGGCAGCAGTGGGCACTGGGAAGAGGCGCGTGACAGATGAGCGCGGGCATGGAGAAGGATCGGAAAGGACAGAATGGGATTGAGGGTGTTCTCAAAGCCATTGGGTTGATGTTCGGAATCTACCACTACGACAGCGTGGATAGAAGGTGGAGGGGTCGAACGCCTGTCTATGCTTTGATTATTTTGTCATTGTTCCTCTGACAACCGTCAGATCTCATGAGAGCACGAGTGCGACACTACGATTAGTCACAACAATTTGGAACAGAAAAAAACCTCATTGTTTTCTTGAGTAAGATTTGTGAAGTTTGCTTAAAATCAGGAACTTCTAACTTGAATGTATTATATCATGTGTCATATATACACGCAAGCAATTCATTACTCATCTTAACAAAAAAAATGTCACATAACTTGCAAATTTATTGTTCTCGGTTGAACAAACATTCCTAATATTTTCAGAATAGTAAAATTATACATCCAATCGCATTAAAATGCAATCCATCAGTTGCCCATGAAAAACCCAATATGTTCAATACATTTTAGGGAGCCATGTGGTCTACAACGGAAACTTTTTTGCGCAATTCTGTAAACCTATTCATACTTAATTGAAGAATGTTACTTAATCTCCTTAGTATGACAAAAATAATTTGATGGATTTGAAGACGACGTCCAATTGAAAGCTAAGAGCAGTGGACTTTCGTTCATGTTAATACCGTTAAGTAACGCCCAAATCTGTTATCAATTTCTTTTAAAAATGATCTAATTGTTCTCAATGATCTGAGAACTTAGATAGTGGCGAAATATAATGGATTGAGATGGTCGTAAATGAAACTTGTTTTCTGAAATAACAACCGAGTTGATGAATGGTACTGAAATTAATAGATTATAACCAGACTCAAAGTCAGAAATTTAATTTATTGACCAGACCCAGATTTCTCCAAATATTAATTGACGCTAACTTACGAGTTATTTATCCTCTAAGTATTTTATATTTGTTTAGATATTTCATTTATATTATTAATTAACAGATTATAAATGAGTAATTCTTACACAAATAAGGTACATTCGTTACACCATGAAAATGTTTGGAAAGGACCCAGGACCCTGAATTCTCCCTCCTTGGCTACGTGCCGGACCATGGTCTTAGAAATTAATGATTAGAAATTTCGTGTCACATATCTAGATGAGTCTCCTGATGTTCCGTCTCACGTCTTGTTCATCTCCTATTTCCGAAATTTCATCTCGCAATTCGTCCCTCCACACCACATCGCTCTCGTCATGTCATTAACTTACCGTAGAACTCCTCTTATCCGACCTCGGATCAACCGGTCCTCGATTTAACTGACCTATTCCGTAGAACAGTGTTTTCTCTACATACATACGTATATTGAGTATACATACATGAAGTTTTCAAAATTTATATGTTCGTAATTTTTAATTTTTTCGTGTTTGTTTATGTACTACATTCAACTTTCCCCAGCCGCCTTTCGGTATTTCACATTCCCTTTATGTTCGCTTCCATTGATTTCGCGCGACTTTTTGGTGTGTCCACTTTCCTTTCCTGTCCTTTCTGTTGCATCGACGCCGAATAAGTAAGAGTGCGCATTACATAATCCTAGTTCCAGACATTCTTTCACGTCCGACATTCATTACCCAAGTTACGATCGTACCTGTCGACTAAAGTTTGTACAAATGTATACTTTTGAGACTATTTGTTTTCGAATGTTAGTTTTTCTAAATTTCTTCGGAAATCTTAGTGAACTTCTGTGGGAATTCATCTTCCTTTAACTAAATAAATGAATATTTATACAAGTACAATATCATAAAAGTAAACCTGAATAAATTATACAAAAGAATATTTTATACATAGGTGTTTTAATAGATTTGATTGGTCTTTATTCAGGTTCCAAGTCAGAGAAAATGTAGGCCACATGCGGACGACCATTTAATTCTGGTCATTTTTGTCAAAATGTATTTTTTTACGAAAGAAAAAATTTCAGAAGTCTCTAATATACAATATATTCATAATTTATTATTGTTATAATAGTTTTAACGGATAAGAATCAGATATTAGATTCATGGTGTCAACTCAGTGACTCAGTATATTACACAAAACCAGTTTCTATATAAGGAATCCACAGCACAATTTTCATTTGAATTGCGTGAAATATAGAAATGAATTCATAAATAAATGCCATTCGCACGAATTGACACTATTACTATGCTATTTACAAAATATTCGGCAAATCACACCTCTTTCGAAGAGAAAATAACTTATTTTCGAAGATACTGTTTTGAAAATAAGTTTTTCGATCCGCTGATAAACCGGGTATTAAAAACCGACAAATGCAACTCGTCTCCACCTCAAATTTGTGTATCACACCGAAGTTATTACCTTTTGTTCTCTTTCAATGACATATTATTTAGCTTTTCTTTATTCTCGCTATACATTTCGTCCCGTCAGACAACATATCTTTGTCCCGCTTTTCGAGCCTTACTGTGTGTAATCACCCACCTTCCCACATCTCACTATCTGCCCTGATATCTTCCTGGTTCTGGCCCTGTCTGTGTTGTGCCGTTCCTCTTTACAAAGGCTAAGACAAAGCTTGTGTTCTCTCTGTACAGATCGATTTCACTGTGACAGAGGCTTTGTATGGCAAATGGGTGTTAAAAAGTTTCTGTCAATGCCGAGCATCTGTGATGGCAGACCTTGTGGTAGCGAGGGATTGAGCAGACGCCGTCGACAGGAAACGACGCACATATTTCACCTGGTTCAAACCCTCACTTGGTTATCGGAAGGAAAAGGCGACGTTTGGCAGCACTGACCACTACTCGCTGACCTTATATCTCCTTTCTTCTTTGTTTGTTTTACCTTTGACTCCAATTTTCTTCAGTCCTCTTCCTCAACCTTGGGTCTGCAACGTGACTAATCAAAAGTAATTTCTTGTTGCTCGAAATACGAAAGTATTAGTTCTCTGCGCTTTCGTACCGCAAGAGCTGATATTTTAAGTATTTCTGGTTCACAAGACGTATTCTTAACGTATATGTTCGAAAGAAATGTGAAAGTAAAAATAGGTGAAATTTTGTCTCTCTGTGTCATGGGGTTCATCCATAGTCATCATAAACTGAAGCGAGTCCCCAAAACTTTCAGATAGGCCTAAAGAAATGACACCATCGAATCAGTATTAAATGAAATTAAAAAAGTCCGATTTCGAAATATCTGTTGGAAAATATACTGAAATTGTGAACCTGAATAAATATGCTGAAAAGAAACTAATTAAACGGAAACTGATATGGTGGAAATTGATGCTTAATTATTATAAGAGGAAACTCCTTTTTCTACAAGGCGCTATGTTTTACAGTACCTATTTGTTAGTCTAATTTCATCTAGTGTAATATAGCTGGCTTTCAAGCATAAATCACTGACTCCAAAAAATCCGATTTTGAAATAATACCACAGAACCATCTCTAGTTGTTGCTCGACAGCTATGTAAAACTCACTAACTCTGTTGACTTTCCGTTGCTGAGTAAAAGAGTCGTCCACACTTCACTAAGTCCGTATGGATACTTTTAACGTCTGGAAGAAATCATTGTGAACTTGGTGAATTTTATAAGATTTGCATGAGTTACTATAAGGACTTAATGATTCTTAGAAGATAAATTTAGAATCATTTTATTTCGGAGCTCTCTGTATTTATATTGTTATTTATTGTGGAGTTCACAGTATTCAATTAATAAACTTGCAATAGTCTGTATTATGAAGACCTTACTTGTGTACCCTTTTATTAATTATACGTTCGTGTTGGGTTGTTGTGCTGCTACTATTTATTGCTGGGGCGTTCTATCTATTTTTGTTTTCTTAATTTTCGGTTCAGTGTTCACATTATGAATTGTATGGTCACCGCGCCAACTTTCGTCCCAAAAAGTAATTCTTCTAAAAAATTGACATATTAAATAGTTATTATTGATTCAAAATAAATCATACAATAAGTTTACATTTTGGCTAGCAAAAGTCACTGAGTCCTTCAAATATTATTTTAACGGACTACATCAGGCTATTAAATCTTAAATTATTTCAGCATATTATTCAGTAATTGATGTATCTGTAAACATAATGACAGAAGTTAAAACTCTGTAAAATAACTCTTCTTATTTTTAATGACCATTCAAAAGTTTAAGTTAGTTATATCTGAAAACTGTGACTCAGGACTTAAGTGACTTTTGCTTGAACGCCGACATTACGTTATGCATGGAAAAATATTCACTTACTGCCATTACACGTAATGTGTATTTTCAATAAAGTTTAGCTTTTTACTGCTGCTCTGAGTGTATGGTTAATCTATAACGAATGTTCCATTGAAAATATACTTATGGATTTACATTAAATTTGTGCATGTTTTGGATTATTTTTTGTAAATTCTTGTTCAATAGATATATGTACTTTCAAATAAAGATGCTAGAAAATCTAATGTAGAGATAATAGTCTTATTCTGGTTTGCAATAGTTTTCGTTCTCCTGAGTAGAAGGATAAAATGTTTGGGTTTCAGTGATTCTTCACAAAACTCCGACTTTAGTTTGTCGTAGGTTTCGCAGTTTACGGTCACAAATCAGTTTACGAATTGTTTTCCAAATTATTTTTGCACTTTACTGTTGTAATCATTGTCTTTTTGATCGTCTGGAGGAAATTTTCTTAACTCCTCCTTTCCCCTATTCTCTTTTCCCGGACATTTACATTCTATAACTTCGGACTACTTTTCTTCGATTGTTCATATCGTTTCTTGTTTCCCTATTTTCCCCTTCTTAGACGTCGAAACTTTCTCTTGGTTCTTCCATTTTTCTTTTCTCCTGGCCTCAGCTTTTCCGACTACATATAAGATCGAGTACCAGGTTATTGGAAAGCTAAGATACCCTAATCCAATAATACTGGCAAATGTCTGACGAACACACTAATTTTTGGAGAGGGAATAATTATTTGGAGACGGAGTTCAAAATGAACATAAAAAATAATGAAAATGAGCGATTAGCAGTTTAATATTGTAAATAATTTAAGAGTTGTATTCCATTTTATATCTTTTTTCTATGTTTGAAAGTTAAATATGTTCTTTTGTGTATTTATGTATGTATGTGAATGTGCTGAGATTATATGAAACTTCGTAAACGTTTTATTGTCTTTTGCTCTCGTATCTATTGTGAATATAAACTGCCTGTAACTCTCTTATGGTATATAAACACTACTAATACTTCTGAAAACTAAATAACGCACGCGGCTATTATACCTTCAGCGGGAATGGCTTGCAATATATCTTGCGAAACGGTCGCTTCTCTGAGTTTTGGCGCTGGTCAACTTATTTTCCTACTGTAGCCAGAGTTTTCTTCACACCAAATTTAATGATGTAAATATAACAGGAAATAAACCTTGAAGGAAGGATATACACCTTACACCTCAGTTAAAGGAAAAAGTGTGAAATGTATTTGAAACATTTGGTTTCAAAATATGAGAGTCTCTAAGCATTACGTTCTGTTAGATTATTCATTAGGAATAAATTATTAAACATATAAAATTGGAAGTTGAAATCATGAATGTATCACGGTGGTGTACATCAATAATTTATAAATTTTACATTAGTATCCAATTAGCTTTGAAAGAGGCCTTTTGGAAAACTAATTAACTGTTTTTTATCAAATTATTTTTTCCACTCATTTAATATGATACAAATTACATTTTGTAGTGAAGGGACTGGCAGCAAAATCAACGATTTATTGTTCATCTGAAACTGCTTTCATGGAATTGCTGTCTTGAGGGACAGTATTTGTATGCAGATAGACAGGAGACAGGCTATTCTATTCAATCCAATCATATCCAAAAGAATGACAATGAAGCTGACGCGTGTCACCGAAAACAATTTCAAATAATAAAAAAAAAACGTATCGTCGTTTTATCATTTAATTAATTCTATTGCATCACAATCTTTCCAATTTATTTACCATCAAAATACATTCACGTGAAATTCCTAATACTCGAGGAGACTAGGGAAGAAGCGTTGCGGGAGATAACAGGGGCTGACGAAAGGCAGCGAGAGACGACAAGAGGCACGTTCCGACAGCTGAATTATTTTGTTTTAATTATCTGGAACATTTTTTGATAAAGGCCACGCAGATGGCGCTGCTAGTATCGTCGTATCGATGGAACAAGCAGAGCGGAAACGAAGTGGAGGGTGGGAAATCGGAACGACGGTTCGCGGAAACCGTAATTGGAACGACAAGCCAGGAGCGGCGCGGCGGGCAGCAACTGATCCGCCCCGCGCGACAACTCCCGAAAGAGATATATTTTTATGTTAATTAAATTACTTGTTGTTAGGCGTGATGGGATTCCGCTTTTTTAACCCGACGTTACTTCTAACCACGTTCTGCGGTTGAGGTGAATTGTTAGGTGATGTAGAGGACAGAGTAAGGAAGGTGAAACAAAGTTGGTAAACATATACAATCTATCACTAGCGCATTAATCAACATCATATCTTATTTATTAAGTGGGTAACGTTTGTATATCAAATTTTTTCCGTCATACTTAACCAATTGCCAAAAATGAGGAGTAATTACGAAGATTATTTTCTGGACGTTGGGAAATCGTAATCTCGCATTTTAACCATTTTTAATAATTTGTTTGAAAAAAAAAATTTAATTCGATGATGGTACTATCCGCCATATTGTTCTATGAAGAAGTTAGTTTGTTCGTAACTTGCCTCCTCGTGATCCTACTCGTGTTTCAATGAACTTCGAGAAAACGTATATTTGATTCAAAATTGATGTATTTATAGCGTCAAAGAAAACAATTAAGTTTACGTTAAGTGTATTACGTTTATTTACCTTAAAATTTAAATGTTGGTGAACTGTTCCATAATCCCTTTACTGCTTTCACGACACAGTGGGTCCACTAATTGGTTTTAGTATAACTGTAAAATCTTCCCTGAACCCACTAGTGTAGATTTATTTATGAATTATTTTTGTATTTCCATGTTCGATGTTTTATTCAGATTCAGTGTGATATAACAGATTGAGCTCTGAAATGATTAGTGGATGGATTTTCTGTTTTGCAATTTATGGATTGTTTCAAATTAAACATGATAGAAATTATCTCTAATCGTATCAAATTCATAAATATGAAAGAGACAAGAGAACTTGGATTTTATCTCGTCCCTTGAAGACTCTCAGGATTACAAACATAATGAAATGTTCAAATTGAAAATTTTCCCTCAATATTTCCCTATGTATTTTCTTTATCAATATAGGTCAATTCAACGAATTAAATAAATCAGTGTTTTTGTATATCGTATATGTTTATAGAATTATATAAATAAGTAATTAAATGAAAATAAGAGAAAATATATAAATTACTCCTACTTTGGATATTTTCGATTTCTTCGTTATGAGAGAAATGTATCGTATTCACCTGACGATAAGACGAGATATTTTTTTCTGAATTCTGTTTCCAAAAATGCGAAGTCGTCGTACTTTCGCAGCAGCTGTGGTAGATGAGGTTAGTTTATTCGTTGGATATTATATCTGCCGAACGTTAAAATTACTAATCATTGTTTTGATACTAAATTTCCTTGCAGTTTATGCATTTTAATTTTGCTATTGTACCTGATTTAAAAGAGGCTTCAGCATCCCCCCTGTTCTTTGTCATTGTAAGGGTAGTAAATTGTAGTGATCGATAATGGATGGAAATCACAGACGTGTTTTCATTGAGGAAAGTGGATGTACGAGTTAGTGATTCACTACTCGCACATGCTGACAAAAAAGCTATGTCTAAGTTTATTGTCATGGGTCGTGTTAACTCTCTTTGTGAGATCATAAGATATTTTATATCAATGAGATCATTTTATATCACTTTATCCTGAAATAGCTCAGTTTCTACGACTTAACTCCAGATGGATCTCGATTTTTTTTGCGTAAATGATAGTTCTTTAATCCCCATTAATATCTAATTAAAATATTGTCCTATTCAATTGTCGAAACAATTGTGAATCATATCACGCATAAGAAACATATCTTAAACATAGAAAGCAGCTTACAATAATAAATAGCAATGAATAGCAGGAAAATGAAATGAAGAAAGACGGTATTACGTTCACCGAGAATCTATACAATGCTAACTTAAATGTATTTTTATAATATTTTGTTTTATAATCTACTGAAGATATCGTTAACGATATATATTATTTACCTTCTCCAGTGTTTCCTTCAACCTCAGGTATTGTTCGTTTGTTCCTGGTGTTGTAGTTGTTACTTTTATCTATGTCAAAATTTTATTCCAATTTCTCTTTTATGTATTAGTATGTTGTGCAGATTTTATTAAAAATAAAATTATCAAGAAACATCTTCAAAATACATCAATTATCTTAAATTTGTGGTCATCTAACGATAAATATACTTTCTTTGAACCCGTATACACAATTTAGTTCATGTGATTTTGTAGATTTCATTTCTAGAAAAATAACATACAATTCCATTTTTATAGAACCATCTATATCATTCGTATTAGAAATGTAAATTTGAATTTACTTTAGTTTAATTTAATTTGAGTCAAATCACTTTATTAACACAAGTATTTAATTGTACTAACGAGTTGTAACGGACCTGTAAATCAGTGAACTGCTAATTAAACAGTTAAATTGTGAGATCAGAATTTGTTGCAATCACTGCGAAGATAGTTATTTTTAACCCATTTTCTTAGGTTTCCATTAACATCCTGACAATTTATGCCCAATTAATTAATTGCTGTCGTTAAATTATGCGCATTTCCGGAGGCACTTTAACAAGCTCCGTGCGCCCGTATTATTTGCTACTCGCGCAACTCCGATGACTTTGCGTCCCGCGAGACGCCCGTCCTTTGCCTGGCACAATGAGCAACTCGCAACAGCTGCAACTGCTAAACAACCCCGCGCGGAGCTCCGTGCTCCGCGAGGTCGTTAAACAATTACTAAGAGACCACCCCATACGCACAAGAGCGCAACCTGTAATTAGGATTTGCTGAGGTTCTGTCTGAAGCACCTCCAGAAGCTTTGCTTTCCGCAGTTGGAAAGGGGAGAGATCCAATTATGAGGGATGGGTGTTATTGCAGTGAATACAAGACTTACAAAAGTACTTTTACATTTCAAGAGCTCATTGCAGGGGGAAAAGATGCTAGGAATGTATAAATGCACCTTTGTGAGAAGATCTTTTGAAATTAAAAAGTATTCTTCGATCCCTACTTTTCTTATTTCAAACGGGTAATTGATTGAAGGCATTTCAAACTATTCCATATACTTCCCTTTCAAACTATCTTTAGTACTCTGAGATTTGTCTCGCAATTAACGTTACAGCATCATCACTCGCTTATTTGCTGCATTATGAGAATGATCTTAATTTTCAGGGACAAATGAATTCTGTATGACTAGTTTGCAGCATAGAAACAAGTCTTTTCAAGAAAGAAACTTTTTGAGACACTTTTTCTTTTCATTGTTCGTTTTCAAGATAAATTACGCTAATATTTAATCAAGAGAGAGGGGTTCATTGTTCCAAAAGCAGGAAGTGAATACCCAATTTTCTTTTTCAATTTTTGTGGGTACAAAATTCACCGCTCAGTATTTCTGCTCTACAGGTGATGTTCGAATTTTCAATGCAGAGAGAATGCCTAAATGATTCAATGGGGAAGTCAATGGGTACCTCCAAGTGAAATTAAACTGTAAGAATTAAACATTATCTGATTATGAAGATACCCAATGGTATTATTTTTTGCGCTTTCTTGTATTCTGCTTTCTTTAGCGTCTATTTCCCCTCATTTTTTACCTTTTCATCCTCGGAGGAAAGTAACACTGACCTTTCAAATTTCGCTGTGGAGACACCGCTTTTAAAGGTCAATCATTCGTCGGCCGCGAGGACTCGTCTCTCATTATCGGATCTCTAGTGGAAAGTAAAGTGCTACGATCTCAACACTGCAGTCTGGCGCGCTCCACCGATGCGAAATAACCCCCTGAATGCAGGGTACCTCGTTAGCGACGAGACCAGTATGGTTTTGGCCTGTCCCCGCTCTTAACACTGGTCACATTCACCGTATTCTCTTTCCGGACACTACCTGCTGGCTCACTGTTGCTCCCAGAAACCTTTCGAGTCCGTTGCAGTTGAAGTAACTTTACCAATTAGTGATACTTTACCGTCGGCACCATTCGTCAGCTGTCTTGTTCATTCAAGTTGTCGGAATACTATTAGAGAATTGGAAGGAAATGTACCAAACTACACTGAACGAGTCAATTGTCATCACAACTTGTATCTTTAAAATTTATCTAAAATATTCTTAGATTTCTTGGATAACTATATTTGTCCCCACCATCCTTTGAAAATGGGACGAAATAATTATATTGTAACTTTAATTGCCCTGCATGAAATAAATTAAAAACTTACGACCATTTGTGGACTTTGAATAATATTTATATTTGCTGTGAAGAGCTCACTGCGTTCGACTTGGATTTAAGTCGTCGTCAGGTGACTAGGTCCAAGTCGAAACGAAGTGAGCTCTTCGCAGAAAATATAAATATTATTCGTCCATAAAAGTTTGCAAATTTGTATTTATTTATTTAATTAGGTTATATAATTAAAAACTTTAACGTTCATTTTAGTAGTAAAAGAAAGACATTATCTTAAAACGTCTTTGTGTAGAAGCCATTGCGCCCTCTGTAGATCTCGCTGTGAAATTCCTCTGAACAAGATCGAACGTGAAATTCTAAGGTTCTCACCTGCACTCAAAATTTATATGTAACAACAAATCTAGTATAACTACGAAAACCGTTAGTTGTATAATTACAGACGGTTATAAGCGTACACAAGATTCAGGATGAGAGATCTTTTGAAACGATTTCTCTGCTGCTCCCTTTGAATGCCTTAAGTTTCCAATACTCCGCCTCTCAGCGTCAGATGCTGGTGAAAAGTGTTTCCGATGGTTTTGACATGTTGTGGGTGCGTCCGGATGCTGGACAACTGCCATACAATAGACTGCTCTTCTCATTCGTAATAACTTTCTGCAAGTGATGGAAGAAACGTTGTTCGATAAAACTTTTAGAATGAAATAAGCGCATAAGATGTAAAATGTGAGATAACACGAAACACTTCAATATGAATGAGAAGTGCATACAGTCCATTGATATAGTGTATAACATGACATGGGAATAAATACATTCATTTATAAGTTGGGGGAGAGATAAGCTTTATTCTAAATTTTTACAAAAGATCAAAAATTCCGACGAGATACGATATCTGAAATAATTCTTCCCGCAAAATATTCGAGTAAGGGAAGGGCAGACTGCTCATCTATGCATGAATCGTTATTGAATATCGAATCAAATGACATCGTAGTGGTGAACTTTTCCCCATCTTTTCCTTCAACGCCCTTTGTACTTTCTAAAGACGATCGGTTTTCTTATTGAATATGTATTAGTCATTAATTTAAAAGAAATATGCTGATGTATTTTACTTCAGTAATTATTGGCTTGAGATTTAATTAAATAATTTTAATTTTTATGTATTTAACGAATAATTTGAAGCTTTATAAAAGTTTATTGTCAGAAATGTTCCATAAGTCTCTATCAAATATGAATAAGTCACTTTGGACCCAGGAGCGTATAAGTTCTGGAATGATTTCCGGAAGGAGTGGTAGTTAAATTCATTTGAGTTTTCTATTTCGTGGACAGCTTTGAGAGTATTCAATGTTTGAGACATGGCTTCTCAATACAATTTACTCACACTTCTACTTTTAAAAATAAATTGACTTTCGCAACCATATCCAACTAGAACGCAGAAAATATCGCAATGAAGAGATGTCACACACAAACAATTGTGACGTAACCACAAACGCAACTGTGTGGTCTGAACGAACAGAAAAGACAACTACTTTATGTAAATTAACAATGAGGACAGGGACAATTATGGTTAATTTAAGAATAATTTTTAAACGACCTTCTTTGAACAGACAATTTATTAATCACAACTTCAACAACACATACAAAACCACTTTCTTACTATGTATTTTAAAATTTTAAAACATAGTAAAATAAGAACTTTAAAATCACAAAGTCTCGTCCCATTTTGGAGTTAATACTCACCATGGTGCGGCGTAGTATCCTTAGTATATTTTAGTCACCTGATCATGTCCCTCATTTAGAGACGAAACATTGTGTTCAAGTGGTGAAGTTGTGACAAATTGTCTGCTCAAAGAAAGACTTAATAATTTTTCATCAACCATCAGCAGACGTGCAGCGAACTATATCAACATGTTCAAAATGACAGGGTAGTGCAATGGAGAAGAAACTTGCCGTCTTTGCCTAGAGTTCGAAGAAACTGCCCGTCACATTATCCTGGAAAGTGAATCCATGGAAGCAAGAAGGGGAATGATCTTTGGAGACTCTTCATCAGGACAAAACGTCGAACATGGCATCGGCAGAAAGGTTCTCTCCCTAGTGAAGGGTCAATGCTAGGGCACAGTTGCTAGGTCTGTTGGAGCTGCGAAATGGGTTCTCTTCATAGGTTACGTACATTTGCCAGTCTCTAAGCTTCTCTTCCAAGGTAAACTAATTAAAAAGGTTCACTTTAACTTTTTATGCTATAGTCTGTAAGTTTTATCACGTTATTAGCATTAGTCGCGATTTCTAAGTGCTGCGTCCGCCCACCATTGAGTTGACTAAGTGCTTCAGCGTCCATTGACGTGTTCGTGGAGATGCTAATGAAGAACGGACGCGCAGATTAATCACTTATATCTCCGCTCTGAGTTTTCATGGTATGACGTTGCAAAATGTGTATTCTAGCCAGAGCCTCCAAATGGGAGGTGGTGCCGTTCACAGATGGGAGCAACGGGGTTCGTTGGTCAGAAGGGACCCGCAGAGTAAAATTTTTATTGAGAAGAAAATTTACAATTCTGGCGACGATGATCAATAACTTTTCCAAAATCCCTTTGTATGATTTTGGGATTGCACCGTGTAAAATGCTTGGCAGAATAATGTCATCTACAATATTAATGCAATTATCTACAATTACATATTATTGTTATCTACATTTGCGAAACAAGACTGTTATGGTTCAAATCGAGAATGCTTATAAGCATAAAATTTTGCAAGCAAAGGAAACCTGTGTGTGTTCCGACACTCTTTACTGCCTTCCTTCACAGAAGTCAGATACTCAAACTAGTATAGAAACATTTTTTAAAGACTTTTGCTTCAATTAACACCTGTGTTCAAATTCAAATCAGGAATTTAGGCGTTTTAACATGAGAGGATTAAGTGATTTATAGTGACGTTAAAAGTACGTGGTGAGTTTATTTCCAAAAGAATGTTCTTATGACCTTGACTTTGGCGAGCCCTAAATCCTCAAGGGAAAAAATGTTATTTGCATTTGATGTGAAGATTCATATTTATAAAATTACCCCTCACATCGTAGCTATCTCAGGAAATCAGTGATGAAATTGATAAAAAATCGTATGGATAAAACTGGGAAATGCAAATAATTAAAAAATTAGAAGATATATTTTTTGTATTTCAAAGCATATTTAGTTAAGACTGGGACCCTTGGGGGATATTATTATTCTAATAATTTCTGATTTTCCTCTACTTAAAATGTAAGATTTTTCATTATCTTTCATATTCTTCCGGCCATTGTTACAGAATTATTCAAGGTACATAAAATTCCTTAGTGAACACAAACGTTACCTGTTGTCCTCATCTGCAAAATATCTCTCAGATTTTGCCATTCTACCTCCATTCTGACTCCATAATAAACAACTTCTTAGAATACATGAAATAATAAGTAATCGTACCTGATGAGTGAAATCGGAATTTGATTTTTCACATGTATCCTACATATATGATATCCTTAGAACTTATCGTAACCTTGATGTATAGATATTATTAAACATTACTCATTTAACAACCTTCCCCAGGGAAATATTGAATTTCCGAAAAGAACTCGCATTATCTGACTAATGCTTCACTATGATATTAATCTTGACAGTTTGTGGTATACCAAAATCTTCTGCCTCATAGTTATCTCAACTACTCAAATCGGCAGTTTGATTTCTTCACCATCGTTCGTGTTCTTCCAGTCAGTGAACCTGCTTAGTCCCTGTCTAGCCTTCCGCCATGAGTCCGTTAGTCATTCTTCGTTCCCTGGTCAGAGATCGTAGTGTACCTCTATCTGTATAGGGTTCGTCCCACGATCTGAAGACCCAAGTCCCTGAGCTGACCACCGGAAATGACGGGTCAGTGTTACGCGCTAAACCAAAAACATTCGCTTCTTAACATAAGAAAGAATTGAGTTGCAAAGATGTTTGTCTTCGGTACTTTTGCTGGGCGCTCACCTACAGGTTATGACATTTCACTGCTCTGTGGACTGTTTTACACTGAAGCAATGCACAACACTCACAGCAGATGATTATTAAAATGATAACGGACTTTTCCCAGTATCACGGGAGCCGCTCTATGACGTCTGAATAGGATCAGCTGAAGGAGAATATGAGCAGGTGTTCAGACATTTTTCATTTTGTCATTACAAAGATTGAAATCTATGAACTCTGTACTCTTAGAGCGTCTCTGGCCAACCACGCCCATTATTGATTATTCTGACACCACGAGGCGGCGCTTCCCGTCAGAAGTCACGCTTTGATCGATGTGATCAGCCGGGGGTCACTACGTCCGGCTGCTGTCAATTGGCGCATCCATCGCGCTAGCAGCGCGAGTCTCATCAAGCGAGCCACACTATGTCGGTTCCACATTCGTCTGCAAACAGTCAGTAGTTTGCACTCGACATGGGGCGGCTCTTCACTCTCTCGCTCATCATCAGTCTTCGCTGGAGAAGGCACTCGCTCTCATCACTCGCTCCCGAGCAGCTCTCACTAGCAGGTTCCCAGTTCACTGGCACTCATCACTCGCCATCATGTGCCTCACCAAGCAGGCACTCGCTCTCGGTCACCTTTACCAGGGCATTCATCACTCGCCGCACCATGTTGGCACGCTACGGGGCGCACTCATCGACACCTATGGTCAGCAGCACCAGAGCCATCTCGGCTCGTTTCTCACGCCGCATCATCAGGCGAGCCATTCGCCGCTTGGCTACCACGCCATCCACGCAGCACATGATCCCGGCGAGCTACGCCGCATGGCTTACTCGCCGCCATTTGTCAGCGGCAGACTCGCCCACGCATATCATACCGACGAGTCACGGCGCATGGCTCACGCTCCGCCAGTCGTCACCGATCGACTTGCACACGCACGCACAACAATCACCACGCCATCCGAGCTGGGTCCTATGAAGAAAGTTGGATTATCTCACCTCATCCCAGAGAATATCAGCTTTGTATCACTTTTACAACCTTGATATTTATGTCATGTTCATTATGTTATTAAACTGTTTTGTTGGCAAATTCAAGGTCTAAGCACACCAAACATTATGGTCCTTCGAACCCGAGTTACCTTCCCCAGTGTATAGATAAAGTTTCACGAAAATTGTCTATAGATTATGGTCCTCTGAGCCGGATATCAATGTGCAGCTATTTTTGTACGGGAAAATGTCTACACAACAGGTTACTTAAGGTTATGAGCAAAGGACGATGTTTACAAATTAGGAATATACGTACGGCGCATGAGCAGACTGCACCGTCCTTTACAACGCAGGAAATGGAAAGGGACTTTCTCGTGGGACGGTCCCTGTAAGTGCAGTAGTATGCTCTCTCCCTCTCTTAATCAACGTCAGTTGTCCGTGTTATGTTCGGTCCTCACATAGCGTTGCCAACGGCCGGCACGTCTGATTGAAGGCAACGCAGCATGTACATTTAAATGCGACCATCTGCACATTCAGCGTTGCGTATTTTCCCCGCCCGTTAGTCATTTCCACCGTCGTCCTGCTGCGTTGGATACGGGCTGCACGTCGTGAAGGAATGAGGATTTAACACAGTTTCTTATGGCATAGTCCGCACATTTGCAAACGTGCCGCGCGACCTTGAGCATGGCCATCGGGACCTCCTTTCACGAAGGCTGTGCCTTGAGTAGCTGCCTAGACATTTAAACCAATCAGAATGAAAGAACAGGAGTGAAGTGAGTAACCCGCCATTTCAAATACCTTTCGATTCATCTGGGACGTAATTGAATGTTCGCTTACTTCATAAAAATGAAATCAATTTCGTAATTTTGTCAAAGTAGATGTAGACAATTTTCTGGCTTTGAAGAATTTACCTTTTTGGCCCTCAACATTTTATAGTGAATTAATTAAGAATGAATGGGAAACACGCTATTTCTAACATTATTTAAATGTTTAATTAGTTTTCTAAAAACAAATTTATTGATTTGATTGATATTAAAGAAGATATTTTTTTATCTTTTTCACACTGGGAGAAATATTTCCCAAATTTGAAAAATCTATTTCTTCAAAAAATTAAATAATTCAGATCCGAAAGTTAAATGGTTGGACTAAATTTATCATAAATTTTACAAGATTATACGTATTTACCAAATTCTAAGTTGTTATATGCGTGAACGAGTTAATTTTGTAATCATTACGTTGACAATACCTCTGCGAGACGTTGTTGCTATAATTTCTTAAAAATATATTTTGAAAGAAGATATAGTTTTACAGGAGGTATCGATCACTGTGTATTATACAAATAAATATTTAAAAAAGAAAACGTAAATTATGGTATTGTTAAAATAATATTACTTATTTCAAATGTACTCTTTGAAATAATTTGTCACACTTCGAAACCTTTCAACACATTTTGGAATGAATAAAACTGATCTTTTTATTACAGAAGTCTGTATTCCATATAATAAAACAAGTAATATCAAAATCTTATCCAATTAATTACATTTCTGCAATTTAATCATAAAAGAATTCAGTTGTAAAACGTTGAGAAAACTAACATAAGTTAACTGTGCTTCTAGAATGAAAAACATTAGTAATCAAATTTAGTCAATTAGAAGGTAAAAAAACCACTGCAACATTTTTTCATTTCATTACTTTGGTCCAATCTAACAAATCATTTTAGAGAAAAATGTTCCATGTAAAACTTTCAATACACAACTTTCTCCGATATTTTCATTTACAATTTTTCCTCATGGGAAAACTTTTTAATGTCAATAGGTTGGAACATTTACGTTCATCTATATGAAATAATATATAATGGTTTTAAAATTAATTACAATATTATTTTGATGAACACCGTTGCTCTCCGACATAAATGTTCTTTACTTGCGAGAAATTTTAGTTTTTTTCTACTTCCTTCAGGAAACTAAATCGCCGATTGAAATGAAGTGCACTCGTAGAGCCGCGACTACGCACCAGTCTCACCTCTGCTGACAGTTCGGTACGGTAGCAACGGTTATGTGCGTGAAGGTGATAAGTGTCAAGGCTGTGTTGCTGATCCAACGTACCGATCGTTGGCAACGCTATGTGTAGACAGAGCCTTACATCTCCTGAGTCGGTGTAACTCGTGCATGTTCATCCAAACGATCGGTTCTTATAATTAGCCCAAAAATTAAATTATTCGACTGATAGCCTTGTAAGTAATTCTCTAATTACGTATTATTATATATTCATTTACTTATTTATATAAATTTGTTAATGAATATTAATTGCGTTTATTTTTTCAAATAACATTATATAACATTTTTCTTAATTCTTTTCATTGTGTGGGTAATTTTTTTGTCCAAATTATGGGCCATTTTGTGTTTTTTCAACTCTAGCATTTTCTCGTTAATCACTTTGAATGTTTGTACGCCAACGCTCCTTTGAAAGTGGTTTTAGTTTTAGCTTTTTGATGTTCCTTATCGTAATACCTCGTGGAGAAAGGTGAACTTAATTAAAGATATATGCCACAAGCTTTTCACAAACTGAAATATTTTATTTAACTTGCTCTTTTGTAAGCTACATATTTCGAGAGACAATTTTGAACAAGTTCCCATTATTGCAATAGACTGAAATATTCCATAAATGCCTAGTTCTGTAGATTATACGATATCATACTAAAATAATGTATATATTTTAAATATTTTATTGTAAGTGTATTAATTAGTAAAACACTTGTCCTTATCGGAAAAATTGTTCATTGCATCGAAATATACTACATAATGCGTCGTACCAGCCATTGGAGTTTCATCCATCACACATCTTCAAATTTCAAATTTCACTCTAACAATTGGTCTAAGAAATCTAATTGCTTCGACATTGTTATTCGATCACATTTGTGCAGATCGTAGACTCGAATATCGTGGTACAATTTGTCCGTCCATCCCCAAATCGGTTATATTTTAGATGCTTGAATAAAAAAAACGTAAAGATGTGTGATGTAAAATTCTGTTCTCCCTTCTGTAAGACTTTGTTCATATGCAATGAACAATTTAAGGCTCTGATGATGCACATTTTTTATCTCTTGGTGCATTTTATGCAAACAGACATTTATATGTTTGAAAACAAAGGTGTTTTGTTTCCGAAATTTCTTCACATAGGGTACATCTCTCTCCCCTCCTTCGGCCATAATAAGTTTTCAATTCAACTTGAAAAAGTTTCCTAGTCATTTGTGGAAAGAAGCATCTACGCTCTTAGCGCAGTAAATACGATCATAGCGTAAAATAACATGTTTCACTTTCACTCCTACTATATATCATTAATAACCCCATGATAATCTTATGCTTATTATAACCTATGTTCGCGAGCTATTGTCCTCTTCAAGCTTCCATTAAATAGTTCATGACATCTTGAATAATTTTGGTAATTATTTATGTAGTAAGGGTATTATAATGAAAGAGGAAAGCATACAAATGTTGGGTACACCTTCAGTGAAACATTAAATTAAATCTAGAGCTCCTGGTATGCATTAGAATCGTTAAGTCAAATGAATTACACTCCAAACTCTTTCGGGTCATAAGGTAACCGACGCAGGCAAAAACTACACAGCCGTCCAACTACTATACCAGGCACCGTTTCCTTGAGCCCCTCCCTTAGAAACCACCCCTTTCCCTAGCCATACCCTGTGCCCGAGAGCTCGCACTGCTTTTTATTCGCATTTTAATTTTCACACCGATAACGGAATGCAACGAGCGCAGCGCGCGCATTAAAGGCGCCGCAGACCCCGCAGTCTGCGGGAGGCGGAAAAATAAAAAATGATATATTCGGCATAGCAGGCGCAAAAAAGAGGATGGCTCCGAATATTTGTGAGTGTCGTTTGCGCAATTAAAATGTTTTACCGGTGGTAAAAACAACTCGTATGAATTCCGGCCGCGACGCTTGTCCCGCGCAACACGCGTCCTCTTGTGTAAGAGGTGTAGTGCGAGAGGAGGGGAACCAGCTGGACGTTTGGCGCAGATTCTGGACTCAAGAGGCTCCCGAATGAGTAATAAATAAATTTACTGCAAAAACCCTGGGCGCTGCTTTAGACCCGTTGGAGGGATATAGAGTTACATCCCAAACCTACGAAGAGTCGCGCCGCTTCTCGCGAAACGACGCTATACGACGATGACCTAAAAGAAAATGGCCTACGAATTACCTGACGATGAATTCAAAGAAACACATCAAAATTTAGTTTCAAAATTCCTTATTCAAACATCTTACAAATTAAACCAAAATTTTATTATACAATTTGATAACTATGAATGTGAAAATCATAGCAGAGTAGGATGAAAGGAAGATGTTTTAGGTAAAAATTATTAACATTTTCATTTTGCTTTCTCCTTTTTCCTTTTTATTTGGTAACAATTTATTTTATAAACGCTTAACTGAGGCATTTTATGGAGAGGATTCCTGTACTTTTTTGTGTGTGAACTATGTCCTTCTTTGCGTACAATGCATTCCTCTCTATTCACCAGGAATATTACCTCCTTCACAAATATTTTTAAACTGAGGAGAATTAATTTTTTTGCCATTTCGAAATGTTACTCGTCGTTTGGTTAAAGAGCGTATACTTTTGGAGATGCGTCTATAAGTTTTAGTTTCCAGTTTACCTACATAAAATTGGATTATCAGTGACACCTTCGGACAGCTTCTATAAGAATAACTGATGAACGAAGATTTACGTTTTGTATTTCAGAAAGAAGGACTCTAAATAAAAATAAATTCATTTTTAGCTTTTCCATAATACTTTTAACTACTTTCATTTCGAAATTCCCAAGGCACATTTTTTAGAGAGATATGTTCTTCTACTGCAAGTAGAACACATAGTTCTTCTTTTGATTCAGGAGGGAAAGAGAACTTCGTGGTAAGGATGAGAGCAGGTCAGCAGTAGGCATTGAACGAGGACTAGTTAAGTAAGGGTTATGATATGAAATGATGAGTAGCATTCTCTTAACCTTTTTTCATTACTAATTGGATATGAACCTTGAGCAGGTTCTACAAGTTGAAGGCTCAAGTTTTACGGCGCCATTTTTTGCCCCAGAGAATCATAACTGCAACACACGGTGAAGTCATCATTTTCTGCAAGGGGAATTTATTCAAAATTTTCGAATTTAGGGATTGATTTTATTTTGCTTTTAACTAAAATAACTTTTTGTCTCATAAATTTACTTAACTTTACATCTTATAGTACTCTCTCTTTTTCTGGTTTTGTCTGTATCTTTATTGTAATGATTTCGTTTGTCACGCGTAGTCTAAGATCGACCAATATTTGAAAATGATTGTTTTACGGTAATTTTGTGTCGTCCGAGGAATATACCAGTCAGACTCACGAGAGGGAGAAAATGAGAGAAAGATAAAACAAATATGTTGTGAAACCAAACCTTCTTTTAAAAATGTCTGCTTATTATTAACTTTTTCCAATGAGGAATTCTAGAAATGGTACTTGTATTTAAGGTCATTTTTTAAGTTACTGCTTCTCTTATCTTTCACTTATACTCTTGAAATGGCCATGTGGCCAATGGCAAGTTTTAACAATATGTGGACCCACGTTATCTATTATTTTTAAACATGCTAGGAATATTCATGGTAACAGTTCATATAATGTTTACCATTTCCTTACGGATGGCCTAGTCTCTTCCTTTAACTCTACCTACGATCTCATTATTTATTATGATCATCTATTGTTTATATCATCTCCCAGGAAGCCGGGTGCACGACTGTCCTTGCGCTCGTTGTTGACTCGAATTCGGGGCATAGGAAGTTATATAATGGATGGATATTTATTTCCCCTAAATCCCCGCAGTAACTGAGCAACAGTCATGGTTGTAACTAGGATTGCGTCACCGTGACCATCGCAATTTTCACTGGAATGCCCATAAACATAACCGTCGCAATCATAAGACTACGACCACTGGTTCGAACTCAAGGTTGGGATGGTATGCAGCTCTGCAATCGCCAACAAGACTTCGGCAACCGTCACATATTCTATCATATCAATGACCACTGTCAATATCACAAATATTGACAACTACTTTCTTCGTTGTCATGATCTGTGCAACCATCCGCCACAAACATGACTGTCACAACCTAAGCCATTCCTATCCCCATGAGAGAGATAACATTATCGAAATTAGCAGACGCCATTACTATTCCGATTATTAATGAACTGGGCTTTGGATAATTCCCAGATATAAACGAGTGCTTGGTGAGAAAGGTTGTGAGTAATTATTTATTAGTTTTTTTTGCCAGACTGTCAGGTTTTCGGTAGCAGGTTTGGAATACAAAAGATTTTATAAATATATGTGTTACAATATAAGGTTAAAAACTGCATGATAAGTAAATGACAATGTTGCACTGATAAAATTGAAAGGTCTTGTGTCACATATTCGTTTAATATTTTAATTCGGGGGATCAAAAAAAATGTCTGGAGAACTTTCTTTTGATGCGTTTTCTAAGTAGAAAATATTTCCCTAGTTCAAAATTTTGAGCGGAAGGAATGAATGTTATATTTTTGTAAAACTTTGAAGCTATTTATTTGAAGTATTTTGAATGGGTTGAATATCAAGTACTGTGAGTAAGGATGATGAGTATTTCAGTAAGTGATGAATGGCGAAGTAAGGATGATGAGTATTTCAGTAAGTGATATAACGGGTTATCTCATTTGGTGGCTACTGACAATCGATGTTGAATATTCTGTTTCCAGTTTAGTCTTGTCTAAGACAACTAGGTAATATGTGAGAGCCACGAAATGGAATTTAAATGAAATGAGAGTGGATATTATGGGGTTGGTTTGCGTAAGGTTAATATTTTTGCTGTACTTCTTGGTGGATTTAGTTTCATGGGCCATTTTCTGGCATATGACGATCTTTGGTTGAGATGGTACAGGTACTCAATATCTTAAGAATTAACCATTCTCGGAGGGTTGTCTGTGGCGCGGACATACGAAGACACTAGCATCGTCGTATCCGTTATTTCCGTCGAGCGGGATAGGAGGGGTAAGAAGGGGAAAGGCAAGCGGGGAACGGCTACTCGGGATTGAGGACATCGCGCGGTCATTCCCGGAACGCCAAACAGGATTACGGGAGAAAAAGGTCAACAGCTGGCTTCAGCACCAATAAGGAAACTTCACACATCGCGAGCTCGGGCGGCTAGGCCCAGCGGCGGGTTTTTCCAGACGGAGGTCAAACCAAGACCTCTGAGCTGGAATCCCGCGCACTGCACCTGCAAATCACCTGCTGCTCATTACTACTATAATGATTCTATTCATATGAATCAAGTCGTGTGTAAATGACTTACAGTGAAACCTGTAGACGTCAATGAAATTAGTGATTCTATGAATTTGCAACTTCTCGATACTCTCAACGAAATAATTTTCACCTTGTTTTCGGAGCCACTTCGCTTATACATTTCACATGAAAATTACGTGTAGAATTTTTACTCCTGCAGTCTATAAAGCAAATTCAGAGCGAAAACAGCGGATTATTTTGGCGCAAATTTTATTGAAATCATTTCTGATTATTTTCGAGTTACAAAATATTTGAATGTCTTCTTTTTTCGAAGGTATGCGACAATATATTAAATGATGAGTTTGGCCACTGAATATAATGAACTGTTTCTTTATTGGTCTTGTTGTTGCAAACTCAAATCTCAATAAGCATAAAGAAAATTGCTCTTGAGATACACTTGAAAATATTGAATTGCTCTCAATGCATCATCAAATCTGCGAATCAGAAATGAACATAGCATTTTGTTTTCATTCATAGAGACGACCAACAAAGTAAAATATTCAATCAGTTAAAATATCTCGATATTTCCGGTTATACTCAATAGTTATTACCATTTATCACCCGTCCTGGCCCGGGTTTCTCTTCGGTTTTCCTCCGGGTAGTGGTAGATTTTCCTTGGGCTGGAATATCATTAATACCTTTGTTTTTATTTATCTCAAATTTTTAATGCACAAATATCTACAATTTACCTTCGAATAATAAATGGATACCAGTACGTATTTATTAAATAATATCTTTTATAAATATTAAATCCGCCACTGTCCATGGGCCTTTGATCGGAATTGATGGGATGGTCCCTTGCTTGTTTCCGGAGAGTGACTTAGTTTATTACCCTCCACGTGGTCATACGCAGTTTGCAACTGCATATTTAACAATAAAGTTTATTTTACGTATTTTATTTCCATCTAACAGGTGGAAAGTAAGACTGAAAAAAAAAATTAACGTATTGGAACGAATAGTGTCTTAAGTGCCATTCCGCTCTTCCGTGGAATCTAGGAGTGGCACTGGCTACGCGGAAGACCCGAGCGACTCGTCTCCGTGACCTGCCCAGCGTTCCCTCCGGAGAGGTTGGCGGCGCGGCGTCTGTCGTGAAGCCTGAGCTGATGATGGTCGTGGTGACGACGGCGCCGAGCGGGACCGCGTGCAAAAAACTAGCGTAATGAGCGCCGCCCAACGAAACTTCGCGGTCCCGGAGAAGGATGGACACATGACCAAAAGTGCGAAACCACTTTTTCCTCGCCTCTTCCCTCCATTTTAGCGTGTTGCTGTTAATGATGTACTGATTAATTTGGAACGTTCTCTTGTTCTTGATGAAGCAACGACAAGATATTGTTGGTAATGAGCGATGCGAAAGGAATGTGTTAAGTGGATGAAATGTATGAGCGTCGTCACCTTATGTGAAACATGGATCGAGAACCATGGTGGAAGGAAACACCATGAACAAGATCCACTATGGTCCAGAAAGTAGAGATGTCCTTTCCTCTTACGGGAGACACACAACCTCCTCAAAGCTATCATTTTCTGCAATAAGTTAAATCTGTAGTGATATAAAAAATATTCTGATTTTTTCTTCGTTTGTGTTTTATTTATGTTATATTACATTATTTATTTGGTTGTTGCGTTTAAAAATATGTACAATATTGCATTATGAACTAATTAAGAATTTTTGCTACACAATGGAACAGTTCATAATCACTTTTCTAAAATTGTATTTATGGTATTTTTGTTAAGTTGTTGGCGACATCGTCAATAAAACCAATTTTATTACTCTCGCCTATATCGCATTTATCAATTAATAATTGAGTTCCCACGATCACTCCTGTCAAGTTTTAAATTTTATGTGTAAATAACCTTTCTTGAGTCACCAGTACCATCTATTTGTCGTATTGAGCAGACAGATCATGAAAGAAATCTGAATTTATATAAGATCACGATTTGGTGACCTTATATAAATTCTGATTTCTTTCATGATCTGATAAAGGCGAATGCCCAAACCGTTTCTTCAAATATTTTTTATGAGTTATTCCCGTTTTTTCATTACCTCCAAAATTTTTACTATAAATTTTTGAATCATTTGCATCGCAAATCGCTATAGATACAACTCTTTATAACAATAAAAGAGAAAAAACTATTACATTTGCTCTAATATTCTCCACGATCAAATTTACAAACTCTATTGAATTGCTTTCCTCACACTTATCACTTTTTTTATTTGTTTTATGAAACTGATAAGATTTACCAATCTTGAGTGTCCAGAGATACCTGAGTTTTCCCCGCACTTTATTTTTACGGTGTAAATTGGTATAAAGAACTTCATCTCTGGAACCGAAGGGATGCCCCCGCTTTTGTTTATTCTGAATCCGAAAACCGCAGTACATTTTCGAAAATATTTTCAGAAGTTGGTAGAACTTTTTTCTTAATTTCTTAAAAATAAATTTGAACTACTATCTAATTAATTGCCTAAATGACATTCATAAAATAATTGGAACAAGTCGAATTAAAAAATTCATGGTGGGCATGATGTCTAGAAAAGTTTTCTCCGGGTCTAATAATCGACTCTTCAACTCCACGTAGTGTGATAGTATTCTTCAAGGCACTATCCGGGAAGAGTGTCATTGGGTTTGTTGATAATTTAAGCGTGTCTGTTGATTTTATCCTTCAGCTTGTTTGCTATATGTCTTACAATATACAGTGTGATTCAAACTAAAGGATCCCTTATTGGAATTCCCTGTAGAGAGAATCATACACTAACGTTTCTGAATTTGGGAAGTGTTCATATCAGACAAAGAGGCAGTAAAATTATATTGAAATGGACTTTAGTGTTCGCGTGCATTAGCACCATTAGTATGATGCTTTCTCTCATCAATTAATTCATTGCTTGGTCCAACGTTACGAACAAGCTTAAAATTTTAAACCTACATTAGCATTCGTTATTGAGTATATTGCGCACACAATTCTCGTTTTCTTATCATCGTGGGTAAACGACAAACATTAAATTTTATGGTCCAAATAATTATCCCCATTTTTGCTCCGAAATAGTAATAACTCGAAGTTGATCGTTTAAAGTTAGGTGTTTTATTGTTCTTTTCTGAATTAACTCAAAAGAAGTTATTAATTATAATTAATTAGTTCTTGTATTTAGGCAACCTTTATTTGAACTATGCCAACGTTTCAAAAACGAACGTTATCTTCTTCAGGGCTTAGTCATCCATGATGATTCAACTCTAACTACCACTCCTCCACTAATTAATTATAATTACAAAGACAAAGAATATCCTGATCATTCTTATTAATTGTATAAAAGTTCTTATTAAAATTATGTCTTTTAAATTTTTTCTATGACCCCTGGAAAACTGAAAATACTTCGTTTCTATGTGTAGCAATATGCAAATAAAAATTAATGTGATCTAGAACTGAAGATTGCGTAAATCAATGTTGTAAGCTGAATTTTAAAGCCACCTTCTGTGCAGCAAATTAGTTTGACGCAAACCGACGCGATCGGGCTCACATACAAAGGGTGTCACATATCTCGCACACAAAGGGTCTAATAAGCTCACAGACGAGAAGTGAGCGGGAGGATATATACAAGCAATTATAACAGTAATTATTGACAGCTATTATCTGTACGCTGAGTAGTGAGAGACAGCAGTAACCATAAATCGGGAGTTCCTCTCCCTTCCAAAAGAACGAACGTTGAAAAAGGCCCGCATGGGAGAGATACAACGAGCCTATCAAAGAGTTAATTGTTTCTTTATCCTAGTGTTGGATTAAAATTTCGAAACCGAATCTTGAAATGCCGAAGTTTTTCCCCATATTTTTTATCTAAACTTCCGCCACAGAGTAACTTGTGGTTTGTGAACACGCACCGCGCCATCAATGTGCTCTTTCTCATGTTCGTGACGCAGGGGTGTGTGATAGCGAGAGCCGGTGACAGGCAACCGGCGCGGGTATGAAGTGGGAGCGGGGCAAGTGCGAGTGCACGCTGGGCGGGGCAGGCGACCCGAAGTTGCCGTGACCTCATTAATCGCTGTCCGCTCCACGAACGACGCTGGTCGCGACCAGAGCGTACAAACCCCTCTTCCAGACATGGCTTCTATACCACTACTATTCCGCCCCCGACGACCTCATACCACCCCTAAATATGGACCCTACTTTTACTCGTCTGTTTCCGCGGCTAACTCTTGCAACATATTCAATTTTCTCTCATTTACTCGCCTCCATATTCTGGTAGTTCAGCTTAGCCGTTCTCTTCGTGACTAATTGCTCCTTGCGCACGCTATTCACTTTTTAGATCAGATTCAGTATTTGATACCTTCGAAATGTGTACGAAGTAAATTTTTGATCTGACTTAGAGAATATGAACATGAGGAGTTTCATATACCTCATTCATCACATCGAGAAGCTGATTACCTTTCTGATAGTGAATTTTAGAGTATATGAGTCGGAAGTGTATTTACGTCAGTTTCCTTTTTTCACAAATCTCTTTTCGTTGTTGATGCTATCCATACCCATTCCAAATACAAAAAAAAAAGCTTTTCCATATTTTCTAGGGTATTAATTATTTTACACTTTCTCGCTCTTTACGTCTTACATATTCCTATGTACCGCACTAAGTAAAAGGGGCGATGCGAAATTTGAAGTAACGTCTTCGTGTGACAAGTTTATATTCTATATTTACCTACAGTTTTCCTTTCCGTTTGTATTGGCAGCCCGTTTCTCTATTTTTCGGGTATTGTCAATTTTTCTCAACTGAGATCGTAGAAATCCAGGACATATTCCACAACCATCTTTCCTTGTGATTCAATCATATTCCCTTCACAGAGATGGACTTGGTCGAGATTCCTTTGTACTTTTATAACACATATTGATGTTATAAAAACGCCATTGATGAGGTGTTGGAGGGCAAGTTTCTTCTTCAAGAAGTGACGTGGTAGGAATACAATTCGATTTGCCTACGAAGAATAAGAGACATTCTGATGCAGACAACATGGCACGTTGCTCGAGAGCAGAAAGGAGGAACTTTGGTCTAAACTGGGAGATATGGTGCTTTCATCTGGATACCGACGTCTGGAGTTTTGGTATGTAAACAGTGTTAAACTTTGAACTGGAACCGACAGGGAGGTATATTCGTTCAGACGAAATAGGATGGGTTGTCCATTGTTTTGGGTTGGAACCATGGACGTCGCAGTAGGAAATAGGACGCTGAAATAACAGGGTAAAGGTGGGAAGGTTAGACAAAGGGTGAGAGTTGAGTCTTAAACAGGAATAGTACTTCGTTGTTCTCGTATGAGAAGGGTGAGTCGTTAATCTGGAATAGAAAGGGTGACGTGTGTGGTACAAAAGTAAATTAGGAGAGTATGGGAACGGGGGCACATGAGAAACTCCATGGGCGCACGCTGCTTGACGTTGCAGTGACTGGCTGTTTCCCCTTTTATTTGTCGACCCTTACTGCAAAGTCATAGGTTACTTATTCGAAACTTTGCGAAAGCTTTGTTGCTTGTTTTGGCTTTTGAAGTTTAAAGGTTCAATAGGTGTACGCGTCAGTTTGGCAAATAATTTCTCTCGGTCAGTTTGACTGCTAGGTGGAATAAAGTACACAGATTCATTTTGAAATTTCCTTCTATTTAAAAATTTACAGAGAACATCTCACATTATATCGTCACTCTATTTAAAATGAAATAATTTCGTTACTTGCAAAGTATTTTCAAAATTAAGATTATTTTCATTCAAAATTCCTTCAGAACTTTATCAAAAAGTTCAACTTATTTAAAACTAAGGATCAAAATGTTTGGTTTTCATTGAATGAATTTTTACATAACTTTCTTGCCTTAATTTTAGAGGATAAACGTAATCATAATCTCTTCATCTTTAGTTCTATTGGTATCGATTGTATAAATGTATGATGATAGGAGGAGTCATGTAAGAAATTTGAGAGTAATCATCAGTAATTGGCCTGAAATTCTCACCGTATGCCCAATTATTGACGGAATACGTACTACATACGGGAACATGTACAATCTTCTGGAGATTAAAAGAAACTCTTCATGAATTAAGGGGTTCGCATTTATCACCATCTCTGATTTAGTAAACGAAAGTAAAAATATTCTTCTTTTATTTCCACATGACACAAAAATCGAATCGTACACTTCAATTTTAGGATTTTAATTGATGTAAAAGAATTTTAAGAGCTGTATTAACTTAAATGTGGAAACTGTGATGCAAGACCGAAAAATCTCACTTGTCTACACATCTGTTAGATTCAAATCACTCATTCAACCCGGACAAACAAACATACATACTAGAAAAACAAAATAAATATTTCAGTAGAACTTTACTGGAGTCAATCCACATTCAGAAAGCAATAAACGAACACACATTCATTTTAAATGAACAAACAAACCTCTCTCTCCCCAATTGTTACCCTCCTCCTGGAAACCCTCTCGCCCACTCACACATACCCTTGTCCCGACCCGCCTTTTTAAGACCAGATCCTCGCATTCCACACACACCCCTCCTAGGTAGAAAAGGTAAGACGCTCGGCTTACAAATTTCGAAATGTTCATTAATTTTAATTTTTTTAATAAAATAGTTTTTCCAAACAAGCAGTTTATCTTTCAACTATTCACATAGCTTTTACATTTCTGAAACCAATTGAAATTAAATCTTATCGGAATATTACTAATTCCAACATGCTACTCCTCTTTCTTTTTAAGATATTTTGCGTTTATTATTATTATTATTATGTATTTTATCTCAGCTACTGCCGGTATTTTTCTCCCAACCGGGAATGAACCACTTTCCTAGGGTTGGATATAATCCATATAGCAGCTACAATACTTTTCTCAGGATATGGGCAGTTCCCAACAGTGCTGTTTTCTGAATTTCATTTAGATTTAGATTTCCTGGTATTTTCTGTATATATTGCTAGTTCCTAATGCCACTATTACTACTGGTATGATGTCTGTTTTTGTTTTCCACATTCTCTGAATTTTTTATTTTTAAGTCTGTGTATTTTTTTCAGCTTCTTTTTGTGAGATGTTAATATCTTTAGGCACTGCAATATCTATTAATCGACAAGTTTGGTCTATATTGTTTCGCACTATAATATTAGGTTTGTTAGCAGCTACTGTTCTATCAGTTACTACTTGCTAGTTCCAAATGATAGTTATGTCTTCTTTGGTCGTGACGTTGTGGGTTGTGTTCATACCATTTGTCGGTTACATCTACCTTGTATTCTTTACAGATACTGTAGTGTACAATTTTGCAAACATTATCATGGCGGTGTGTGTATTCATTTTTTGCCAAGATTGGACAGCCAGAAACTATAATAATAATAATAATAATAATAATAATAATAATAATAATAATAAATTTATTGTAAAAAAAACAGTACAAACTGCGTATGACCACGTGGAGGACAATAAACTAATTTACTCTCCGGAAGCAAGCAAGGGACCATCCCATCAATTCCGATCAAACTAAATGGTGTATAGTTTCTTCATACTGTTGACACAGCGACATTACTATCTATATTTTCTTTCAAAATGTGTTTCCTATAATATCTTGTTTTGAGGTCCTGGTCCTGTGCAGCTACCAGGAGGATCTTCGTTTCTCCCTTGAGATGACCTGATGTCAACCAGCTAAATGATTTTTCTCTGTCTATCAATTTGTCTAACATCTTGCATATTGACTGTGCATGTATAGGTATACTTCTCCATTTGTCAAAAATTGTGTTTTTGATGTTCTCCTTGAAATTTGATTGGTTGTCTTCAATTGAGATCTCTTCTACTGCTTGTTCTTCTGTTTCTATGGATTTTCTATATTTTAATGAATTTTTCTTAATTGAATTTATATTATTTCTTTGCTGGTCACACTTGTCTGAGATGAGGGTCATTGGTACTTTGGTAGATATAATTGTGTAGGTTTTCAATTGCTATTTTGTATGTTGTTTCTATCTGTATTAAACCCCGTCCTTCTTTCTTTCTTTCTTTCTTGACGAACAGTCTATCAATATCAGCCTTTGGGTGATGTTGTCTATGTAGATTAAGCAATTTTCTAGTTTTCCTATTAATTTGCCTCAATTCTTTTAGTCGCCAATTGATTACTCCGAAGCTGTATTGCAGAACTGGTACTGCATAAGAATTAATTGCTGTGAATTTGTTTTTCGCATTCAAACTTGTTGTAGAATTTGCCTAGTTCTTCTAATATATTCTGTTTTCAGTCTATTTTTCATTTGATTATGATCAATACCATCATTTTCTTCTATTCCCAAATATTTATATGTGTATCCTGGTTCTAATTGTTTAATGTTAGTAGAAGTGTTGAAATCTGTTTTTCAGGTATTATACAATTTTCCGCGTTTTAAAGATACTGTTGAGCATTTATCCATTCCGAACTTCATACCAATGTCCTCACTCATTACCTTGATTGTTTTTATTTGTGTTTCCATTTCTTTCTCGAATTTTGCAATTAATTTTAAATCTTCCATGTACCATAGGTGGTTTATTTTAATTTCTGTTTTGTCGAGTGTATATCCTAATTTACTTGTTTTTAGTTCTCTTGTATGAGGAATGAGGGCTATATAGAAGAGTAATGGTGATAGTGCATCTCCTTGGAAGATGCCATTACGGATTTTAACATTTATCGCTATTATATTAGGTACTAGTAGTAATGTATTCCATTCCTCCATACTATTTTCATAGAATGATATTAATTTTTCATTTGCTTTTTTCATAATTATCATTATTTTGTTGGATCCCTAAGCATTGCTGCTGGTATACGAGAAAGTACGGGCTACAGAGCCAAGCACATCCGTCTATATACCACTCAAGAACTCTCTAGCAATGTTGGTAGTATTGAGAATGACAGCTTTTTCCATAAGTATATAAATATTCTTATTCAAGTTAAGAATCTTAAGGATTTTGTGCAATTTTTGTGAATGTGAGTTGTTTGATTGTACTATTTTCAGTTTTTAAAAATATTTGGTGAATTTAAGTTGTTTTTTCTAAAACGAATATTATGTAAAAATATCATTTAGTTTTATTCACTCCGGTATAACTAACGTGAAGGAGCTACTATCGAGAAGTGAGCGTTCTTGGTCGTTGATGATGACGAAATCGTGTCGGATTTACATCTGTATAGGGGACTTCGAACAGCATACACTGCTCAGGGGGTACCTCGTGGAGGTTCCTTTATGCCAGGGATGTCAAGAGAACGGCACGCGAGGAGAGTCACGTTCCTTCGCATGGCCAGAGATCTAAATCGCGATAATGGCTTTTGTTATCGGATGACAAGAAGGATTTAAGAAATTCCTTTTCTGAAATCTCAGACCTCTCGTTCCTCCGGCTTCTGCGCAATGAATCTAACGAGTTTGTGGAAGCATTGAAGAAACTCTCTTATGGCAAAGCGATATATTTCAGTTTTGATTATAAACAAAATCAGTATAAAGCAATACAAAATCATAACAGGGAATAAGCAACGAAAACCATAATTAACAAAAATAAAAATGTATTACACTTTTTTGTGGCACATTTCATACCATTTAATACTATTCTTAATTAGTTACCAAATATTATATACGTAGTAAACAAATTGCATTACCTGGGCGTTCATCACACAGAAAGTCACAGGTTCATTCACTCTGTAATTTCCCACGACCTCTTTCGTCCCTCTATTGTAACCTACTGACCAACCCTGGCTAACGTGCTCTACCAGAGAACGCCACGCGGGATGAATGTTGCGACGGAAAGAAAGAGAGGAAACCCGAGTGCCGCGATAAAACCTGCTGTGAACCCGCTATATCCATCGCGACAAATATTACATGAATCAACTGGGATTTGAACCAACCTCACCAGAGGTAGATGGCGAGTGAGGTATGCGAGGAAACAATAACGAAATGCGTTTTTGAACGGAGATGTGGTGTAATAAAGATTCAAGAAGAGCAAGGAAAAATTTAACATTAATTTTACCGTGAAGACTGGTATGAAAAGAAGAAAACTGCACCACGTAGGTTTTGATGTTAGTAATGGTCGGGGCACTATTGTTTTGGGAAAGAGAGGGCGAGTATCCAAGGGAAAAAGAGAGAAAACTTGTGATGGGAATATTTGGGAGAGTGGGAAAAAGATTTGCGGAAATTTTCTCTTTTTCGCAGCGCGTTCGCACGCTACGTATAACAGAAAAGGGAAAGGGAGGAACGACGAGGAATCAGGGAATTGATGGTGAAGACCTGACGAGGACAAGAATCCCACCACGCAGTTGAAACCCGAAGCACCGGAAATAAAACTCGTCTCTCTCGCAATAAAGCGCTTCTGTTTAACAGCGCTTGTTCAATGGAGGTGCTGCATTAAAGATCGTGCCGATACTTTGTGTGCCATTGGATGCGACTAGAGAGTACGATGATAACTAAGTAATATAAAGATGTAATAACAGTAAGTGATTAGGAACTGTTACATTTATTTCAGACTATCCTCACAACTATAAATAATGGATTTGCTGGTTTTTTAATTTTTGGTGAATGGTGAAGAATCTGAAGAGGATCTAAACATAATTTTACGTCAGGTAATCTATTTACATAGTTGATGAAGTAATACTGAGATGTACATTTTTATTTAAGATATCGACAACTGAATTTATAACTGGAATTATAATCGAATTAAAGTTCAAAATGGAAATGTGGATTTGAAATTGTAATTTTTGAAAAAAAAACATTTGTCATTAATATTAATTTAGTAGATCGTACAATGGGAACCAAAAGTACGAAAGCTCATACCTATTCATGACGCAATTGTGTAGGAGTTGTGAATTCGTGGAGGCTCAGAACGGAGCGAAGTGATAACGCAAAGAAGGGTATGGAACTCGTCGGTTGCGTACGTGCACTTCCTGACCCTGCGACGGGCATCGAACCATCCATTGTCCCCATCCTCTCATTATTCCGTTGTCACGTCGCTCCCCGTTAATTCGCCGCAATTTAGCGCGACGGTTTTGCTCTTGGGCGCGACCGCGGGGCTGTTGGAAAATCCTCTGGTTTTGTGAAATATTTTCGTTTCGCACAGTGGGGAAACTCTCCCTGCTTTGTTGGCTCTTGTGATGAGCGCGAGGGTGAGGACTGAGGGCGACCTTCTATTCGGGTTTTGCTCGCCCAACCATTCCTACTCCTTCTCCCCCAGTCGTCGATTTTCCCGGAATCCTCTAACGGATGGAACGTATTATAAAATAAGATATTATTCGTGTTACGAACCGTGTTGGGAACGACAGACGCTGGCGTATTGTTATCTTAATTTCGAGCTCCGCGAAGGGACTACGCACTGTAGTTCGCGCTGGAATACGAACTACGAGTGGGAATCGGCACTCGTTGCTCTTCTGCGTCGGCACAGTGTCCGCTCCTCTTATTCCTACGACTCTCTTCGACCATCCCGTTCTATGTTTTCTGTTATTCCCGTGTTTACCGCAGCAAGATCGGAAGCTCCTGCCAAATATTTCTCCTGTTCAGTCAGACTATCAAGCTTTTAGTCGCCGAGGTTTCTAACATACCGATTCCATTCTTCTAGCAAACACGCAACCTGTCTTCTGCTCCTGTTTACCCCGTCACTACATTTTTGGTTACTCCAAAAAATGGTTAAACGTCACTTGCTTTAAGTCTTTCCGTCCATAATGTTCCATCACTTGTAATCTCTTCGAACACATTTTTCTGTATTCCCTCCTAACTCCAGCATCCCGATTCCACTTCCCCACCTACACTATCTTTTTCTACCTGAAACGTTTCAAAAGTGAAGTTTCCGTGAGTTTTCACCGCAATTTCCATTGTCGACTATTCAACATCAAGTTTCGTGCAACCAATTACTGAAAACTGGAAACAATGATACTAATTCGCTGGCCTTTGTGGGCTGAAAACAATCTGTCATTGTATCTATAACTTTGTATATCGTGTTGAGTTGAAGGGTTGGTCACTTAATTGCAGACAGCGTGGCTCGTTGTGTTTGTACCAAGTCCTGAGGGAATGGGGATGTGAGAGTGGCAATCCAAGATGAATGATACTGCGGGGGTCGGTCGTTTATTGAGGTCCCGCGTAACAGTTGTTGATGGCTTCGGTAGGGCAGATAGATATCAACCTGTGTTCTCTACAAATGATTTATCCCCTGTTTCCGCGATTGTGACTCGCGAAACTAATCGATGTTACGAGGGGAGATTGCATTATGGATTTTCTTGTGTGTCAAATTTGGGGCAGTGAAACTGTTTGCAATTGGTGTTGAGTAAAATTTGAGACAATATTAACACTATAGTAAACATAAATGATCCTGAGAAGCATGTCAGAAGGTTTTCTCAAACATGTAAAGAATTGTTTTTTCACTCAGACATTGTCAATAAAATCTCCATTTGTTGTGGAAGAAAATATATCGTAATAATATATTTCCAGTTAATTCATTTACTTCGTAATGACCGCAATTATAGAGTAGAGGAATTTATTTCAAGGGTTTCATCAAGTTCTATACCTATATATCTAGAGGCGGATTTAGACATAGGCATATAGGCAATTGCCGCGGGGCGCAAGATTTTGGGGGCGCCAAAAGGAAGTGACGGAAAAATTATAACATTTGGTAAAAATGTTTGTTTTTTAATGTGTTGCTTTTATTAATGTTCTCTAAAATATGATTTTTAAGATTTTTCATGGATCAGCTAAGATTCCCCACGAATTATAAGATTTAACTAAGCTATAAATGTTTTTAGGTCGGTATAATTTTGGTTTTTAGAGTTATATTGTTAATACTACTTTGTACCGTATAATAAATAAGAATAATAAATAAAAAATAATATATAATTATTTAAAATATATGTTAATAAAATCCGCACTCGAAGGGCGCTTTATTTACTACTGCCTAGGCGCGCCAAACTTTTAAATCCGCCTCGGGATATACCTGTTCCTCTTGTACTGATTTTAGTTTCCATAGATCCAGGAAAAAATTGAGAAAACAATTCAGAAAAAGAAACTCGCGTTCATAGCTCATTACTCAAGAAATACTTTTCAAGAAGATAAAACGGTTTTATTGCAATTTTAGGTACCCAAAATTATGAAGTACGAGGTATTTTTCATTTCACTGAACTCGTAAACACACATTTGCCTGAATGTTTTAGATTACTTACACAGTTACCCTATAAAATAGACATTTATGTGAAAATTTTACTCCCTCGTAAATAATATTTGGTGCGCGTGATGATTTTATCCCAAGATTGGGTGTTCTTTCATCACATTACAAAAATCTGCATTCTTCCTCGTATCTAATTTTGAGTTTACCTCACAGTGTTATTTGACAATTTTTTATTCGATTTCAAATCTCAAATTGTATATTTTTCTGATGCATGATTCATAAATTAATCTTAATTATTGACGTTATCGAAATGTTTGTGGATAAGACCACAGTGAGAGTGCACTCGATTTTCTTTCCAATATGTTTTTTAATGTGTAGGTGCGGGGTTTCATAAATTTGCCTGTCACTACATTGATTAAGTTCATTTTATTATTACAGAGAGAATATTACTCAAATTTCAGGGTAGTTAGTAAATATTCGTCAGACGTTTCTGTCTACAATGCGACGTCTCGAATGCGAGTCACTTTTGAAGTTAAATTATCACATTATTGTAGTTGAATTGCAAAATATGAGGAATTGATGTCTCTAATTGTAAAATAATCAAATAATTGTATTATGGAATTACATGTTTGTAAAAAAGAAATGAGGTAATTTTGACACTTCATTTGGTTAATTACGTCTCAATACTATCAAACTATAACGATAAAAACGCCAACTTAAAAAAAATATTTCTTATTGTTTGTGGAATATGATTATTTGTGTTCCTGTAAAATATAAAATTAAAGGTATTTTATTAAATATACGCCGTGTCATTAACGTGCATCCTTTTAAGGAAAATTCTGCATTGTGAGAAGTAAATCCAATCACTAAGAGCAAAATACTTCTTAAAATCCTGAAAGGGTCTTCTATATCTTAAGTCCCAAGCTGAAGTGCCACGATGACAAATATTATCTTGTACTATTAATAATAAATGCGAGTTAGAGCCCAATAAAAATTTTGTGAATGCAACGTATTTAATTTTGCAGTCAATATTGTAAGGGAAAACGATATGGGATGTCAGTATTAATTTTGATGTTTGTTGTCCTTCTTTAATACAATAAATTATATCATTAAAATAATACGAAAAATTATTTGCTGTTTCAGAGATAAAGATTTTGAAATGTGGCGTTTCCTTACAAGAAACACATCACATGATACCCGTAAATACGAAGTTATTTGATTCTTCTCACATATTTAAAGTAGTTTTACTAATTTTTCTCTTTCTTATCAATTATACAGTGTCGCATGTTATTTTGCTATCAGGATCATTGAAAGGACTGAAGCTACTTTATGCCTTGAGGTAGCGCCATTGAATTAAATATCGCAGGCGCTGCGCAGTACCAATGTTTTATAATACGTCACCTGTATCTGTAAACTTGATGTTATTTCAAAACACAAAAGCAGTAGCTTCAGAGTGAAATCTGAATCATTTTTTTGAAATATTGGATTAAAGTGATCGAATACCATCGAAACAGTTAGCGTTCTGTATGGTCTCCATTTAATACAACGGATTTAGGTGCCACAAGTTTTGCCTGTGACACGGCATAATTCATTAATTTATAATTCACAAATTTTCTCGTAATTAGGCTTCAACATTTTTAGACTGGAATCAGTCAAATGATTTAATTTTTCTTTTAGATCCATCCATGTGAGATTGTTTATATGACCTTCAAGTAAACATTTTTCTCTAGATTTGAAATCCACTGGAGTATCACTGAATATCTGTCTGTCAGAAGTACATTATGTGCGACTTTGAGGAATTGGTGGTACGCTTCTCTACTTTCCAGATTATCCTATCAATCGGGGTTGATCAAACAAAATGGTCGCTAGTCAAAATTCGCTGAAAATACGAGATACCATGTAACATACGAACGCAACAACTTCAAAAACTCTCTTTTACGAGTAAGTTGATATAAGGCAGGCTCTAGTTAAGCACACGACTATTTATGGATGTTTTAATAATGTTATGTATTCTGTTGTTTAATGTCATTTGCGAACTATTAATTGTAGCGTTAAAATTGAAATAATACATTTGATTAGAGCCCTCTAGTTTTGCGATATTTTGTTGTTGAATAACTTCCTTTATTGTTCGGAAATACAAAATCAAATCATACTGTCCTTTTCTATATTAAATTTGTGACACGCGTTTTACATCGATTCTATTAAGAATTTCGTGGGAAATTATTTAAAAACCATCCCATCAAAGGTTTTATCCGTTAGAGATCGTACAATTTTAAGACGGTTTTATTCAAATACTTACCCCACAAGGTCCAAATTTTATTAGACGAGTTTATTTATTCTTTCATTTAAAAAATTCACGATAGTACATTCAAGACTAGTCGTCAGGTCACTTATACTACCTCGAGTGCTGTCGAATGTCATGGTGGAATAAGTTAAGGTATGTCATTGCGCATCGAGATGGAACGGGACGTTGGTCACGTATTTAAGAGGAAATTTAAAGACGTGTTCTGCAGATTTATGTAATGTTAGACTGTTGTAAGCGTGAACTGATATCCCAATACGCCCGCTCCGAAAAATGTCTGGAATATGATTGGCTTGCACTGCGCATGCTCGGAACGGGAACTCCTTGTTTTATTCCATTGTGGTCGAATGTGAGGTACGAATTCTGATCGGGGTATCGCTGACTCGGGACTAAACCCTTAACTCATTTGATACCATTCTGAGTAGGCCTAGACATCAGTCTGGAAGTAGAGATCTTAGTGGAAATCTCTCACCACCTGTTGAACCCGGAGCCTCCAAGCTACGGTCAGTTATCGCAAACTTAGAAAAAAGTGTAGTGGAAAATCGAGGTAATATCAATGAGTACGGGCGAACAATGTTCAAATTATCTGGCAGCAAAGGAGCAAGAAGACCTTGTATATTTAATTTAGTCAATAACTATACTTATCGAGGGGAGTTAGTTTCCTTCAATCTTGTAACAAAAAGATGCTACGCAGTCGGAACCGATACAGTTCGTGTTATTTCCGAACTTTTCAAAGCAAAATCTTCACATTCTACTTTATCAATGTAGTATTAAAAACTGTACGAAATGTAAATTAAAGTATTTTAAAACCATTACAATGTTAATAAATTTTTTTTTTCATAGTCCGATGAATTTTGTTCCTCATTGAAGACCATAGCTTTGACCATCGCCAATAACGAACTCATCCCCTCATTGTCGTACACTATCACGCGACACAAAGTCACCTAGACAGCGAGCCAGTTTCGTGTCATGTTATCGAGCAAATGAGCACTCGAGGAGTGCGACGTCACTACCGCCAAGAACTTGCTCCGCGTTTTATTTGGCAAACGCCTGGCAATGCTGTTGTAGTCGCTTCCGTCTGCTCGTTCCATCACCAGCTTATGTTCCACACCCCGTTGATCTTACCAAACTCAGCTGCTCTTGTCTTTTCTGGGTTTTCTCCGCAAGGACATTATACGTTGCGCACAATTTTCAAGTTTTGATGTTTGGGATTTCTAGATCGATTTGAGAACGAGGTAGCTTTAAAATACTTGAAAAAAAATTATTTTAAGGATTTGGTCAGGATCAAACAAACTACTTAACTTTGCCAACGTTTCGGATATATTCTATATATTCTACGTTGGAAATGTATGTAGTTTGTTTATTTTATCCTGAGCCAATCCTCAAAAGGATATTCCTTTAATGTATTAAGTGGTCAAGATTTGTAACTTCAAACACTAGTAATTTCAAATAATAATCTCTTTGAGTTTGTCAAATTCGATTTGGTTTGTATAATAAAATTTAGACAACAAAGCTATCATTATCAGTAGTTATCTCCTTTCAGAAAAATGTGGCAATTATGAGTTATTTGTACTGATGACAGCAATGCTGTCAAAAAATCAATGATACCAATAAATGGAGGTTGACATTAGTAAATTATTTCCTCTGCTAACTTCTCACAACTGCCAACAACTTTTTTTAACGTTGCAAACGTTGGTGCAAACGATGTTGACGTTGCAAACTCTCCTCCACGAGTAGGTACTCGGAAGTTGTGAGTTAAAACGTTTTTTAATATTATAAGCCACTGATATTATAAGCCTGAGAATTGATGGCAAATTTTGATGTAATTTTGGGTTTTATTTCTACGACGGGACACATTTTTGACTTCCAAGGGTTTGATAAATGAGAGTCCAAAAACTGATTTATGGGTGAGAATAGTTTACAGACTCAAAAATCTGATATCGCCCCGTTCATATTGTTGCCCATCTCTCAAATACTTCAGCAGATACGAAAAGGCATCACGTTAAACCTATTGAGTATTGAAAGGATTTAGACAAGTATTGAATTGAACCACAGAAATATAGGATTAATCATTAAGCAATCAGAGGAGGGATTAATTTATATTTGTTAATATAACTGATCAGCCACGAAGATTTTTGAAAACATTGAAGTCGTATGACATCATGTTGACATTTTGATTTTGAATGAAAATCTGACACTTGTTGGAAGTATTTCTTTTTATTCTAGTCAATTCACTACTCTATATAAGATGAGATGGAATACCCCAAATGTTTCTTGAGGGCACTTTAAAAATACTGCGGGTTTTAGAGGTTATTAAGAATGTCGATGAATTTAACGCTATCTCTGTTCAGCGAATCGGTTTTATAATTAAAACAATGATGTGTTGTAATTAGCAAAATAAATCAAACTAATTAAGAGAATTTTACACCTTTAAATGAACTTTAAAAGTTTGTACTATAAGTGATTATATTACGCATCTCTTCCCAAAAGACCGCGATGAAAATGTTTGGAAAATGCAAAAAGAAGAATTTGTTTAATAAGCATTCCAGAATTACACAGAACTGATTACGAATGACCTTCAATGTTCCGTTTGATTTTAACATCCAGCTTACAGAACACGTCATTTAAAACGAATCGATAGCAGTTATATGGATAGCAATATCTAATTATGATTTGCGATGTGGGTTTAATCCTTTGTTAATGCATTTTTAGAGTTAAATAAGGTCAAAGAGCAGAATGTAAACCTTAATCTCCTTTGATGTGTCATTATTAATATCATTGTATCAATAATTAAAACAAATACATCCACAGTAGAGACTAAATTCTTTAGAAATCCAGCTTTGCTGAATTTGATCATTGTCAGGGGTTATGTTGCTGATTATTCTAAAATGTTGGCATATTTTGTTCTGTCACGAGAGTCATACACGTGATACAGCGGGAAGTAATGTTCATGAGAGTGGGTGATATTAAGTGACATGAAATAAATGGTGTGTTCAATTTCAGTTGATTAATTTTTCAGAATTTTGTGATAAAACATTTCGTACAGAAAATGAAGCTATTAATATAAAAATGTTCAGGAATCTCCAATTATTTAATTTTTTCGACGTAAATATTTCGACTTGTCTCCAATATTCCAAGGTATTGTTGAAGATACTGCTGCCCACTGGCTTATAGAATTTATAAACATTATTTTGAATTAGTTTGCAAATAATGTATGAACCACTATCAGTATACCTGACGTCTTACACATGAGACGAAACGTTGTATTTTTATGTATATGTTTTAATATTGTGTATAATGTTCAAGTTTAGAGTTTTAAATTTTCGACGAGTGTCGTTGATATACACAAGTAAAAAGAGTTGAAGTATAAATTGTCTGCAATATAAAGTCGTTTTTACTTACATGGTAAACATTATATTGCGCAACCTATGAAATTTATTGAAAAATTATTTTGGATTTAATGTGTACACCGTCAAACATAGGTGTCTTATTCTTCCAATTTTGCTGGGATGAATTGCAAAAATTCTTTGACTTAACTTTTGTGGAGGAATGAATAAAAATCTGGAAATATTTGTATTGATTTGTTTAATGTTTTGGAGAAGGGCTTCAGGAAGAAGAAACTTTTGAAGTGACCGCAGTGTTTCCGCTGACGTAACTTTCAGAACTTGCATAGAATTAGATATGCCAGTGCTCACAGTGGATAGCAGACACTGAAATATTCAAGTACCTTTAGTTTCTGGGTGTATTTTGATACCCAATATACCGGTCAATTGAAACTCATTAGTCTTTCAAAGGAGACGAAAATTTGTCACTTCTATTTCCCTCTATTCCACATCCCATCACAACACAAACACAACTTTTCTCCATACCCATCACTAATCATCAGAGTAATTTTCATTGATGACTTCTCTGTTTATTTACAAAGAATAAACAATTTGCGTCTTTATAAGGATTAAACTATAAAGAACTAGTGGTGCAAAAACATTGCACATTATATATTATTAAAAGCCTAATTTATAGTATGCAAAACGAACTTTATTAAGAAAAATAATATTTATACAATTTCACAAACCTTCTAATAATATCAGTTTAAATATAGCATTACAAAATTGAGTCAAGTAAATGTTTAGCACATTAAGTTGGATGATTTATTCACAGAAGTGTTAGAGACAATAGTCATTATCAAAATAGACATGATTAAAATTCTTTAGGAATTGAATGTCCTCAAAATTTTATAAAACATTGATAGGCGACCGAAAAACATACATTTTGTTGAAAACACATGTACCCCGTTAATTAAATATCACTCACTTAACACGTAATTAATACGTTCTTTGCTCATATTGAAGACTGACTGTTTTTCAAGCTCTGAGCAAATTTAATTATTATTATATTTATAACTCTAATTGTAACTAATTACTCGAATATTATTTCAAGATGTTTTGCGTATCTTAGTGTTATAAATAGCATTGTACGTGTTACGAAAATATAATTTAATTCTAGATACATTATCAAGTTTTCACGTATCTGGAATGGGTTTTATGTTCTCCCATCCATTTTATCACTATCTAACTCTTATTTTAGTTTTCTAAAGCTGCATTGTCCCTCTGCGTACACGCTGCTAAAAGTATTCGTACCTTCAAATAGTGAATAAATATGTAAGTATGCCAAAGGGATACTGTTTTATACGTCCAAACCTATCTTTTATCGAAATACCGCTTATGAAGATGTAATTCAAACATATTTGGGGACATATTTGATAAATTTTTCAAACTGTACTTTTAATATGTTCATATGATGTACCATTTATATTAAAATTAGAATATTAGAATGCTTGCACCGACAAAAAATAGATACTTCGCTAAATACGAAATGTGAATGAAATAAACTCATTTGTTTAGTCAGAATCGCAACGGACATATATGTAGACAGACGGACGGTTTTCCCGGTTACAATACTTTCTCTATATCCAGTGTACGAGAAAGTAAAAACAAGTAATCAGAAAAAAGTGGATTAATACTCCTTTAAATTAAAGCATATAAATATCATATTGTTTACTTTCCAGTGAGGCATGTAATTTGTTGAAACAGTATTGGTCCGACCTGGACTAATTCACGTTAAATGGAATGATGTCACTACACGTATAAACAAGAAGTATACAAATACATGTGCGATAAATTTAGTCGATTCTTTTCTGAATAGTTATTATAGATTGAAGCGCCGAACCATGACTATTTATTGTAGCGGATTCTCTTGTTTGGTGATTGAATGATTGATGTTTCTGATGTTTTAATTTTTCATTACTGAATGAGTGGCACCGATAGAGAATTAAATCTTATTATTGTCTAAATTTGTATAAATGGATGCAATAAAATATATCTATTTTAGCACTTTAAAAAACTTACCAGTCATTTCATTAATATATTATTTAATATTTGGATGAAGTACATTCTCTTTTACGAGAAAAGAATTCATTAAAAAAGTTACTTTCCGAATCATTTAAATCGGTAATTTTTTAAGCTGTAGTAAAATACCTGTATTATTTTTTAAATATTTTATGAACATCATCGGACATTCTGAAGAGATATTTAATTTTTTGTTCGCCATTACCATTTAATTCCTTTCCGCCACTGCCAACTACGTCATGCATTCACCAAATGGCAGGCCATGCATTACGAACGGGGTCAAGCGAGTTCACAGTTCACATGATTGTATTGACAAATAAATTTTTTGGTATGAATTAGATTGTTGTTAGTTATTATTATTCATAAAACTAACATACTAAGTAATTGAAATATAGACCAAGTAGATAACGAGACTCTTGAAGGATTTGACTAATACCCGGTTGATTTACCGAAACAAAATGGACCTTAAGCGTAGTACTCACTCCACAATCAACGAAGTATAGATCTCGTGATGAAGAATAAAAATTTACAACTCGAAAGATTAAAAACTAAGAAAAGTTTGTTTTGGATTTGCCCCTAAATAGACGCATATCTGTAGTCGTAGTAGCAAGGTACTACATCTATCATTGGAAGGGAAATTTCTTTTGGAGTAGGTGTGTCACATAACCGTGAATGTAATAAGCAGGAGGGTGATAAGTATGGGCAGTCATGTGAAGAGCGATTGTTCTACGCTCTCTATCAAATCTGAAGGTATTGTTTTCTCGTGCAGGATGAAGGTACTCTATCAAAATAGAGCATGAAAGTGCTGGATGTCGGAAATGAACAATGCTCAATTATATTTGTATATTGGGTATATTAATAAATACGGATTATTTTTTGACAAAATGCAGATTATATTCAGCTTCAAATTTTATGTTTCTCGTGAAGCAAAAATTTGGAAGTTAATTGAATTAAAAACTGAGAAATGTGTAAGATATGGGGCGTTTTACCGTCTGAGGAGTGTCGTTTCTCCCCTGCTCCGCAGCGAGAACGAATCTACGTCAGCGCTGTCCAACTTATCTTAGCCCGTGGGCCAGTTTCTTTACACTTTCGATCGATCGGACCGACACGGAATGGGTTGTGGAACAATACTGCCCAAAGAATAAAACTAATGAGTCATATTTATTTATTGGTAACGGGATATTTTGATTCTCATCATCATATTTATACTATTTCAAGCCGGAAAAATTAAATAGTATATTCCTTTAATTTAAAAAAGTATTGTAAGAAAAAGTTTGTATATGTAATGTATAACGTGGTAATTTCGAAGATAATTTTCTATATTCTCTCACCAGTATTGTCACGTCAAATATTGATCCTGATAGCATATATTTATTACACAAAGCTGTGCCACCCGACGTTTGACGAAAAAAATTATGTAAAATGTACTTTAACTCCTGGGGCGCCAGTTGGACAGCGCTGGTCTAGATAATTGATCTATAAGGGGGATGTACACGAGACTAGTGCACTCCTTTCAATACCGCTTCGTGACGAAGCAGAGTGGAGTATATTGAGACGAAACCTGGCAAAAAGAATTTTATCCCGTGAATTTGATGGATTATGGCGAACTATTGTTTTTACATATATAAACAAATGTCATGTAAAGTTAAATGTATCTTTGATTCGAGAGGTTATGTATCAAATCTGCATAAATAATTAAAAAGAATCTCTATATAAATTTTCTTAACATTAATTATGGACATAACATTTGTTTATATACTTAAAAATGATTTTTCGCCATAATTGACCAAATTTACTGGATAAAATACTTTTGGCCAAGTTTCGCCTCGATACACTCAACTGTGCGGAGACACGAAGAGGTGTTGAAAAGCGGCATTCACTAGCCTCGTGTATGTGCCCTTTACTTTTGGTGAGATCAAACCTTTTTGTGGATACTAGTCCCTAGTTAAGGAAAAAAACTATATGTGAGGTATATAGTATGTATAACGGGTGACCGTTCACATGAGTATATCGAATCATTATCAAACTCGGTGGTCTGTTGACCGTTTATACGTCAATCTCGATATAGCTGTAATCGCACATTGGCAATTCATGACAACGATCTGATCCAGTCAACTCAACCAAAATCAACTGCGATCAATGAGCTACGAGCATGTTAACACATCGCTGAAGTTTCCATGTCGCTCTGCGGATGTCAATACACATACTCCATATGAGTGCCGATCTTTCGAGTGCTCTCGTTCTTCTGATGTTGAAAAATTGAGGAGCGCAGAGCTGTATGGCAGGTAGCCACGAACGAGTTCTGTCTCGTGCTCGAGCGGTTAGGGGTTGACGAGTGATGTATTTCACTTGAAGCGTCGCCACCATGCAGTCACTTGCGCAAAGGTGCAAGTTGCTTCCTTGCGCAAGACACCACTCTTGGACAGTTACGGATTGAGTTCAGAGATGATGATGGTCCATTTCGATGGTTCAACCGGGTATTAGTCAAATTGTTCAAGTCTCATTATCTACTTTATTTACTTTTAATTACTATGTATGTTAGTTTTATGACTAATGGTAGCTAGTAACGACAATCTAATTAACATTGAAAAAGTATAAATAAAGTCATATGAACAGTGAATACGCGTGACTCCGTTCGTAATGCATGGCCGGCCATTTGCTGGATGCAATGACGAAGTTGGCAGAGGCGGAAAGACCTTAAATTGCAATACTAAACAAACATTTAAAGATATCTTCAGAATGTTTGGTATTCTCTAAAATATTAAAAAATAAAAATAGGTTTTGATTACAACTTAAAAAGCTATTGATTCAAAAAATCTGGAAAGTTAATTCTTTTCTCGAAAGAAAAAATTCTTTAACTTGTGTGAATTCTTTACTGAAATGAACTCTTTTATGGTTGTACTGCGTAACTAATACTCTTAGAAAAATCAGTGAGTTTTTTAGGGCTATTAATTCATAAAGTTAAACTAAAGAACGGTGGACCGTGCCCACAAATTTATTCGTGATCGCTCATATTTAAATGATATCTCAATTCTACATAAAGCATGAAAGTATCGATGGAATTCATTCAGATCATGAGGTGATGCAAATCTTAAAATTATGATGATTATTTTGTTTGCGTAGAATTCGACGAAAAATTGAAATTTTCGTTCAGTATTTAGTATGTGAAGTAGTCCCCTGCGTGGCTACGGTGTCAGCGTGATCGCGCGTCACCAAGTCATCCCGAGTTTAATTCCAAGTGGAGCAAGATAAAATTTGTTTCATTTCTATGTCTCAGTCCAGTCTCAGTGGAGGTCATGTGCATCTACTACCTCATATCCGTCATTCTCGCCGCCCGCCTCATCAACAGAGCCCCCGAAGTAAATTCTTTAAAATCCAAATGTCTGCTCGTCTTCTATAAATCTTTCCCAATTTTCCCGGTTAAATATATCTCTCTTTAATTTTTGCTATCCGCTTTCCGCGTTCTTCTCCGTTAAAGTGCACACGTAGAGGGTGAGTTCCACTGTGTCTCGTGTATCTCCACTTATACACATATCGGTCTTTTTGATGCTGTCAGTGTATTATCTTTTATTATGCTGTCAGTTTACAACTCGCTGTCACTAATATTAAAACAGAAAAAAATGGACAGTGATTGGTTTATACAATATTTTGATTTTGATCAGAATTCATATGTTCACAAATAATATTAAACGAAAACATCAAATGTAAAATTGCTTTTTCCGTAAATTTGCGTGTAACAGCGCTTGGAACAGTTGCTACACACACGTAAGAACCGACGGTGGCTGCGTGGTGAGTGGTCGCAGCGTTTTGTAGCACTCTTCCACCCGCGTTAATTAGGACGCTGCCGTAGTTCAGCTAAATCTGTAATGAGCTTTGTGATTAATTCTGTAATTCTGTGTTTGCCCCTCCCCTGTCATTGCGTAGTTCCTGCGTTGGGTTGGAAGCTCTTGCAGCTTGCGAAATAAACACAGAAATTACTATAATAACGGATACTGTTATCCTTCTTCTGAGGGAATGACTAAGTATAGCTGTGATATAATCGAAGTCATAACTTAACTCTGAGAAAATGTAACCAAAGGAAAAAAACATGACCGGGAACGTACTGTGTTTATTGGTTTAATGTAAAGTAGTAGCAGTATGTACACACTTCTTCCGTGTACCTTACACGTGGAGAAGATATGTGATAACTTTCGGCCAGGTGAAAATGGCGACGAATCGGGAATCGAACCCGAGACTCCTGCTTTGATCGTAGGGGTGTTAACCACTACACCTCCCGTTCGCCTTCCACAACTGTACACCACTTCCACACAGATCTAGCAGTATGTATAATTTATTTATGTATTTACTTACTTATTGTCAGACTAACTGGCTTGACGTTGGTACAGGACTTGTACACAGTGTAGTCAACATTGTCCATAAGGGTAAAGATACGTGTACCTCACTTTATGTTGGCAGTACTTTTGTAACATCTGACATCAAATCAATTCACCTGCTCTTGTGGAACTATTCTGCTTTTTCTACATAGAGTGTACAGAACGACTATTACCTTTTGTCATAGTTTGTTGTGTTATTAACTTGTATTTTTTACTCACATAGTGCAATTGTGAGTACTATTAATATTCATTCGGATATTACTTAAATTCGTAGAAGTTGGCAATTCCTGTTTGGTAGCACTTTTGCATTTTTTTCGGTAATGTTACAGGACTTTTGAGCATATTTGAGCAACTCGAAGACTACCTCAGTTGCATTAAAAAATAACAAAACATAATTTTTTGCTGCGTGCTGTTTTAACACTTGTTCTACATTCCTCACCACTATGCATGCACTATGTGAATGCAGTATGTTGCACTATTAATATGATGTGTATCTCCTCGAACATCCATTTTGGGACTTTAAGAAACTGGAACTAGATCTCTGAGACGAGTACATCGTACAGATTTAGGTGCAGATATTAAAGCTTTTTATCTTTCTATGCAGTTTTTACGACAAAAGAATGTGGAAGTGGGAAAGAGAAAGAAGAACTGGAAGTTCATTATATCTGCTTCAAAGTCTTATGATCGCTAACAATTAAATTCATCTTTCGTGGGGATCTTTAAAACTTTCAGCAAACGTCCGCGCCAGTATTTTCAAACAAATAAAAGATAATTTAACTTGGAGTTTTACCTAATCTTGAGATGCTGGAGAAAAGGAAAAGAATGGTTCCCTAACAGCGTGAGATACTTATTTCCTTTTGTCTTTTCCCACTTTTCCCTCCACATCATCCCTTTTATTATCACAAAGGAGGATAACACAGACATTTGGGGAGAAAATAGGAAATGGCATTACTCGAAAGGTAAAATGAATCAGAGAAATATTTTTCGCTTCGCATTATTCAAAACGGGGCATCATTCTTACATCACGGAGGTACAAACGACAGTGTACACAGAGGTCCTCTTTTCGTTTTATCAACAGTAATGAGGAAGTAGGAAAATGTACGTCGTAAATATTATTTTTAATATCATCTCGTGTGTGATTCAAACTGACAAAGGGATATTACATTACTCATTATACTTTTGTTTGCATATTCCAGGCCCTCTCTAAAATGGCGTGGTGGATTAAATGAGAAGGTAGAGTATCTTAATTTTTTTGGGTACAAACCCACTCAACCCTTCGTCACAATTTTCTGATGTGTAAATATATTTCAGTGATTTGTTTGTGAAGAGATTCTTCTACAACATCATAATTCAATGTCAGATCAAACCATAATAAAGCTACGTGCTGATTGAAAGTTATCTCGGTGACATGATGGCCTCCTTTCGACCACTTATTAATACTCACGGAGCACCCTAGGGGATCGATTCTGAAATACATGTTTCTCATCTAATCAAAAGCAATTAATAACTCAATGAAAACCTTACCAATTACATTTTCACTATCTTGAGATATGTCTGTGAAACGTATTTTTACACCCTTTCGTAAATATCAATCCAAAATTCGAATAGAGAAGACAATTGATATTTCATGTTTTCCTGTGTACTACGTTATTCAATAACTTGAGTTATGATTATTATTGCATTTAGTGCTTTACTAGAAAACAAAGAGTGAACTGATTTTCATAAAACGTTTTTTATTTATATAGTTTATATTCGTTCTCTTTTACTAGTTTCTCGAACCGGAGAAGTCGACTACGTCTCCGAAGTCGTTTCGGAGATCATCTTTAAGCAAACGATCATTCATTCACTTGCTCATTTTTCTCGGCGTTACGGATGGTTTTTTACTGCTTTCCTGGAAACAAGATTTGTTTGTTCATTTCTGTAAATTAACATTATTATTATTATTTAAATTACTTCTGTATATTTGATAATTCAGAAGTGAAGAAAGAATTCTCGAGAAAAACGTATAAAATTCCATGCAGTTTCCATTATTGTATTCGAATACCTCCATTATTAGAGTTCTTTGCAAAATGCTAACAAAAAGGAAAATACACTTTCCACAGAACGCTTACGAAATGAAACTCATTGCATATTCTTTAGTTTTCAATTTATTTTGAGGTTACTTGGAAGAAAAATGAAATAAATATTGTGATGAACTTATCTATCCTAGTTTATACGTTTAGAGAATTGACCACCACACATCACTACTGATCTCTAGCGGACGCATCAGTAAGCTTCATAGATGGTAACGAATGAAGTTCCACATCTATTGAAAAGCAATCAAGTTCTTCATGTTTCTTCGCTCTTGTGTTAAATCAATGGACTTTTTATTGCACATGCATCCTTAGAAAGAGTTCTTCAAAATTTCAGATCAAATAATGACGTACTTTTATTGATATCAATTTTACAGACAATCCGTTGAAATCACTTTTAGTAGTATAGATTCATTCATTCGCATTTCTGGGCGAACTAGGAATCGATGTGTTTCTGTGATCTACGAATATAATGAGCAATCTTGTTGCAACTGACATGTGTGATACTGTATAATGTTTGCGAAGCAAAGACATCTGATCCTCAATTATCTTATTTCTCGAGAATGTTAAATGAAATAACAAACACGTTGTTTACGTTTATTACCCAGAAATTACTCTACATGTGAAAAACATAAAGGCAATATCATAACCATAGTTGTAATAAATATGCTGTACTATCAGTTGAATAAATTCTTCTTCGGTGTAGAATATACTAGCCAACATTCTAATAAGACTTCATGGTTTGAGAAACTCATGAATATCGGGTTCACGTTTCTGCACAGTATAAAGTAGAGACTCGACAAGGTATTTTATAATCACTCGAGTCCTAATAATCGCAATAGTAGGTTGTTCTGCCACAGTTATTTATAATTACGTTTATTAACATTCCATTAGCAATTATAAGTCATTTCTACACATTGTTTGTGTTCCTGATTTGGGACTGTTTGCATAGGTTAACCTGCAAGGAGCGATGAATTGTAATTCTTCTTGCAACGTCGGGAGATCTAAGTTACGCCCTCCTGACGCCACTATTTATTCCTACCAGAAAACAAGGAAGATAAAAAATCTTTACGCTGGTTGTTTCCTTCATATATTTACTAGTATTTACAGAAATTTATTAAAATATAAATGGATTACTAAGGATTGTTCCTACGGAAACTTTTTAAAAGATATGTATTTGCTGCATTTATTTTATTAATTCCATTTTTACGTGTAAGGAATCTCAATAACACATACATGATATCAAATTAATGTTAATGTGATCACTTATATAATTGATCCCTAAACAAATTTTCAAAATTAAACATATTGATGGTCATTTTAGAGAAGTAAATTATCCTGTATATCCGTCTGTTGTTAAATCAGTCGTATTATTCGCCAATAAATGGATTATGCCTATATGATCAATTTTAATTCCGGAATTGTAAGTGTTCAAATATATATTTATTTATTTATTTCATGGTTTATTGGAATGTTTATTCGTCATTTAAGTGTAAACAACCAGGAAAACCCTATAAATAACCCAACGATGTCACGTTATCTTTTAATGGAAAGGTGCATTTAGGAGATTAAAAGATGATGGCTGGAGAACGAAATTACAAATTAGAACGCAAAATATCACGAATTTTAAGAACGGAAAGTCAGGATCAATATTTATATTTCAGATTTCGTGCTTCATTTAATACGTCCGTACATAAATAGCTTTTCACTCCATATTCAAAATTTGGTCAATACTATTGATAAAAAATGAGAGAAAATTTCATGTAAGAAGTTACTGTTAGAAAAGAGGAACTAATGTATAATTTTGCAAAAGTATAACAATTCATTGAACCTTACTAATTTAATAGCACTAAAGCCACCATTTTTGTTAGGAATAACGGAAAATCTGGAAAACCTCAAACTCATTTCATTAATTTTCTATACATTTATTACATAAAAAAGAAAGTCACTAGCTTCACAAAAATAATATTAAAATAACTTATTTTGTTTCTCAATATGTTTTTTATAATGTAGGTGTTCGTCCCTTATTAATTTAAAAACGCCACTTATAAATTAATTCTCCTGTTTTGCCACAAAAGGTCCGCAAATATTATCTTTCATCAAGTATGTAAATAAAAAATCAATCATTTTTACCTTATTTTATTATTGTCAATATCCTGTTCTAAAATCTTAACTCATTCACGTAAAATTTAAATTTGATCTTTTTGATTAGTTTGTTATGTATGTACAATCTATAAATCGATTGTGATCCATTATTGAATACTAATTGGAAAACCACAAACAAATTCAATACTCGGATTACGTTTTAAGCGAACGCAATCAGTAGCATCACCTTCGAAACTAATGATGTGTACTTATTAGTTACATGAATACTCGTATTTATCTCATAAACGTGTTTGCCAGTACTTTCCCAAACCATCGATTATTTTTAACCAAAGTCTGCGATTCCTCAGATAATATGTAAAAAAATTAATATATTTGCTGAGTAGTTTTGCAATAACTTCAATACAAACATATTCATATCCCTTAAAAACACTCATATGTGTCACTTTTATCGCAGTCAAATGACTTTTGTTTCTGGTACGTAAGGATGAACTTAATTCTTTTGCCACGTGTATTCATCAGCTACATTCGATTTTCCGCGTTAAAAGGAATTAACCCTTCGCGTCACTAATCTAATGAACTGGTTCTTTTGGCAAAAACTAATGTGTACGAAATGTTGCTCCCAAGTTAAGACTACCTTGCCTGACTAGCCCAGCGTAACTGTGAACAAACGGCGAAGCAATATCTTCAGCTTTTATGAGACGACTGGAATTCGTGTCTCAATTTTTTCAGCGCATAAACAAGATTTTTGTTGCTACACGAATCGTATAGTAAATTCCTTGAAATTATGGGAGAGGATGTCGCTGTTTTTCCTGGGTAGTTTGTAAAATATGTGATCTACTGAAGTATGACTTCCTTTTTTCAAAATTGGAGTGTAGAATAGTTTTCTTGTAGACTTTTCATCGTATCAAAGTGATTCTAGCATTTCCCATCCTTCACAGGAAGTATAATATTAGAATTAAAAACTATGTACGTAATTTATATATTGAGTAGGCTAGTCATTAACTATATTACAAGAACAGGATGAAAATTCCCTTCGTGTAATTTTTTTTCTACGCTCCTACGCCGTCATGGAAAGTCGATGAATGTCTTTCTTCTGTTTGGGAGCGATCCTGGTCAACATCCGGAGGCGGCTACGTGATATCGTGATGTGAAATGTGGCGTTTTTGAACCTGCAAACCTGTGGCACTCGTTACGAAAATCAACATAAAGTAAAATGAACTTCATCGAAACATACGCTCGGCATCGGCAAGCTGTCGCGTTGGAGAGAAGGAGGGCCCCATTTCTGACTTCAAGTCAGTCAATGTCGATTTTCCGCAAATGGCCCATGGTATGGAGAATATGATGCGGACCATGGCATGGTGAATGGAGAAACTACTATGTCTACCTATTATTGTTTCAAGGAGAATTTTAATACATCTAAAAATTCGCATTTTGATACAATTAGTACCATTCTTAAATTTGTGGCAGTTTGCTGTTTATGTATAACTATTATTAGATAGCTGTTTAATTTTTGTGAATGAAAATTTTTTGAATTTCTGCTGTGATCTGAGATATGTTTTGTCAAGAAAAACTAATTTCATACTAAATATTTAATTGATCAAACATTTTCAGTTTACTCATGTGTTTGCTTAAGAACATTAAACTTTTAACCTTACGAATATTCTCTTTCAAATTACTCCGATCTCGTCGTCGGTTTTCATAGAATTATCGTACTTGGTGTTCTCATATAGATAAACAAACTTCTACACTAGCCAATAAAAGTCTAACATTTTTCCGTATACCACTCCTCTTTAAATTCATTAAATAATAACACATTACGGAGCCAATAAAATCAACGAAAGTGAAAATATGAAAATAATTTAACGTTGAAAATTGAGCTCATAGTGCGTGCGTGGCAAATCTATTCATGAAGTCAGATCATCATAGAAGTAAAATTGAGCAATTTGCCGATTTCATGCAGATTATGTAAATTGAAATACGTTCTATTGAATTATATTAGTTGTCAGATATATAATTTACGTATCTCTTCACTCAATAAGAGAGAAATGTGGGAGCGCGAGGCATTGCAAATATTCCTGGTCAGGTCCATACTCGCTCTATACGTCAATCTGTTTTTCTCTTCTCCCTCCTTTCTCAGTCTATCTCTCTCCCTCCCTCTCCCTCTTTCGTACGCATACATACACACGTGCGCGCGCGTGTTCTCTTTACTATTTATTCCGTCATTTCGCACTTGTATATCAACAGTTCACGCAATATCAAAATCTTGTGCATTTGAAATTGAACAAATTTTCCCGCTTACTTCACATTTAAAACTTGCAATGTCAAGCTTCCGTTCCTTTCCATATGCTAATAGCGTACGTAGATACTGCTGCTATGCCTACGTTACAAAGGTGTGGAGAGCTTGGGGAGGGAGAGGAGTGTGGTCTGTGGTACGAACTACATTTGTTTCCCATGGAAGTTCAGTGAACGACAACTACAAACGAAGTATTTGCTGAAGTCGTTATCTGTGATATGTCTGCTTAGGTTTCGTTGTGATAACTCACGAGTGATAATTTTATTCACCACAGACGTTACCATAGACAATTAGTTTTTGAAAAGAGCAGTTTCCACTGATTTTTATGACTCGCTTAGGAAAGTATTTCGCTACTTGGGAAAAGGTTGATCCTATTGAACCGCTGATACATCACAAAGTAAGAGGGGACTTAATTAACTAAAAGACTAACCTAGACCACTCAGCAAATCGACTGGAAGCCCTTCATTTAATCTTGAACTAGGTAATTAAAATTTAAAAGGTCGGAGTTACCCGCAGAGGGTGAACTTTTCATACGCCACAGCTATTTAAACTGTGACATGGAAAATGAAAAGCTACATTTTTATCTTGCCCCGCCCGGGTATCGAACCCGTGATGCCATTGTGACGAGCAATCATGCTGACACCGTGGCCACAACGGGGACTACATGTATTATTTATAAGTGTAATCAATATTTATTTGCTGAATTTATGAAACATTCTACGTAAAAAGACGGATTTCATATGAAATATTCGTAGGACGACATGAAAATTCGTCAGTCATATCAACAAAAATGAATTTAATAAATTTCTGTACTCCGGCTCGCCTCATGAATCGCGCAATAAGTAGATCAGCGCATTACCCATTTCGCTACCTAGATTGTAATAGGATTAAAATAATATTTTATCAATGTAGATTACACTGCACATTGTAATTCAGCTCATGATAAAAAGTTGAAATCTCTCCTATCACAAATAATAATCCTTCTTTTTATCCTCTTTCATTTCCTTAACATTTTTCTCAGATAACACATTCATTGTACATCTGAATCGTTTTCTATTATACATTTCCATAATCAATATCATAATTTGTAAAAAAAAACTGAATTATCAAAATTACGTTTACAATTAATTGAAGATTTAATTCTCGCTCTAAGAAGTATCAAATAATGAACTTGCGGTGAAAACTATTTCGTTATTTTTAACTATCTCTACTACTTTAATCTTTTCTCGTTTAAAGAATTATGTTTTCCTCCGCCCCAGAACCATGTGCTCTTCGGAATACATTTGTGATATAAATATTTAAATGCTTTAGCTGAACAAGCATTAATATACAACACCCCCAGCTGTAAAAATATTCGTTGCGAAATGAACATCAAAAGCAAGTGAAGAATAATTTATGAAGAACTGTTTGATACAAAGGAAATCAATTGTACAGTATAACCTCATTTATCCGGACTAACTGGAACCGGCAGTTATCTGGATAATTGAACAGCGGTATGATCCGGATGATGTGGTAAGTAAACAATAAAACAATGCACTATGGAGAAGTATTCTATATGAAAGTTAAGCCACAACAACATTTTCTAGACAATGAATTGAGAAAAAAATCATACTTAAGGTGACAAGTCATCTCGAAACTAGGAGTAAGATGTGCAACGCACATAAACCACGGACAGACAAGCTCGTGGCTATCATAAATAATCCCTGTAGAAAATACGTAATAATTAGTTGTGTATTATTAATGTAATGTTTAACCCAAAGAGGAATATATTGAATTTATTGTAAGCGTAATAGGGGTTTCGCAAGGTATTTTTTTTTTCAATTTCAATAGGGCGCTTAAATCACAAATATTATTTATGTGCAAATGTGTGGCGAGGTTTTTTGCCTGTACGTCTTTAAAATGCCCCTTAAGTAGAGCCATGGGCTGTGCATACAATGCCCTGGTATTCACTCTCATTGAATGGATAGTTGCAGTTTTAATTTTGGAAATCTTTGTTTTGAACTTAAAATGGTTGTAATTTTATTTACTTGTGATTCGTAATAGTATTTTTTTAGCATCCTTTAGTGCTTCTTTAATATTATTTTATTTAGTTGTAAAATATCTTTTAAGTATACCGCAAATACCGATTAAATGAGCACCGTTGGGAACCACGGGAAACCAACGGTCAGGACACGAATATATACAATTAATATAAACATATTTACAAAAGATACTTAAATAAGAGAAATAAATTATAATGTAAAATATACCAGTTTTGTCATAGAAATAAAGATTAAAATAAAATTCAATTATTTACAATACTAAAAACAACAACATATAATTGACGTAATGCTTTGGATGTCTTCTCAACATGTCTCCGCCTGAAACAAAAGAAAAAGACGAAGCGGCAGAATCACGGTTCATTTGAATCAGTGGTTTCAGCGCATATTACTCTTTCTCTCATTTCCCTCACATATCTTAAAAACTGACCCGGGGACCTCACTACAGATACTCTATTGCCCCTCATTATCGCAATGGCTAAATCTACGTTAATGTGATAATTTTGGAATGCACCAACTTGGATAAAAGTTCGTTTTTGATCTGTTTTCGGGCATGTTAGTAAAATGTGAATCCAATCTTCATTTTGTTCGCCGCAAAGTGGGCAAATAGTCTCGATCCCCCTCAGTTTTCTTAATTTCCACCCTCCTACGTGATACCATCCGTAACCCGATCGTTCTTTTGATTTGAGACAGTCAATGTATGGTTTTCTACCCCATTGTCTACTACTAAGGTTTGCACGATTAGTGATCTCTTTTCCAGTGTGTTAGTTTCTATTTCACGACGGTATAAGTCTTGGAGTTTTCTCTTAATATCTTTTAGTTCGTTTAACAATGGACTATTCTGACTCACACAAGTGTTTTCTGCTTTATGAATTAAATTTTTAATTTGCCTGTCCCATTTTCCTTCTGTATTACAATGGTAAGACTGAGTTACAAGTGGGTTCCTGGTGCCTGCCCTTATCGAAAGCCAATATTTAATTGCTCTTAATTGGAGAGTTAGTTAAATGGGAAGCAACCCAAATTCCCATAAAATGCCACTGTTTGCTGTGCATTGGGCAATGACCGTTACCATTTTAAGATATTTCGTTTGAAGCGAGTTTAAACTATCGTTATTCCCCGCGCCCCATATTTCCGCTCCGTACGCTATTCCCGGGATGAGTAGAGATTTAAACATTTTATCCATGAGTCTTGATGCAGTTTCAGGAATTGTAATTTTTGATTTTATTATTGTACTTAAAATGTATTTGCCTATTCGCCGAGCTTTCTCCTTATGTCTCGTCCAAGTTACGTTCATGCAGATGGTTACTCCTAAATATATATATTCTTTAACGTAATCTAGCGTTTCTCGTTTATACGACCAAGTTTCATTCTTACTGTAGACCCACCCATTTTTAAATGTCATGGTTTTTGTCTTATTAACGTCAACTTTTAGTTTCGTTTCTTCGCAGAAAATTTCTAATTCATCTAAACTTCTTTGTAAACCTTCTTGTGTCTTTGAGAAAATAATCAAGTCGTCGGCAAAAAGGAGTGCTGGCTTTGAAATATTTTCATCTCCGATCCTGGGTGAATCTGCATTTACCGTGGCTAGTCTATCTACAAGCCCATCTATTTTCGCAAGGTATGTTACTCACAAACTACCGTGTTTAATTTTTGTCTTGAATTGTAGAACGAAATCGAATTAAAGATAATACCTGTACTTTTAATAAACTAATCCAGAGAATCCGAAGTCCGGAGATCAGTATACACGAGGTTTAATACATCTCCATCCTTGAATAATGGACCGTGAAAGAAAGATAAGTGTTTTTAGAATTGAATATAAAGTTTTGATAAAAGAATAAAATTTTAAAAATATAAATTTGAGGATCATTGTCCATTTTATTTTTTAAAATTGTTTTTAAAAGATGATAAATCAGTATTCATTAGAAATAGTATGTTTATAGTTTTCATATTTACAAAGTATATTTTTCGGATAAAACTTGAAATGTCATCATTATCATTTACCGCCCTATCGAATTTCACGTTCAAATTTATGTATATTTGACTAAAGTGATGTTGCATTTATCTGCTCTATGTGATTAAGGTACTCAAATTTGATTCGGAACGCTGCATTTTGTACAGTGGGATGTAAATTTCGATTCATTATAAATGATTCATGGGTTATCACTTCAAGGTTAAAGCGAGGTTAACTACGCGCAGACCAGAGCTATAACGTTCCAAAGAGTACTTCTTCGTATTAAAAAACTTATTAGTCCGTATTTTAAGTATTTTGTAAGAGATTGAAACATTAAAACGATTGACGACCAACCAATGCGCCATAACTTAATTTTCTAGAAGAAAGGAAAATATTTCTTTTTTAGTCATGAAGCTTACGCCGTTCACGAAGTTCATCTTTGATGATCCAGGGTTTGAACCTCCATCGTAGGTGGGATCGGGATTGACCTTGCCTCCCATTGAGGCGAAGTTTTCTGGCGCTTCGAAAGATGCGTTCATGTATTTATCGGCACAGCCAAATATTTAAAAATTCGCGGAGCTATTGCGCTGCTCTTGTTCATGCAAAATCAATAAATGTCACATATTTGTGTTTTTCATTTACTAGGTTTTAAAGAATCACGGAAATAAATACGTAGTTCCATTTTAATTTGTAGCGAGAAAAATGTAAATATTTTGTAATTTTTCCACTCAAAGAGAGGCCAAGCAAGTATAAAGTAATGTTAATTATTTATTTATATTATTAATATAAATTAGTATTATAGTCAATCAATAATTGTTGATCGCAATCGTGGTCGATTGTCGCTAAATTGCTGTCTGAAGAAAGTTTTTATTTGTTTGGGACGTTAAAAACGGTACATTATTGAGATATTCATTGTTTATAAAGAATATTCATGTTCATTTTATGTAGGCATACTGATTGGGGGAGGTGTCACGAACACAATGAACAGACATATCTATTAATATAAAGGCGTAAACATGTCTCTGTGAGTGCCTGTAGCAGGCAGCGTGCACTGGCGATCGCTGAGCGTGACACCAGAGGCCAGCGTTCACTGCCGGAAGTGGTACTTCACGAGCACTACCATAGCTTTCGTCAGTGCAAGTACTGACATATAGCAGATGCCGTGTAACCAATAAACAGTGCATTGACAGCCGATGGCTCAGACCGGAGGCAGAGAAACACTGCCCGTGCATTCGTGCATTTACTACAACGTACATGGACTCTTGAGAATGGTTTACTATACTACCGTGCAGTAAACCATTCTCCTGATCCAGAAATAATTTTAACATGACACATGAACTTCAAACCTCAGTGGAATACAGCATAAAGATATTGACTCGACTGTCTGGGTAGTTCCTGTGACGCGCGTATAGTCTCCAGCTCTGCCGTGGTCTTTCAATGTTTCCTCCTCCTCGATTAAACTTCGAATGCGTTGAAACGAGAAACGCATTCCACACCACCTGCGACGGTGCTTTGGACGTTATCTTGCACAACTCGCTCGCAAAATGAAACGTGAAACTCTCTGATGCACGCACCGAACTGGATTGCGTGCTGAGCTCCTTAAGCATAATGTCGCTTTCAATTCCTGTCGAGTGATATTGAACAATAAATAACAAAACATTTGCTCGGAAATAAGGAACAATTGAGGGGAAAAAACTACATTTTTTCTCCGGACGTGCTGAATGCGAATTTTAACTTTGCAATCTCGTAAAACTTGTGCGTGTGGAGAAATATTTTTTAAAAAAATTAAATTTCCTCCAAATTAGGTCTTTGCCGATTTTTTGTCCGGCGAACAGATATCACTCTAGTGCGCAATTAATTTTGACCAAAATTCGAAATGGATCCTAAAGACAGTTTTTCTTACGTGTTTTCCCTTTAACTAGTCACTCACTTTAATTAGACACTCAGAGAATAGAAAGAAAATGCTTTTATTGTTGTTGACCTATGGAGTTAATGGTGTTCAAATTATTCGTGCATGAATGGAGCAAGAAAATATCCTCCCAATGAATTATAAAATATTTTTTCGGATCTTTATTTTAAATCAAAATAGCGACGTCAGAGACAAATTACATTCAAGACAATTATTTCGAGACACTATGCCACGTGAACCACACCTTTCTCATTCTGGTTTCGTTGTGTGCTTTACTTAAAAGATTAAAACAAGCAAAGATCACAAACAATGATGCTGTAGATGCGGTTAATTAGTTTAATAAAAGAGAAGTATACTCCATCCAAGGACTTGATTATAATGAGGGTAATCTGAAAAAGCAGAAAAAAGTCGATTGTTAGAACTGGAGGAGGCGTGAAGAGCTGAGGTGGAGTACGACTCCTCCATCCCCGTGAATAGCGAGGGCTGTGTCTGATGCGCTATTACGCGTGGAAGCGTGGGCGAGCGAATACCTCGCTTTGCGCGCCAGCGAGAGTGCCTCTCCCACCGTCCCAACAGCCGCTTACGGCCTAATTAACGCGGAGCTCGGCGGCGACCGGCATTGGAGGGTGACGGAGCAGCAACGGGAGAGGCTGCAGCGTTCGCAATGCGCCGAGGCCCCTCGCGCGTTTATGGTCACCCCGCCGAGCCGTCGCGCCTCGTGCGCATAGACGCTCCGCTCCGACCGGACTCGAGGAGTTAGCTTCGAAGCAGGCCGTCCTGGTCGATGTTTGATCACAATATCCCTCTATTCGTCGTGATCCTCCTCATTTGTTCCATGTTTCGCCTCTCCGCCTTCACAAGTTTTGTTCCATATTGCCTCTTGTGGTTTTCCTCACGCCTGAAATTGAATTCATCTCATTTGAGCCCATCCTGTGTTTCTGCTCCCATTCCCACAACTCGCTTCTCCTATCCTATTCACTAACTCAACTCTGTGCTTATCTTTCCAACGCCAACTTCAAATGACTCCTTATTACATTTTTCCTTTGTGGGTCATTCATTTAGCAGATCCTTCTTTTCCTCATCTAATCGACCCAGCCTTCATACATGTCTCAACATCTCCCTTCAAAGCCATTCCGCAAATGCTGCAAAAAGACACTGCAAATAAATATTCCACGCTCATTTTATCATTGATTCGTCTCGCACTTCTCCCTAAATCCCATCTTCACGGCTGATACAATGTAGAACCACGAATGGTTGCAACGATTCTTTCCTAGTTCCTTGAACTTCAATGTAGTGGAAGTTCGATGTAAACAGATTAGATGAGACGTTTATCTTTCCATTCTCACCGATTCCAAAATTTCACTTACTGATAGTTAGTACTGAACACCAACATTTACTCCAGGCCAGTTTCTTATATCATCTTCGAGTGAACTGAAGAATTACTTCATAACGATCCTGTTGGACAGAGTAATGAAGAGGTTCCCTGGAAACTGTCGCCCTTATACAGATCGATGACTATGCAGTCTCACTCAACTACCCCTTGTAGCATGACAACCACTAGATGAAATGGTAAAATACGGGAGCTATTGATAAAGAAACCGGGCCTCTATCACTGAAAACTATCAATCAAAATAATAGATTAATGCTTGATACATTTCCTTTCATTGCATTCGAAAATGAACCTAGACAAGAAGGAAGTCCACCTCTAAAAACACAAACTTCGTTAATAAGATATATTGATTGATGAAGGAAAATTGATCAATATATTGCTATTTTTCCATTACTTTCACCGATTTCAGTTGTTCTATATTAGAGTTAATGCATTTCATTTTCTTTCTTCCATCTCTTCCAGATTTATGGTTCCGTCTGTATTGTGCGATCTCTCAGATATTCAATTCTACTCTGCTAACTTCTTAACTCCTATCCTCCTCATTATTAGACCTTGTTTTCTCTTTCATTTATGTAAAGCTAAATATTTCTCCGTTAACTTATTTTGTACCTCATTGTGAGTCATTCTTTCCTATGCCATTTCTCCAAAACGTTGTGGATTATACCACTTACGCTTAGGGGTGTACTTCATTAGCACACCGAAGGAAGTTGACAAAAACAATTAAAATTGCTTAAATCTGTTTTCAGATAACATAAAATGAATTGTACCCGCGAAATGGGCAAAGTTACCAATGCTGCAGACACTGTTAATTGTTAAACTTGTTTCTCTACCAACTACACCTCTTTATTCTCATATTTTAGTAATTAATTCTTCTTCTGGCTTCCCATAAAACTTCAAAGATTCATGTTGCTAATTACTACTTGTTATTTAAATTCATTTAAATGATTCTTGTTTACTTTTATAATTTACTTCTCAGTTCTAATTTCCAACTTCCAAGTGGTTCTCTCATTTGATACTCCATGAAAATATAAAATGTGGCTCAGAAGAAAAAAAATTATTTACCGTAATACACCATCTTCGATTTTATTTGCTGAGAATGTTAATAATATTTTATTAATAAGATTTCAGCCATGGTAGTTTAGAATTAAGTAGTAAAATAACAAATAGGTAAATATTTGTAAATTATTCATAAAATTTATATAGCTATTTATATATTTTATACCTAATTACAATGGTTAATTTTTATGACCTCGTCATAAATTTTCAAAAAATTAACACCTAACCCTCCTTCTGAGAAGGAATGATATTTGAACGAAGGGTATCACGCACGTGTGGAACTTTCTGATGTCTTGAACGGTTTAAAAGTGAAATTTCCATACATCTATTTTTACTTTATGTTTGGCGATTTCATATGTTTTGCGTTAAATTACAAACATATTGACATTATATATGTATTATAACTCGCAGCTAACTTTTTATCTTATCTAGGAACTTTTGCTGAAATTTTTGAATCCGCCTCTGCCTTAGGGCCCTTGATCGGAATTGATGGGATGGTCCCTTGCTTGCTTCCGGAGAGTAAATTAGTTTATTGTCCTCCACGTGGTCATACGCAGTCTGTACTGTTTTTTGACAATAAATTTATTATTATTATTATTTCGTTGCTAGGCTCACGGTTAATCCAGTAATGTTTTGGTTACTCCAGTCAAACTTTTGCTGAGGTGTTTGAATTTGTTTTTCGCTGGGCAATAGTAGACTTGCTTTTGCAACCAATGTTTTAATTGTTCCGCCCAATCCATCACTGGGTCCCCTCCCATGAGAAGTAGTGGAATAGTACCATTCACAGTTTTGAAGTTTTCTTCATAAAAATTTCGGCTACCGAATAATTTAGGGAACTACTTAGTTCCTTTGACTCCGTAATAAAGATTATTTGATAACAACTCTAAATAAAAACATCGAAACAAAACTGACGTCATTTAAACATACGTTAAGAGCACAGTGGTAATCGCTAAAATCGATATTGATTGATACGCTTCGTCAACAATAAACGTCTATCGTCAACAATAACCTGTGGAAATACTTCTCCTCCATACATGATAAATAATAAATATTATATCCAGTTCCAACATTTATTATGATTAAAAAAAGTTTTTTCATTATTTTAAATATTTCTAATAAACATTTAATTTTAAGATTTCCTTATTAGTGGACAATTTATTATTTTCTCTGCAGCGAGATGATTCTTTGTCGCTGCAACCGTTACGTTGGACGAATCGTGTACCCCGAGTGCTTACTGAGGCATTGAGCATCTGTGGTATATAGTTATTTCTATTTAATTCGACAAAGATAACATAGAAATTGAAACATTTTCAGCAAAAAAACATAGAAAGAAAAAACGCTGTAATATATGTGCGTGTAAGAAGGAGTTTGAGATAACTCAACATTTCACCTGACGTTCGATCTGTGCGTGTAAGAAGGAGTTTGAGATAACTCAACATTTCACCTGACGTTCGAACTGTTCTTCGATTTTTTATTATTAGATATTAATTTTTGACTGTTATGGGAAAATATTATTTTACTGTACATTTGAATTTAACTTATCTTGAACGGTTTTCATTAAGTGTTAGAAAAAATAATGAATAATTGTAAAATACAAATATTTATATCTATTATAACGTATATTTTTCGTTGCAAGTATTTATAATTATGTTTGTATTGATATATTCTATTTTTACGTCAATAATATGAGACAAAATAGATATATAAGTAACTAATTATTATGAAGTATCTTTATGAATAAAATATGGTATATATTTATTTTGGGCAAAAATAAAAATATCAATTTTAAACGACTATATATCGGTTAAATCCCCATAACCATAGCTGAAGTTTTCCCCTGAAAACCTACACGTGTTTCAAACAATATGAGTTATGTAAATTGAACATCGAAAATGGTGTATTTTAGGAAATAATTTTAATTTTTTTATTATTGTCAACTTATTTCGTGACAATTTACCTCAGGTGAGTAAAAAATTCAGTTTTGTAATTTTTCTATTAAATGGACTAAAAAAACATGTATAACTAATTTGTATTAAGAGTTTTGAAGTTATTTTGCAATTAATTCGCGTCATCTGTACAGGTAGGTCCTGTTTTCACGAAAAATGAGTTTTTCATTATTTCAAGCACACTGTCGATGAAAGTATTGTGTATTGTTTTTTCCTTATTTTTTTCGACTGTACAAAAAAATACTTTCATTTGATTCGGAGATGGTCGGGAATTTTGTTGGTCGACTTTGAAAAGTATAATCCAGTTGACACAATACAGGATACCGTCATGCTCCAAAATTTTGATATAATCATCTTTACTCTTGGTAGAGCTTTGTTCAAGAAGGTTGGAAAAGACCCAGTAAAAACTCGTGAGTTATTTAAATTTGGACCCGCGCTCTGGTGTTATGGCAATCCGTTTAGCAGTTGCAAACTTTTTCACCTAGTTTTAATAGAGAATTAATTACAATTTTGTTAACGTCTGGAAGGGAGGATTTCTCAAAGTGTCAGAAGAAAACCTGTCTCACCCTTAAGGAGTTGCACATCGAGGTTTTTAGGAGGAGTCTTTATCACTTGAACAAAAACCTTTCATGGTCGGCAACTGGTGCGTTACTGAGCGCCTCTTTACTTCCAAACTGCTCCCACGTACACCCCCTTCCCAGCGAAGTGCCTGTCAGGCGACAGCGCCAATTCTCCATCCTGCCACGCCTCCCTTCATCAGTCCTGCTCCCACCTCCTCTTCCAAAATGTCCCTCCTCCTTGTGCTCTTAACTCCGATTGTGAGTTAACGCGTAACAAAACTTCTGCGACGCTGCTTGGAGGAGAAGAGGTGGTTGAAGAGAATCGAAGTCCACAGGCGCTCTACGGATAAATTGGAAGAAGAGAGGGAACTTTGGTGTTCGTTTTCTTCCTGGCATGTAATCCATCCTTCTGAGCACGGAATCACGAAGGAGAAATAAAGGATCAGTCAAGGAAAAGGGATAAGATAGAGGAATGTTTGACTCATCGATGAGACAATGAAAGAACTGAGAAAATTCTGGAGGAACACAGAATCAAGAAAAAAGGAATACTTCTCAAGGTGAACTCAGTGTCCATTTTAAACCATGAACCGTTAGTAAAAGTCACTGGTCAAAAAAGGAATTGATACTTTATTTTAACCGTGCTCGAATCATGATATTTATTTTGATATTAAAAAATAAAATGCATTCTAATAGTCAACTTGTACTTAAAAGATATCGCAATTATCTCTCCGTGATAATAACTGAAATGTCGTAATTTAGCAAGAAATATTAATGCCTTTGTGCGCGACATTCACTAACAGGCATGAACTGAAAAAGTGTGGCATGTGCAGCTTTTCGTCCTTGTTCCTCCTGGACGTTTTGTTAGAGGTACCTGTCCACTGACATATCATTCAACCGGAAAGTGAAATTTTAAACCTTATCACTTTTCTGCCTAGGCTTTGAGTGACAAGTGATTTCATTTGTTTGATTCAACATACTAAGCAAAAAACCTTGCTTGGGAATAAAAGGGGTGTTTCCTTATTTGAAGTGGTACCACAATTCGTCATTTGAGGAGTCCACGATTTTCGATCGAAAAACCTCTCGGTTTCTGTGCGAATAGGGGACCGGTTATCCCGTACATATTTTGTCAAATATTCCCTTCGCACGCTTTGTTGGCATTGCTTGGAATTGGAGTTAAAGCAACTGTTTCGTTGTACTCGTATATATCACTACATGTTGATACATAGGTCCTTCGAGGTTCTAATATACCTAAAGCATCATTTCCTTATCCAAAAAATGACGAAGAAATTGTAATTTTGAAAACTACCCCCTGATTGGAGAACTTTTATCTCGCAAACCATTGGACGTAACTCAAAATTGGTTCTAACATACTTTGTAGGAAATTTAATGAGAAACATTTTGTTGTATAGATAACTTTCTCGACAACCTGACCGTTGTGCGTCGAAACGGTAAAAACCGCGAACGTGCATATTAGGGGTGGTTTTTAGGAGTATGTGGCTCCGAATAAATTGGGGGAGTGTTAATAATCGTAAACAACGCTAAATTGTACACCTAATTACCGACTTTCAAAACTTTTCAAATTATTTACCCAATTTTTTCTAATTTCAGTTTACTAAGATGGGTGATGGTGGACCTAAGTTGGGATCTGGGACTACGATTAGATAGCCAAATAGAGGTATCACAGGCCAAAACAATTTCAACAAAGTAAAATAAATCACTAAATTCATCACATTTGGATAACAAAAAATATGGACTACCTTCCTTCTTCACAGCAGTAAAATATACAAATGGTATAAACAGAGAAACAAAAATGGCACAGGTACAACAAAAAAATACAAAATAATATTAAGAATATATCTAAGGCATGGCGGACTTTAAATTCATAAGAATCAAATTGTTGAGCCTCAAAGAGTTAATTTTGTATGTAAACTTCGTAGTATTAATGTATAGAATATTTAAGTATAGAATGTTAATAGGCACATACAAAGAAAGCAAGAATGACGTAGATAAAATAAGAATTTAGAAAATTATATTTAAAATTTCAGAGAGAGATTTTCAAATCAACAAAAAGCAATTGTGCTGAACATCAAAGGGTTAATTGTTGGTTAAAAAACTGTTGTATTTGGCAATTTGTCTGTGTCTCTGCAGATTTAAAGTGTGAATCTTGGAGAAACAGGACGATTTGAATGAAACTTCAGAACCCCATGAGAAAATATTGTTCTATTGTAAATTGCAATTTGGGATAATAACTGCTAACGGCATTCAATGTGTCATTGATATTAGAGATGGTAATTGTACATAAAATGTCATCAACATATCTAAAATGTATCAATGGATTAAAGTTTACTTGACAAATTAAATTTAATGGGCGTTCAGATAGTGGTTGTGCATGCCTAACTTGGGGCAAGCGGACGAGAATGTACATTGCGATATCCAACTTTGGAAAGGACGGTGTATGCTGGTGTTCTTAGTTTGTCAACTTGTCATTCATCTGAACTAGAGACCTTAGTCAAGAGAGGACCGTCAGGGGGAGGAAATATAAGGCGGAATTTATCATATTTTCCGAAAATACTACGCGTAGTTACTCTTAGTGGTTTCAACCAGCTGTAGTTGGTCACCTAAGTGTGTCGTGTCTCCCTCCTTCTCTTCCTACTCCAAGAAATGGCGGGTATTGGGTAACAACTGGTGCCAAAGGGGCCATGAGAATTTGAGCGTAGTAAATATAGAGATCATGAGAAATTACGTGCTCTAAATTTGTGGACACGGTTGACTGTTCTCTGTCAATTATGGTCTCTAATTTGAACCAGTCCAGATATCACAAAGTGGTCTCTAAGTGGTTTTGGCTCGGCACATATGACTAGCTAGATTGCCCTTTTCGTCGTTCTGCTCAGGCACATTCACGTACGTCGGCTTCTATACCTATGGAGCTTCCTTTATCCAATACGTCCACCATTTCCTGTCCTGCATACTGATTCGATTATGATACATGCTCACTGACCACTCTCCAATATATGTCAGCTTTAGTGATGGAGCACGGGTCACAAGAGGCCATGAAGCGTCCAATCCCACCTGTGTCATTACTAACTAAATAACAGAAACAAAGCGGTCCCAGTTCAACGGAGTCATTAGGAGGGATTACATCACTAAAACTTCTAATTCACTATGACAGACTAATTGAAGGAATGATAATAAGGATTATATTTCCTCAACAAATAGAATTCTCTGTTGTGTTCTGTTCAAATCTCCCATCCCGATGGAGAGGTATTTCTTTGTCGATTACGCTTAAATACAATAATTATTTCAAATCAAACGCTCACAAAAGTACACGAATGTACAACAACAGTATAAATTGAATCAGAATGAAGATGTTATTCACGAAGGGTTTTTTCTTTCAGCGGAAATTAGCTCATGATAATAATAAATGGGTATTGTGGACTTATGAAGAAAAACTTGGAAAAAGTTTACGTTTAAATTTTTTTTTCATAAATTCAATTCTTATCATTAACCTATTCATCTATTGTAATTAAAGAGCAAATTTAATTTACTAACACATCTCTTTAGTGGTGCTGGTTCAATTTGTTGAGAACAATAAATTATTTTGAGTTCAATTAAATTTATTTATTTAAAAATGTATATTGATGTAGATATCTAATTCATGTTACAATAAATCAGTGGAAATGGAAGTAATTTGCTTTCCGGTAAAGTAATTTAAAACTTCATTGTAAGATAGCTATCAAGACTTCGAATGATGTTACTTGATTTAAGTTACTTCACCTTACTGAAGAAAAGAGAAGGGTCATCAAAGATATTATCACAATACAAATGATAAAAACCACAAACGCTGGAAAATATTTTTAATTGAGAATTATTATGTGACCTTGCTCACACTTGATTTAATGTAATTGTAGGTAGATGCATTTTTTTTTATTTTGAAAAGGGTATACCTGGTTAACAGAGTGGAAATGCCCTTGGTCACATGTATTTTTATTTTATTATTTGAAATATTTACTTGAGTCATGTGGAAATACTCACACCATGCTTACTTTACTTTCCCCAGTCCCGGGACAATGAATAACCGCTTTTTTGTTTCCTTAGGTCTCGTGAACAAACCAATAAAACATTTTAAATAAAACCGTGTATATACAGGACACAAATCCTTTCACCTTTTTTATAAATTATGGACCCGAGGGAGTGACATTTTAGACCCTTAAGCAAATTTACATTGAAACAAAAAATCTCAGTTCTTTTGCATCGTTGAAAACCCTTTTCGAAAGAGTAAACAAGGAATTTCACATTGTGTTCTAAATTTAAAAAAATGACAGCACACTTTTTTGGCTTCTTCACAATGATATGAAAGAATTGATCATAAACCGATTTAAATAAGAATACAATGTAAATTATTACGAAAATAGCCACTAAGATAAAAATGTTATGACATCACTTTCATATTTAATTCTAGCTGCCTCCAATCAGATGTGTGTGAGGAGAACGATTACTATGATATTTGCGAGTACCTCTCCAACTGTCAATTTTAGAAAGTAATTATTTGCTATAGAAGTAGATCGAAAATTCTTTTTATTACCATGGTTCATCCCAACGGTACTGGGTTGAATCAATGAAAGGAAGACAAAAAGTAGTGGTATTCAGCGTGCAATTATCTTACCCTCTTTAAGCCACTTTCTTGTGAAAAGTTGATTATGTTGCCTGAGCGTATTTGCACTAGGCATCTTTGAGAGAAAACAGTATCATAGTAATACCATATCTTATCTGTGAAAGAAAATTCAGGCAATACTTATTTCAGATTTTTGTGTTTGGATCGTCCCCATCTCAAATTGAATTCGTCACACTAATTAAATACTTCCTCCAAAATAAAATCTGAGCTGCGTAGATGGATAAAAGTTGAAATATGGAAAAAATATGAAAATATTTTATTTTAAATTGATTGCACCGGATTAAAAATGTATTTTGAAGATTTACGAAGATATACTAATTATGAGCGTATTTAAACTGCTATGGCACGAAAATTCCGGTTGAGTTTTTATCTGAATGCATGCGAATTTCAATCTCAAATGTTCTAGTGTAAATACATTGCAATGCGTATGAAATTTGTTGGAGATTTATATTAAATTAAAAACATTGTCACTGAAATAGATTTAAGTTAAATTAAAACGACGAATATCGCCCATTTTTGATTGACTTTTCTCTTTTCCCTCACTTAGGTTCTAGCGTGCTGGCTACGTAGTGTCAGAAAAGAACAGCCTCAATAAATCCTCATATTTCTCTAAACCCAGAATTGTCATACCACTCATCGAACCGTGTGAAAGTTCACTGAAAAAAACCGAGTAAGGTATGTTAGATTTTCACTCGTTGTATGAGTAGAAATTCATTCGATAAGAGGGGATATATATATTTTCCATGCGTAGCAAACAAATGGTATAGGAATGTACTACGTAATTTCATGATGAACGTGACGATGAGGTTTTCAAGAATTATTGTTGTATATTGAATAATAAAGTACGTATCGAAATACATTAATGTAGTTCTAATTATCACAATTAATTATTTATGATATAGGTTATTTGCGCTTTGATATATTTTAATTGCTACGCAGGTCACCAAAGAATTTACGATTGCTGATGAAACATATTCCAATGCGTATAATTCAATGGAATATTTAATGACAGAAGTTTCATACTCGCAAACTTATAAAAAAAGGACTGTATATATCGTACGTTCCTTATATAAACATGTTGCGTATCATAAAAAAACGAATAATTGTGTTAGTTGTATAACATGAAACAATCAGTTAAGAAATTCGTTTATTTTTCTTCTTCAGATTTGATCACTGTTGTGAATCAAATTAAATCACAACACACTATTGGGTGTTTGAGTCGTTTCAACCGTAGCACGCAACAGAAGGTAAAATATTGAACGAAATATAAACTTTCAAAGTTATTAATTTTACGGACCAGTCTCTATCAAAAATATCTAGTCCGAAAAGTTTCGTTTCTCAATGATTTAACCATTAATTATTTATATTATGACAGTTTCATTAGTTCTTCCGTGCATATATCTAGAATTATTTAAGTTTCTAAACTAATTATTTTATTTTAGCCTTCCTTGGAATCTCTCTAAACACGATGAAAAATTCAAGTGAATCGCTTTTATCGCATGCATCCACTAGAGAAAATCATTGTGTTATTTTCCATTTTCCAATTTAAAGAAGTGAAGGTATTGTTCAAGCTGATCATAATTGTTTCTAAACCACATGCTGTAAGCTCAACACTTTTGTTTTTATATTTTATTTTTAACTATTCCTTATACATTTTAAATGTTCTTAGCAATTGCCATTTATTTCTTTTTCACACAATACAATTTTGTTTCTTATATTTCTTCATATCATTTAAAAATATTTATCATGAAATGTTTTACAGTATTTATTCACAAAATTGAATAAAATTTTGGATTCATTTATTACTTGATTACCGAATAATTATTTCATTGATTTGAGAGTTGTAAGGTAAATTAAATAATAAAGCAAAACTCCAACATTTAACGAAAAATGAACTTTTTAAGTTTTCGAATGATTTTTTAGATCTTGTATGTGGTGCCATTGAGCAATTCTGATCGTTAACATACTTGTGAACAAACTGGCGCGTATACATTTCCATCCAAGTATCTCACCTTGATAACGACCCAATGAACATGGATTAAGTCCTTACCCTTTTCCCTATTATATTATGTAGTTTTCGAATGTGTTTTGCGGATTAGAATTACATCTTTTTCCATTTAATTTCTTTTAAGATTTTCCATGACGTGATCCATAATTTGAAAATTTAAGAAATGACCAATGTTCACTACTGGATATAATTTTTTCCTCGATTTGCTCCGAAACCTCTTTCCTACCGAGTTTTGCGGACGCGAAACCTTCTCAAGAGCCCACTAGGAACCCACTTCACCAACTCGTCAAGCACTTCACAATTGTTTTCATTGTAGTTTTATAATGTATACGAACTTAAGACTCGGGTGACAATTCAGTAACGACCATTTATTTACGTAACAACGGATAACATTTTTTTTTCATTATATTGCTTTGTTTGGGGTTTTCTAAAACACAATTGAAACAGGTAGGGATTAAATCATGACATCGAATTCGGTAGAAATTAATTCGGTACATCGAATAATTCATTATATCTAACTCGGTATATCTAAAAAGTCTACGAAAGTAATATTGTTTTTGATTTGAAGTATTTATTTGAATCCTATGATGCATCACAAATATTTCCCATAAGGCATGACTGAAATTTTAATGTAATTATGACATTAAATAAATAAATAATTTTCGCTTATATAGCATACATTCCTCAAACTTTCTCGGTTAAAATTTATCTCGACTTAATATATGCATTATAATGTATGATCGTAGCACATCTACTCTCACTTTCATGGCAACTGTTAACAACACCGTGTCCTCCACTTCCTTACGCCCATAACGCGTCTTAGTTTTCGTTTTCGATATCTTTCATCGCGTTCAGCACCTGCAGTCTTTAGCACTTCCCCTCGTTTCTTTTCTTTCGCCGTCTCGCTCCTCCCTCGAGGGGACCATTTCCCGTGCTCTGCGGAGGCTTTCCTTCTGCCTCCAAGTCCCCTGTGCCTCGCTCCTTACCCTGGTGGCGAGGTCCCGCGAGCGAAGAGCCGCTGTCAAGCCACGCTGGCTGGCTACAGCAGCCACTAACAAGTAACTAGCGAAGTTGCGAGTCCCAAACACGCTGAGTTAGCTTCAGGAGGCAAGGATGATGGCCGGGAGGAGGGGCTGCTACGCGCAAGCTTCGGACCGAGCTCCAAGAACAGCGCCATCGACAATATGTGCCGACGAGGAGGATATCTGACTTCGCCGTGAACGTAAAAGGAAGGCGAAATCATTTCACATGGGCAAAGGAGGGTTCGGTATGGAAGGGGTCACTGCTGGTTTTAAATTATCTCATTCTCTAAATTGGATAGCATTTATTTGTATTTTGTTGATATACTTATTACAAAATATAAGTGACCGCGTCTGCTACTTCGGCGAACCTTCGGGAGGGTTCGGTATGGAAGGGGTCACTGCTGGTTTTGAATTATCTCATTCTCTAAATTGGATAGCATTTATTTGTATTTTGTTGATATACATATTACAAAATATAAGTGACCGCGTCTGCTACTTCGGCGAACCTCAAGGGCCGTATTAATATACATATATCAGCTGAGTCTTGAGATATGATCTGGTTTAATAAACGATTCTTGAGATTAGTTTTGGGAGTAGTTACGTCACACACTTGAAGCGCATTTTATACAAATTGAAAGATTGGTCTGTGAAATCATCTTAAAATAAGTTCACAAACAAATGAGTCATTTTACATTTTTCAATTCAAGAGAAATGTTGAAGAAAACAATTGTATATGTATTTAAAATTTTGATAGGGAAAAATGGAAGTTATTAAAATAAATAAATCAAGTTTCTGAAAAATGTACATGCTTGCACATTCGTCTTATAGTTACTAAGGACTGTTAAGTATTAATAGTACTGATCCAGTGACACCAGTATTCATAGTATTGAGGGAATTCTCTCATTTCATTTCTGATAGGAAAAAAATAACATACATAATCATTCCTATTTTTCTTCGAAGTTACTGGTTGTTATGAAAATGAAATGAAATATTTTTTAAACATATTTTTAACATAAGAATTACGTTTATTTATACTTTTTTATTATTATGAGACCAACTGGAAGTATATTGGAATTCAGTTGACTAATGCACTTAAAAATATATTTATTTTTGAACACGACTCTCGGCAAAAATAAGAAACATAATTGATTAACGTATCATATTAAATTTTTGATTACTAATCAATGAAAACATTATTTATTTATTATTTTTCCATAGTATTATATTTTATATTTATGTAGTTTCCTTGTTTTTATGTTGCTCAGATAATTAAGATATTAATTTTTTTTCTACATTCACCTCACGATGACTTGTGTAAGCAATTAAAACGTGTATATAAAAATAGTCTACTAGGCCGTTTAAAATATTAGTATACCACGTCCTTTCCTTGTTGATCCATCATTTTAATGTATTAATTAAATTTTTAATTTTGAAATAATTGTATACATACGTAGCTAATTTTTTTCATACGAATGTACGATATCTCATTTTATCTCGTTTCTCATAGTAGTTGAGCAAGTTGAAATAGCTCCGAAGATGCAAACGACGTCAAAAAACACATTTCAAGATGTCAGAGAGTGTTTATTACGGTGGAATAGTTTCTCCATGGCATACTGGTACCGAAATGTGAATTGTGTCTCAGAACACGTTTCAGCTGGGTATCTATTTGCTCACTTGAAAGCTACTCAAGCGATCTTTACTCAGCTGATACATTCTCAAGAAACATTTATTGAATCGTTCGTTACTCAAGACTCGATGGAGTCTGGAGACGATTATCATGTGATATGCTCCTCAGTAAAGATCTGAGTAACGTCCATTAATACCTAAGTCTCCCTTAATAATAGAACTATTTTTTTCATGTTTGACTTCTGCAGTGAAGTATAATTTTATTTTAATATATAAATGAGCTGTTCAATAATTGTTATATCTTAACATTGCATTATAGAGGGTTTTTTCATTAAGTTCGTAATATTTAACACCAATGGGTCTAAAGAAAAAATATATATATATATATATATATATATATATATATATATATATATATATATATATATATATATATATATATATATATATATATAATTATTTTTGATGCAGCACATTTCAGTCCATTAATTTTGGAACCAATGTTTCTTGTAAGAACCGTAAAGTGCATTGGAAACCGAGAGAGCCCGGAAAGAAATTTGTCCCTTAAGAAGGAAGGAAATGTTGGGAAAAGCTGTGCATTAAAGGAAGAGGAAAAGGAAGTTTTGGAGGGAAAACAGAGTAAAAGTAAGTAAGTCTATTCAGAAGAATAGACTTACGATGAATGTAGGTGGTACTTTGAACTTGAAGGACATATACTAGCATAATTTATTAAACACATTTCTCTGAAAGAACACATTGCGTGCAAAGACAACACTTGTTGCCGAGAAGCGGTTCCTCATGACGAACGCAATTCTACGAGAACCGCGGAAGCTAAAACCGGTTGTGGTTTTAAGTTAGGAAATACAAATTGATGAGACGGGGTTGGGTTTTTGGCCTTAGTGACCTACATCGTCCAAATTGTCGTTTTAACCTTACACTCACGCATTTTTTTTTTTTAGATTTTTACCGGTTTCATGTGAATGAAATACTCTTTCCCTTTAATCTTACTGCGAGAGTTGCCTTGAATTCGATTTAATGCATCGTTATGCATTTCCCTACCCTACGTTTACACATTCAACAACTGTGAGGTAATTGGATACCATTTATTTGGCTACAAATTATTTTTGCTGGTTGACTTCAAAGTGTAACACTGCACACTTTCAGGAGCTACATGATTTATACTTATCGTAAGTAACACAACAGAAAATAATTTTTTCATTTCAATTCACACGATGGGAACCCTTAAGGAAAAATATTAGTAATACAATTGTATGAGTTTCAAATGAAATTGGTGATAAACAAGAATTGCTCAAGGTTTTGTTTATCAACTAAAATTATGAAGGATATTAAGAAGTCGTCGAAGAACTAACATCCCGGGGATAATCCACAGATTTTTTTTTCTTGATAAGCATAAACTTTTCACTTAAATATGTATATGATATAATAAGAAATCCTGATTTATGTATTGCTGCTTAATACATTAATACCGAATAAGTGAAAACAATAAATGGGTTCTTACCTTCAGAAATATACCGATAAAACACGATCTGGCTGTTGCGAATCTTCAGATGCTTTATCTGAAACACAAACAGTTATTTCGATAAGATAAAAGTAAACTTTTGTTTTCAATTTAATTAAACGTTTAAAAGAAATATTTCAATATTCATTGATGGGAAAGTTAGCGGATTGTAAGTTAAAAATTCTGATGTTGTACTTGTTGTAGCGGTAATGCGAAAAGTGTAAGAAGCAAATACTCTAAACTAGAGCATGGTTTAAATTCACTTTTACGAACGGTTTACACTTTATGTATGACCATATAAATGTTTCATGAACGTTCGTACTGGTTCTGTACAATCATTGAGCTCCCGATAAATATAGAGCTACAGTGGAGCTGTAGGGAAGAGAACCTTCTCAAAGCAGATGCGAATGGGAGTCCAAGGGCTGCTTCGGGAGCCGTTCAATATTCCACCGTCGACTGTTTCCGGAACGCGCATTTGCGTTTGAAATCCGTGCGAATTCATGGATGGGGGTGTCGCTTTCGGCACCGATCAGCCCACGCGCTGGCGCGTGTTCGCTGCCACGGCGAGATTTCAGCAGGTGCACACGTGGGGGCGGACTCATGCTGGTTACCACGATTCATTGTTGTTGAACCGTGTTTGGCGTGCTACAAATGCTACCTTTCACTAAAACATATTCCGCTTCTATCTCAAAAGCTACTCTTGTAGGTGATCAAAATTTTGGGAGGTCAAATCCTAAACTGTAAAATGAAAAATAAAACTCATGTATAGGTGAGTGAAACTCTGTGAAAGATGACGATTAAGTACATGATGAAGATTGATAGCAATCAGGAGAGGGATCAGCGTGGACTTCTAAATATTTTAACAGCTTCCTTGAATTGCTGTCATCGGGGTTATCACAAAAAATAATAGGATTAGTTGAGAGATTAGGTGAATGATATAAACGATGATACGGACATCATGCTCACAACGATTGGTGAAAGAGTTCTCATCCGTACGTTATCAGACCGACCATATTTACACGGCCATAACAATTTCAGCGAAACTACGTATTACATTCATGTGGATGCTGACCTCTCATGAATCAGAAAATGCTCGGCAGCATGGGCTTAGCAAAGGGGAGGGACAGGGAGGGGCACTACCCCACACCCTAAATACTCCGAAACCAAAATGAAAGGAAAAAAATTTTCTGGTACCGTCACACATGTGGTCAATTAATTCATGTGCGAATCTGATATAAATTTTATGAATTCGTAATATTTTATTGAAAATAAAGAATAAGAGGCGATCACACCGCTACTTCAGCATTATATCATTACCATCCATAATATACGCATGTTGACGAGAATCTGACTTACTTCGTAAGCTCTAGAATATTTGATAGGGGTTTCTGTCACGTTCCAGTGAACTTATTACAGATATGAGACATGTATTTACATTTCTATATCAAATAAAAACAATAACTCTAATTCTCAGCAAAAAAAATGTTTAGGGGCGATAATTTCTCTGATAATGGTGCAATTATTAAATTTTTAATTACTTTTCCTTTGTATGAAACGTGAAATTTTCTTCCCCTTTTCATGAAAGAAGATATTTTAGTAAAAGATCAAGTTCTTGCTCCCCCCTTGTCCAAAAGTCGGGTTTAGCCCTTGCATAAAAAGAAGATCAACAGGATCATGAATGAGAGATTTGGAACTATTAAGAGTGAGATGAGGACGAGGAGAGGAGACCTATGATACAAGTGAAAAATGGATCGAACTAAGGTTAGGATGCGGAGTCAATGTGTTCAGAAGCAATCGTCAAGAACAGCTGCATAACAGCCACGCTCTTCGCGGAAGATTCCGAGCTCGCGGACTGGTTTGGTGCGCGGGGTAACGCGCGGCGCGGTGAGGAATAACGGCGTTTGACAACCTGCTCCAATGCTCGCCTTGCCCATCCCACCAACCCCGCCGCGCCCATCCCGTACACCCCGCCACACCCCGCCGCGCCCGTTGCTCCGATGAACGCCAACCTATTGCACTGTGCCGGCGCCCCAGGGCGGTTCAAGTGGCCAAAACATCCGAGGCGACCCTTGAGATTGTATTATATTAAACGTTTATTGTGTATCATTGTTACATTCACTAAGTCACACACCTCTAGTAAATATGGCCATTGAGTGGGCATCTGTTAACGCCAAATGGCCGTTCATTTCAAGTGGCCACCAATGGCCGGGTTATTGATGGCCATTCATTTCATAAGGCCGTTTGGCGATAACATATGGCCACACCTATGACCTTTTTTTACCTGAGATCTAGTCTTATATCCTCCGTGCCAATTCTTCTTAGATAAGCTATATAATTCCAATGTTCTGGAATGTACTCACTTATTGCGGGAGATTTTTGTATCGTTCGAAAAGGAGATAATTTATACAAAATTGTGAAAAAAAAGATATTTTATAAATTACAAAGGGAGAAAAATTAATAGAAAATAAGAGTAAAATTGAATTGTTTCGTCATTACGCAATGAAGATAGGAAGCATCAGCTGGAATGATTAGGACGGGTTCACGGGAAAGTGACGCAGTAAAAGTAAATAAACAGAGAACATAGTATTACCTTGGAGTCATGGACGATGGGATCTCTTTTATTGATTCTATGATGAACAGAAAAAATTGCCGTGTATGTGTCCCCATGAATTTTGGAAAAGAAAATGAAAATTGCTGATTGCTGGATATTAGCAAAACCAGTTGTTTAAATTCCATTGGTCCCTAGAGATATAAAATTGAAATTCCCTATTTTTTGAATCTTTGACTGTTTCCAGTAAATTTGGTTTATTTTCGAATGTTTTTCGCGGTTTGTAAATCAATTTATTATTCAATCGTGTCAATGAAAACTAACGATTTGGACTTTTCACATCACTCATCAACAATTGTCATGTACACTTACGTCTCGTGACTTGAAAGTGAACAGACCCTCGACGACTCATCCATTTGACCAATTTGAACTCTTGACTAAATGTGGCATTACACTATTTCCCTTAATAGCCCTGCAGGAATGATTTTAAAATACTTCCAACAACCTCCAAGTGGTTAAACGCGCATTCTGACAGCTTTTTTGACAATAAATTTCTTTTTGTTTATTATTAGTGAACGCTGAAATTATATTGATTACTCCCAAAACATTTGTTTGGGGTGGCTTCAAGCAATTCATTGGTGAACGCGAATCGATATAGTTTTAATGATTGCTGCAAGTTTTAGCTATGAAAATTTGAAGTAGTCTTAGGACATAATTTTAGTATTTGTTTGAAGACTGGATACGCGAATTGACTAAAATCATCGTATTCAAACGATGATTTTTAAATATTTACACACAGAACAAATTATTTTGAACTAACCACAGGTATCTGTATTAATTATCCGACGTAAATGTAAAGGAAATAAATTTAGAGTGAATAATAAATATAAAATTTGTAAACGATAGTTATGGGTAAATGAGTGTGATGAAAGCGTACAAATAACGTTGAAGAAGAACTTGGTAAATTTGAACACGGTCCTCATTAGGATATGACGAAGAGATTACATTACACTGTAACGACAAAATCATAAAATAATAAATATTAAAACTTACCAAAAAGGCAAACAGTCAATATATTTTGATTTTAAAACATGGAGAGACAAAGTTTTAAAATGAATGAGCATCTCAGGGCGTGGGGTAAGGGTTAAAATATGTGCGTGCTGTTTTTAGATCCCTCTAAATATTATTATTCACCTGATGATTGATTGCCATTTTACATCGATGTAACAGACAAAGTGCCAAGGGCTATCATTTTAACTTTTTTTTTATTTATAGACATATTATTGACATGTATTGAAGGATATATTAGGTGTAGTTATGAGAGCTTAATTTTTCGAAGTGGATATTCTCGAGTTTTAAACATGCCGCCTGGGTGCACTGGAGCCGATCACAATGAGATATATTTGACAGGAACTTGTGATTTCTTGACAATAATCTAACAGCACTAATTTCTGTTGAATCCTTGTTGACCAGAAATTATTCATAAAACTTATATCTGCCGAAAAATAAAGCTAAAAGTCTAGCTTTCAGTTGCTTTGTGAAAGCTGTAGTGTTTATAAGTAGTCAAGGACAGCTAGATGGTCTATGTTTATTTGCTAGAATTTGATGGTGGAATTATGAAAATATCCTACGATTTCCTACAATTATTTGATCGTCTCCTACATATGAATATGTATGTAATTTCTCTATAAAGTTTTTCTTTCAATAATTGACAACTGCTGGCTATTTTTATCTTATAAATTAAGATATCGCTATTTCTTGTATTTGAAAGGTAACCTATTACAAAGTTCCCGTTTTTTCTATCATACTCAACTAATAGCCAAAAATGAACCATAAAGTACCATAAAGAATCATCCATGTACCATAAAGATTATTTTCTGGACTTAAGTAGGTTCTTAATCTTGTATTCGATAATATTTTTAATAGAGGTCACTGGACATTTTCAAGTGATAGTTAAATTCTAGTTCGCAGTTTCCGACCTGTCCGGAATGGGCGTACAGGGTATGTGCATGTCATTCTGCTTACGAAAGGAGTCAAGTGAGTTCACAATACTTTCTTAATAAATACGTTTTTATGACATATTAAATTGTCGGAACTTGTTACTATTATTTATAAAACTATCATACAAAGTAATAAAATATGAACATAAAAGGTAATTCGATTTTAAAAAGATTTGGATTTTTATGCAGTAGAACATTAACTGTTAGTTCTGAGATAAATCGAGATGATGTAAAATAGATAAAATAGAGCAAGGAAGTCATAAGTTGGTTCATACATAAAACCACCGAAATAATCACACACAAATCAAACAAGTCAATAGATAAATAAAAAATATGGCTACATTCTTAGTATTTGATTGAACCAAAAAATTAAATACTAACTACAAGTAACAATGTTTCGTTCAAAATGTAACACGGTGAGGTGAGAGAAACCATAACATTTTAATTAATACGAATTTTGTGTCGAAAATTCATGAATCTCAGCGACACGTAGAACAACCTCGATGGGACTCCGTTTTGCTGGAGTGTTTCCTTTTCTTTTTTCGGAAAAACAATGGTTCAGTGGTTTTTGAGGTTTCGGTACGGATTCATTTAACTCGCCTCAAAGCGCTCGTATGCATAAAGTTGGTTTTGAATACATCATGGAGTAACGTCAGGAGAGTCAGGGGAAGCCAGTAGCTCTGGAAATCTAACACAAATTAACGAAACTCGCGACCTCGAAGTTCAGAGGTCATAAATGCGGCATGAGGCGTCGTTTACGAGGCTTCATAATATACGCAGATACATATTCCACGGGACGGCGGCGCGGACCTCTTGAAACATGCATCGCTGCTGGGGTTCTTTTGATCGCGTATGCTGTCGGCAGGACGCGACCAAGGTGGAGGGAGACACGCGCTTCTCCACCCTCTCCTCGTCCTTCTTTTAACCTTCTAGCAAACTCTGTATACTTCTCTCAACTACCCCAGTCATTTCTCTTCTTCTGGACGCGGGTTTCTCGGAGCATCTCTTTTGTTTCCTATTCGTATTTTCACGTGGTAGACGCGTTGAGAGGGCATCGACACACTTTTCGTTGGAGACATTACACCTCAATATAATCAATTATCAAAACTGAAGGCATTAAATATGTTTAACAAATCTGTACTTATTTAATTGTTCCATAAGAAATAATGTTGTATTTTTTTGAATATAAATTTTATTTCTTTGAATGTCATTATTTTAGTTCCCTACGACAACTCCAATTCATCTCACCAAGAAGACCGACTTACTTATGTACTCGTACCTTGCTCGTTTTCTTCCCCGGAACAGCGGATACTAGCGGCCTGCAAGTTATGGTACATTTTACATAAAATTTTCCATCAAACGTTGGGGGAGGGAACAACTTTGTGTTATAAATCTATGCTTCCAGAATTAATATTAGATGTGGCGTGTCCGGTGAGACAAAGGAGAAAATCGTTTTCGAAGTTACCCCGTCATTAAAAATGAATACATTTTATTACAGTACTAACTATAAAAAATACTTTTTTTTAAATATAGGAAGTTAGTATTTCATTTCTTTAAATTAAAATAAGATTTTTTGTGAAAATCAGAATATTGCGTTACAAATAAATAATTTTGACCCATTAGTTTAATTCGTCGTGCAGCATTTCTCTGAACCGTATCCCGTGCCGACCCGATCGATCGAAAGTGTGTAGAATATGGCCCGCGGGCTAAGATATGTTGGACCGCTCTGCCCTCGAGCAATCTCTGGACCTTTTTTATACTTTATCCGTCCTCTCTCAAAAGCAGTCACATCTTAATGCATACGAGTTATAGATTTGCGCCTTCTTTCACACTAGTGTCAGTCCCTGTCTGTTTATTTTCCTCCTCTCATTCTCATTTCTTGCTCTGTGAATTCATATGAATCATGCAATGAATAAATAAATTGTTGCTAACATCCTATTTGATTTTGTTGTTGTACATTTTCAGTATCATGTATATATGTGAGTTCTGACCCATTCGTTTATGATTTTTATCGTTTTCGATTCCAATTACCATTTTGTCAGAAATGACATGTCATGTTTGGCGTTTAGAAAGGTTATCGGATCACGAAATTACTTTATTATTTTTTCTCATATACCCTTGATAATAAAACCATCTTAATGTACCTAATATCATTATTAATTCATTTTTTGATATATCGTATATTAAATTTTCCAAATACAATTAGTAGTTAAAACACAATGACGAAATTTTTCCGGTCTAGTTCTAACTATTAATCGAATATTTTGTGAGATTTTGATATTTTATTTTCTTCTGCCCCTTTTGAGATACCGTTTAAAAAATAAACAAATTAGCGAAGTTTCAAAATTCCCAGACTTTAAATATAAAGTATAGATTAAATAATATCTCATTTGAATAACATTTTGGGGTCCATTATATCTTTGAGGAGAGAATATTACAGTTGTTTTTTAATCTCGTATACGCAAAAGCAATGTGTAATATATACTACTGACTTTTTATAATGTAAACTCGCTTTCTAAACAATATTTAGATTATTCTATATCCGTCGAACTTAATTTTTATTCTCATATATTTTATGCCAATATAGCTTAATTTTTTATCAAGCCCCATAATGAAATGAGCAAATTTACATTTATAAGTAAAATAATAATTGGAAATGTAAATAAAGACTCAACATCATTTATGTTTTACTCAATGAAAACATTACTAGTAGAAGGATATGTGATGAGAATCGGGATATACGGAGATGATATGGCTCATTAGCAGAAATGTAATTAATTAGTGTCGATGTAATATACGCGTAAAGTAATTGAAAATTGTGCATAAAAGGAGTGAACAGAGGAAGAGAGAGTTGAAACATTGAAAATTAAATTCCTTTATCCAATAATATTAAGAATGTAAGAATCATTGCTGCAATAAAACTGCTCGTCCATCTTCCCGAATCGGTAAAAAGCAATTCTTGCGCTGCGAATGGCATACATTAGCAGTAAAATAAATAAAACGATAAATAAAACGCAATCAGGAGTTGAACGACGTCCGGGAGGAGGTGAATGTCACGTATGATTGGAACGAGCGCTGCGCCAATCGCTGGCCGAAATCAAACGGTTTACGAGCGCTGGCATGCGTTTGAGCGTTGGCAATCCACCGAGAACCGCGTTTCAGGTATGCTCACCGCGTCACTCCGTCTCGCAGCCTATCGTGCCAATTCAACTCAGTTCACAGTGTCTCCCACTCAATCGAATGGGGGTCCTAACCTCAAGAAGACAACATTTAAAGGAAGATCATCATTGAAATGGGTACAAATTCATGAACCGACCAATTGCATTCTTGATCGATTTTTTTTTAAATCCCCAGATCTTAGTCCTCTCTACGTGGTACATACAACTGTCATCTGTGAAGTTCGAGGCGTCTTAACTTAATATTGTTTCCATATATTCTTTTTCTCGCTCAAGAGTTGTGATTTACTTGTATACTTGTAGGCTCTTCCTGTTTCAATTTCTGTTGAAATGAAAAACTTTTATGCAGTTCTTAATTTGTATTCTACCCGCTAAGATTTTCCATTTTGAAGGCAATCTGGTTTTGTAAGTTTATAATCGTGAACAAAATTATTTCTGATCGCTTGCTTGTGACATGCCATTTTATGGTTTTGAAAATATCTATTGCCTTTTGGAAAACGGAGGAGTATAAGGATGTAAAAAAATATTGGAAAGGTTTTTGGGTAATTTTCTGTGATAAAAAGTTTTCAGAGAAGACATGTGACATGGAAACGTACAGATATGCCCTCAATCGTCAATAATATATTGAAGACAAATTATCATTGTTTGAGGATACTTCATCACGGAATAGTTGAAAATGCATAAGAAAATTCCAAACTTCCATTTCAAGAGGAAATACTTGTGTATAGTTCTAAGCATTCATTCTAAATTATCCTTGGCACTAAGGACACAAGGTTTTAGCGTTTTAAATGTATAAATAATAATGTATAATAACAATAAAGGGTTTTGCGGATAGAAGGTTCAGCGGATAAAGGGTTTTGACCAACAGTTGAAGGCCTGTGGACCATTGTGTCGTGATTGCTTTATGGGTGGCCCAAAATATGTTGGGCTGTGGAAATTGGTGGCAATTGCGGTGGTTTGAGAAGGAAACTTCAATTGAAAAGAAATTCAAACCTCTAATCGTCGGAACGGGGAAGATTTTCCATATGTGATCAATATTCCACCCTTTCGTTGATACGCAAAAAAAGTTTATATATTGTAACAAAATTAATAAAAATGAAGAATATTTAAAAACAAAAAGCTCGCGTCAAGGTGCCAATTGTAACATGATTAGATTAATTAAAGGAATTTTAAATTTGCGCGGATAGCTCAGGGGTACCAATTTTAAACTGATTTATAAATCTCCTCACCTGTGATACCAACTTTATGAAGGTAAAGTAGACGCATAATGGTAAATGATTAGTCACTTACCTTGCATACTCCGCGGTGCGATAATTGATGCTCTCAATGGGCCTCTAATTAACATAAATAATTACTTAATATGTTGATATATTACTGACAAGTTCAAGGGTGTCGGTCATTTTATATCGTGTCTCACACACTAATTCTTCGCAAAGAAAACACACTTGTTCAAGAAAATTCGTATAATTACCCTTTTAACAAAATTCATTAACATTTCCAATAGAATTGACTGCCCGATAACACTTCCCCCAAGATTAGACATAGCATGCAATTTACGCAAAAATACATGAATATTACTTTCAAAGCATCAATGGTTTACAAGGTAAACTATCTTCTACATTGATTAATAATTGCAGTTTCTTTGATTACACTAAGTTTACTGATAAATTAGGAAGCTCGTGTCGGAGCCAAAAGTCTTGCTCATATGACATCACAATCATATTGACGCAAGAAAAAAAACACTTGCTGTTGANGAAAACCGTCATTGGTGAATTACAAAGTTCCTACCTCGGTGCTGGGAACCGCCGAGAAATGTAACTGGACCTCTAGAAGTTGCGAAGGCGTCCATCAATCAAGATGCCGTGGATTCGATCAGGATTCGCAGTTGCCGTCATCCAATACCAGCCTCCATCCATCGCCGAAATTATCGATCGCATGTTAATTTAAATCACCGCGTATCGATCACAGTTCCAAAGTTCGATAAATCTTTCAGATATAACTTTTATCGATCACGGTCCGCACTGATTACAACATTATTCGCCGCAACTTGCCAAGTGTTGCATGAGAAGCTTTGAGAACAGGATATGGCTTAATTGAATACAATTTCCACAACTTGTTGGACCAAGTTGATAGTAATGATGACGAAGACCAAAAAAAGGCCACGGGTCCGGAGAAATGTTCCATGGTATTCCTACCACACATCTTTATTAGCGAGAAGTGATTAATCATATCGAAAATTCTTTTTATGGGTATGTGCAATCCTCGCCAATCGATGAAGAGATCAAATAATCTAGAATGCTGTAAATGGAGGATTCCAGTTCGGTGTGTCTCGAATCCATTAAATCTTCCGATCCAGGAGGTCAGTCTGTGTCTGGGGTCGAGAGGTGGGTTTAAGTTCGAGGGTTTATTCCGAATCCTCTCTCATCCCAGAGCGGAGTCCGAGATCGAGGTTATTCTGGACATTTGACTGCGGATTGCCTGGAAGGTTCGAAGAGTGGAGCTGCTGCAGAGGGGTTTCTCACTCCACGGCCTGAGTGACCTGGAGGTATAAGCACAAGGGATGGAGTCGTGTTCCTGCGAGCGTTATGTTAATGCTGAGCGACGTTTTCGCGTTTAATTTCCGGAGTCTCCACGATCCGTCACGGAGCCATCATCTCCCTGCGGCCACAATGCTCACCGCGCAGAAGTCCTCAGACAATTCTCATCTGGAGTTGCGTTCGACTATTCTACTTCCTCGTGGATCCTGGTAACTGGAATTTTGGGTCTCCCAATTAGCTCGTAGCTGCGAGACACTACATAATAATGACGTAAATTCGGATACATTTTTTTAAGAAATTATGGAAATTAAAATTAGATTTCTACGTGAAACACCGATTCCTAGTATATAAGGAATTTTCGTAGTATCACATACACACTACCTGGAGTCCTAAATAGTTAATTCTCTCCAAAATCGTGGGATCGAATGTCTTAAAGGTTTAACTAGTTAATATTTATTTCGTAAGCGTGAGATTTGACATGTCCGTAAAAAAGCGATAACAAGCTACTTTAAATTCAATTATGAATGAAATAGTCCCAGTCGTTCTTTTATTCTTATTTGCGCAGGGAAATGTCCAGACCCATTCTTAAAAGAAACATTTCTAGTATCTGAAAAATATTTATATCACTAAAAATGTCTACATAACTATTTTTTATCAAATTAATTTGTCTGTTCTGTACAATATAGGAGAAACCAAAATTGGATGACACGATACGATAATTGAACAGCGTTAAATAATATGGAGTGATTATGGACCAATACCACAGGAAAGTACATTGGGTCGGACTGATTAAAGGTAGCGTTTTATACAAATTCCAACTAATTAAGATTTCAATAATAATTGAGGTTTTTAGATGGTAAATAAAGGTAGAAGCTTATTTGTGTCATCCAAGTTTTGAAGGTGAATTCTGAAGAGGGTGGCTTCATTTCTATGAAATATTTAGTTTATATTAATGAAAGCCATGATGAGTCTTCGCAAGATAAACCTTTGAACACAATTATACGTATATGAACATGGATATTTCCCACCACCACTATCACCACCGCCCCCTCCCTCCAAAAAAACATCCAAAGAGGTACAGAACTAATTGGAACCAGTCCTGCGCCCATGTAACTTTGCTTACATCTGCACGATTGCTAATCGACAATTGTATTGTCTGTAATTTTCTGGTTAATAAAGTTAAAGGTTAGTTCGGGTAAAATAAAATATGGAACCCAATACTTATAAATGTAAAACCTTTCTTTAACTTAGTTTGCACAAACGAATACGTTCTTAAATTTATCTTGCTACATCTAATAACTCTAACAATTAATTGTGAGCTTTTGAGAGATTTATTTCAACGAGGAAACCATCCATAAAAATTATTATTGCAATGAAGACACTAGAAAGTTGCCAAGATAGATTTGGGAAGTCGGATTCATCAGAATGTATGCAAAATAAAATGTTGCTCAATTTAAAAATATTTCTTTAAAGAGAGTTTATTCATCAACTTCGTCACTTCACTGAATAGAAGTTCTGTAGAAGCTCAATGTCATTCCCCTTAATGAGTAATGTACATACTGCCTTAGTGAGAGACGCCTAGGAAAAATGAAATCTATGACAAAAAGACATCAGTATCAATGGTATATTCCTAAACACCCACATGTTCACAACTTTGAGCCTTGTACTATCTTTTGAAGAATACGTGTGAAACATGAAGAATCAGATCTTGTTAACATTTAGAGTTCAGCATTTCAAGAATTGGCATTATATAGTACCTGCAAATCAATGTACGCAAATTCATACAGCCAAGAACGGTAAACGTTGGTGGAGAAGAACATTCTTGTATAGCCTAGTCTGGGAACACGTTTTATTATTCAGTGACATGTTTTCTTTCACGGGATATTCATATTGCAGTCAGTGCATAGAAAAGTTTAGTTCAAGGTGAAGATCGGTAAACCTCGACTCTTTCTGTTGTTATGAAATGCTTCTGTTGCTTTCTGCTTCAACAAAGGTGCTGCGTTGAGGAGGAATAACAAATAACACTAAATATATTTCCCCCAATGCCCCGTTGGAATCTCTTTGAAATTTCTGTTAGTCCCCCCCCCTCCGTCACCAATGATCGGAAGGAGAAAAGCTGGAAAGATCCTCTAGGTACTTCCTTCCTGCATTTAAGTTCGTTCTGCCGACAGAGAATTATATATATTAAACATATCAAATTTTGAATAACGGTACAATAATACATGGTTATAACAATCTGAGCTTTCAAAACACTCCTCGCAAGTCATTTAAGTGATACATACTGATTAATATACGGATGAAATACATTGTCTCTTATGAGAAAATTACTCACTGAATATTTTTAAAACTTTTCTTTTAAAATATGTAGTTGAAGGTCTATATTAATTTATAAAATAATTTTTGATAGAGTCGAGATCCAAAGGTAACTAACCATCACTTAAGAGACCGGCAAGAAGGGGGTAAAATATAGAAAATAATACTGGAGTGTTGACAACACTCCCCGCAAAACCTTTGCGTCGCACGTGGATCGCTCGTTCTCCCGTTATCTGCCGCGGGCACTCGTCACAGCGCGCCACCCTCCCTCCCTTCCGACTGCCCTGTGCGTGGCTGGTCGGCTCACGCGGAGCGTTTATGGCAGCCCCGCCCCACATGACGACCAACCCTACGGATGTCCACTCGGTCGGACAATGGAGTGCACAATATGCCCACGGGGCGGCGTCTCTCACGGCCCCTCCCGCACCCCGCGCACGTTTGTAAAATTGTCACCACCGCATGTTTTGTACGAGACACTGCGGCTATTTTTCGTTTTATTGAATATCTCGTTCTGTCAGTGAGGCAGCGGCATGTGGTATCTATAAAAGGGACGGTAGGGTAAACTTATGAGCAAGTGAACTTCAGTCAGCCACGGCTTGGGAAGAGTAATACGAGTTTGTGTGACTTCATCAATACCAACGTATAGTCAGCACCAACCACCTCTAGGATCGAAACCTATCCCATAATTTAAATATATTTTAATTTAATGTAGAGCAAGCATTACACATCGAGACTCTCTGAGTATATAACTTGAATGGTATTGGTAACTTCCATTTGACACAACTGTTTGTGTCCCCAAGATCGGTCAAGCAGTTTAATGCGACTCACTTCTCAAAATAGAAGAATCATTTATGAAACCTGCGTACAGTGAGCAGCAGCCATTTCTAGGATCGAAATGAAAACTATCCTATAATTTTGGGATATTTTTGGACTAATTTTGTACCACATTTAAAAATTTTGGGTAGCACGGAAAGCACAAGTGAAGCCCAAGTAATTTACTCGAGGATCTTAGAAAGCAACCAAAATTCCAAACTGTTTAATGCTTCGTATCCAAGTGTTTCTACTTTCAATTAGATAACTTATCCTTCGAGTAAAAGTTACGTAATACTTATTTAAAACAACCCTGTTTTAGAGTTGCTCGTTTCAGTATGTTATAATGTAGCCAAAAATTTCAAACTAATATTTTCAACTATAAATGTACAAGTGAAATATGATGTTAAAAGCTTCCAATTCTAGCTTCTTTAGGTTACTAATGAATTACATGGGTCTCGAGTAAAAAATATGTACTTTTTGTTGACTGTTCATTTCTTAGACGAGCTTCTTTTAGTATTATGATGTAGCTCAAAATTTCAAACTAATATTTTAAAATATATTTGTGCAAGAGTAATATTATGTTAAAAGTTCAAGGTTCTATCTTCTTTAGTTTGCGACTAAATTACATGGACTTCAAGTAAAATTTAAGTATAACGTTTTATTGAGTATTCGTGTTTCAGTGGAGCTTCTTTCAGTAAATTATGATGTAGCTCAAAACTTCAAACTAATATTTTAAAATATGTGTGTAAAAGTCTAATACGATGTTGAAAGGTCGTTATTCTACCTTCTTTAGTTTACTAATGAATTACATGGGTTTCGAGTAAAAACTACATAGAATTCTTTTTGAGTCTTTGTGTTTTAAGGTGCTTGATTTAGTATGTTATGATGTAGCCTAAAATTATTAAGTAATACACTTATGTACACATGAACAAGTATAATATCATGTTGATTGCTTGTCATCGTCGCGCTTTTGGTATGAGTGTAAATGACTTGGGCTTCGAATTTATACTATGTATGAAATATTTAGTGAGATCGTTTCTTAGAGTTAATTGATAGTATGTTTTATCTTCAAAACTGCAATACTGACGTGCAATTGTAAAAAATATTTTCATGTTAAAATCTGCACAATGTAGGGTGTTTATTTTTTGTGTACATCGAATGTTTCTCCTAGCCATGATTGGTATACTTTTTCAAGTTGTAGTTTTTGAAGGGACTTTTTTAGTGTCTTGAGATAAAATTTTAAACAGCAAAGGAGTATTATTTAATACAGGCTAAATGTCATAAGTGTTTGAAAGCGTTGCGTTTTTAGTTTAAGAGTAAATATATGTTTGTTCGAGAATTATTATTCGTATTGTGTAGTTTACCTATATTTGCCTTGTCTTTGAAGTACTCGTTTCAGGGTCTTATGTTTTTGCAAATAAATTTAAAATGTGAAACAAAATTAGAACAATTTATGATTAATATGGTAGTGAATTGTTGATGGCGTAGCTCACTTACTTTATGAGTAAATGAGGTTTTTATTTCAAGTGTTTGGTATTAATTTTAATATTGATGTGTTATGCGGGTTGGATATATTTTAAACTTTTAAATCTTATTTTTTAAATAATAAAAAATGTTATACGAATCGAGCCCAAAATTATAGCAAAATAATGGTATATTTTATTTTTTCAATTTCCCAGTATGTGTGCCGACATGGGTGCCGCTGACTGTACGTATAGTTTTAAATCAATAACTTTTAATTACATAACGATACTCGTTTTAGTGCTTTCCGTGCTAGCCCAAATTTTTTTAATGTGGTACAAAATTAGTCCAAAAATATCCCAAAATAATAGGATAGTTTTCATTTCGATCCTAGAAATGGCTGCTGCTCACTGTACGCAGGTTTCATAAATGATTCTTCTATTTTGAGATGTGAGTCGCATTAGTTTGACCTATCTCGGGTGACAAACAGTTGTGTCAAATGGAAGTTATCAATATCATTCAAGTTATATACTCAGAGATTCTCGATGTGAAATGCTTGCTATACATTATGTTAATATATATTTACTAAAATATTTCTAATAACTTAATGCCAGTTTCCATTAATACCATTTATTTGAATTTGTTCTTTTAATACCAAACACATTATCTATTGATGTTATTTATTTTAAAAAAGTATTTAATATTTCATCTCCGTAGAAATTAATTATTGAAAAGTACTCTTAAATTAAATGTAATCTTTGCTTCCATTGCCTATATACCTTAGTCATTATCACCAAAAACCTTTTCCAGCGCTTTCATTGACGACATCAAAATATAGCGTCCCTTTGTATTTATGTGGTGAATGGCTATTCACTGTGTGAATCAACTTGTTCAGCGAAGAGTTCAAAAACACGCCAAAGTTCGTTCATAAATCGCTTCCAATGTCATTTATATAGGAAGTTTTATCAGCATAGAACCTTTCAGCAAAAGGTATACACTCCAATACATCACCATTAATCGTGTGTGTTTGTTCCACTTTTCAATAAAAAATATTCACATACTAATTTGTACTTGGTATAAAATAGAAATTAGTATTAAAAAAATTCTCGAATAGTTGGAATAAAGAAGGATGATAACGAGAGAATATGGGAGATGAAACAACACAGCCAAATGGAACCAGCTAACAGATAAGCGTATCTCTTGCTCCAATTGAATAGTCGGCAACCCACTGGTTATATCCAGTGAGTTGCCTATACACATGGGTTTCAACGAGGCTGATGATTGTTCTTGGCTGGACATTAGGCAATCGCATTACCATAACCATCTCTTTTGATGCAGGATTAAAGAGATTTCCATCAGCGGAGGCTCTCCTGTAGAGAGTCAGTTGCTGAAGCCAGTAAAGAGAAGGTAAAAATCCATTAACATCCATTTAGCTACGTCCAGCAACTAAAATATTATTGTTTTCTTTTTCAATTAAAAAAAAATGAAGTGCTTCGAAATTTAGCTCATGAGACTCATTTTGTGCTCAAAGTTACTTTAATTCCGAACATTATATCTTTGGACTTTTAATAATTCAATAACTTTTAATTACATATTTTTTATAGTATTTTTGCTCACTAAAGTGTACTCTTGCATACAAATGTACATAGATTTTGCTGTACTGAACATCAATTTAATTTTTCATTGTGTTTAAATTGCCTATGTTTTTGTAGTCAGGTAGGGATGTCCCCGAGAAATATAAAAGACTAGTTCACATATGATAGTGCCAGATAATCATGTAAAGTGAATGTATAAAATGAAGTTTCCAAACTAAGTTTGTCTACTTTATCTGGGTTTATTGAATTTCACTTTTAAAATCTATAAAGACTGTTGAGAAATCTTTCAAGGTTCAAATTGTAACGTGAACCTAATTCATTTTTGCTTCAAATTCTATTCTTATTTTAAAGACTGAATACAATCATCTTACGAACTGACATATCTACTCATAATAAGAGTAGGATGTCCTCAACAATTGAACTATTATGAAACGTAATTCCTTGTTGGTAACTACGTGTTTTATACATATTTGTAAATTATTTTATCTCTCTATTTTAGTACCATAGATGGTTTTAAGTGTTGAGAGGATATTGAGTAAAGAGACCACAACAAATCATTATAATAATGATAAAAAACTAATTAAAACAAATTCTGATGGTAATCGTTATTTTGCAAAGATGCAAATTAAACATCCGAACCCGGGATTTTCTCACGTTTTGCTTCGGGTAGACGCGGGTTTTATATATACAAATGCTCTGGACTCGGTGCAGCATAGAGGCGGTGGTCTCATTACGGTTGTAATATTTTGTCTTGAATTTTGAGTTATTTTGATAGTTACAATTTATGAACAATATTTTCCGAATAATTTAAAGATTTGATAATAATACGTATTTGTAAAATAAGGTTCATATATGTTATTAAATTTTAATTTTTTGGTATTCTGTTGATATTATAACACGTAACTAACTATTTTTATTCTTATCTTAGGAGTGCTGTAATGTTAAATCCGCCTCTACCTTAGGGCCCTTGATAGGAAAGGGATGGAAGTAAATAAGTTTATTGTCCTCCACGTGGTCACACGCGGTTTTAACTGCTTATTGGACAAAAATATTATTATAAATTATTATTATTTTTGTTATTATACATATTAGAAAGATGATGTTTGGTAGCTCCATTCCTGTCAAACACATAATCATACAATTCTTAAATCCAATTCGTGAGTCAGAGTGGTAAGCGGAAAGCGGGGCCATGCGCCGGCACGCGCCAGTTCGCACGCGCCTTTCACGCACGTGCAGGGACTCAGCACGGGACACGGCTGTCGGCAAGCTGTCACAACAAGTGTCAGTGGAGCACAGAAGGCGCGGCGCGCCAATGAGAAAGCGTTCATCCGCTACGCTTTGTGGGTGTTCGAACTGCAGGAGTAGTCGCGAGCCCATTGAAAGTTGTCACACTTAACATCGTACATGGAGGATTAGGTGGTGTGAAATGACATATACACTTCTAACACCGACTTCTCTTCCTATCCGCAGACCACACTGCTACATGATTATGTCATCCTTCACAGTGTGATGTGGGGCTAGGCCTCGTCGGTGATTGACAATTGAAGGGTTGGGAGAATGAATGTGGAAAGGGGCTACAAGAGTTACCTACACGGATGAAGGATGTAAATGGCGCTATATTTGAAACACTGAACAGTTTTGTCCCATTGTTAAAGATGATTACAGTTTATAATTTTTAATTTTTCTAGTACATTTTTTATTAAAAAACTTAAAGAATGTCGTGATAGTTACTTATGTACAACTTAAAGAATTTCAAAATACTCTTCAAAAATTGTTTATCTTTAAAGTAGTTAAATATTAATTATTTATTAAATCAGAGAAAACATAAACTGTGTCCTTTTATCTCAAAACTCGCAAAATGTCACTTAATGCACTCATAAACGCGACTCTTCACAAATTTTGTCATACACTTGAGAATCTCTTCGGTCCGGTCTGGAACACTGAACATGTACTCAAATTTTGACGTTAATTCTTCCTCCGTTTTTCATCTTATAGATTTCCATGCATTTTTCCTATTTTAATTTGGGGTCTGCCATGAATTGTGAAACATGACACATTTATTCCATAAATATGAGCCTCCTTTTTTCTTGCATTCTCGTGCTATCGCCCACTTCATGAATTCGAGGAAGTTGTTGATAAATGTCAACAATGACAAAGTGAGTGACCGAATGACCCGACAGTAGACATCACCCACACAAACAACCCATCATTCAAACGCATGACATTCGACTCAGTGTGTCTCTCCCTTCCTCTACTCGGTCAGTAGAATTTAAATGAAAAACATATTGGACCGTATGAGTGTTCAAGTCGTACACTCTTGTTATAATGTATATTATCAGCTTGACATCATTACGTATTTGTTTTTCGTTGTTTTGTGGATGCAAATTACTGATTACATCATGTAATTTTCTTTCAGTATATTTCCCAACCGGAGAATCTTCCGGTACTGTACTCTTGAGTGAGTGGATTTTAGTTGACCGCCGAAAAAAATCACTTTCGATGTATAATCTGAGACACCTTTCTTTGAATAATTTTATTTGAATACTTGTTTGAGGAAGGAAGACATCATTTGAATCCCTGATTTAAAGCAACTTCTATCCATTTCCCTTGTACTTCTATAATTGCCTGTGATGTAATAAAGCAGAGGATAAGAGCGTTGAGAAACTTGAAGATCAACGAGAGAGACTGGAAACTTCACTTGAGGTTGGAGTTTGGCAGTGTTCCTTTCGATGACAACCACTGGTGGATTCAAGGGGAGAGGAGCTTTTGGACTCAAAATGAGTGAAAAATATAGTTTTTTTTGTATTTCGTCAAAAAGTAAATTATGGTTGATATGTAGACCTATTTGCATTTGGAAGTATAATTATATTCTTACAGTATCGTGAATTGCCGTAAAATTACACCTTTTTCTCCAACGTTTCTGGATCCTCCGATCCCCGGGAGATCTAAGCCCTCTCATGTAAAAAATACTGGGTCCATTCCTGATGACTACCACAGAGAATATTCTGTAATGACATGTTTCAAATAGCGGAAAACCGAGAAATCGGTCCTTGAATTATGCATTTCATACATTCTAATGTATCAACACGCAGTTTTGTTTGTTTGTAAAAATGCATAGCTACCTTGGGTTTTCTTTCGTGTGCACAAATATTTCATATTTTGTCATGCATAGGTTACGGTGCGAAGTAGGTGAAGGAAACGGTTTTTTTTTTATATTCACTTCCATTATCTGCTTTGCGTTTGTCTCATGTGGCACTCCAGTTACCCACATCTTTCAAACACCTTATTTTTATGCGCTTCAAAATTCTCGCTTCTCCGATTATAGAAGTATAATCCAAATTGCATCTCAACGTGATACCATATCACATATCATACCACAAGAACAAAAATCAGCTGGAATAATATATTTTCAGAAAGTCTTCAAGGTAATACAACAAAGCCAAGGGAGCTTGAGCTAAACGACATCTTTGACGTCCTCACATTATAAACATTTTTCCACGTCTCTTTTGCTCTGGTATTAAAGTTGTAGAGTGCAATTTTATTTTCCAGTAGAATGCTTGTACGCTTTCAAGTCGAACTACTCTGCTAACAGTCCACGGCGTTTTAAGAGGTCCCTGAGTTATAGCAAGTTTCCTCATAAGACCTCGTGTTCGAGTAACTCGACTCGACCCAACTTCCCTTCCTATAGAGGTTCCATGCCTTTCGTTTACTTCATCTCGTGGACCATCTGCATTACTCCTTTTCATCTCCTCAGAGGATTTTTAATCCCAGCTTTGAAAGGCTAATATCTCTGTGATACCCTCCGCCTCTTTTCTGGACCCTCTCATTAATCCCATAGGTTGGATGCATACTTTTACAACTTAGTGACGTACTCGATTCTCTCTCCGTTTGCTCTCGGCTCGATAAAATATTGATACACCAGAAACGCAGAGCATATCCACATTATCGCTATCCCTTAGTTTCCGATCCAATCGCACTCCGATCAGAATCGGAGAATATTTTGTCGGACTCCATCTGACTTGTGCTTATAATAATAGATTCCCGATCCCGCTTTTCAGTCATTGATCATTCGTGCGCTATCTACTGATGAGTAAAGTAGCCTTCACAACAGCGATTGAAAAATAATGAACATCTGGGAAAGGTGGTAGTGAATTATTAATTAATTATTCATAATTTTTTACTTTGATTTAGTTCTCAGAAAGTAAAGATACATGCAAAAATGCATGAAAAGATGACTTGTAACGTTACATAAAAATGCCAAAAAATAGAATTAGCTGCACTTAATATGGCATTTAACATTTTCATTCGACCGTGTTCATCAGATTGGAATAATTTCTCGTGCTCAGGTCAACGTGTTATTTAAATATATTCATTAGATGCTGTGGCTCATTACATGTCTCGTCTTCTTTTATTGTGTAACAGTTATTATGACCTCAGTCAAGGTTATTAACGGGGAGAAGGTAGGACTAGCGTTACGTAATTCTTAGAAGAGGGTTTAGAGGCATCGTAACAGATGCATTATGAATGTGTTAAAGATGGTAACTTTTGCGTCATTTAATTTATGAATGGCTCCTATGAGATGATGTTATTGAATCGAGAGTGCACGGGGCACTTCCGGGCAGTAGAGCATACCGTGCTCGCCGCCTGTAGAGATAGGCAGCAGCCAGGGTTGTCCTGCGGTCTGTCATGGCGGGATGGAAGAGGTTGAACGGGAAATTTCAAACTGATTGAAACTCTGACGTTCTGTGATGAACGCGGAGGTAGTGCACAATGTTTACTATGTGTGAAACATTTGGTAAAGAAGAAGAATAGTATTAAACGACATTGCCAAGATTTTCTCGAAAATTCGCGAATAGAAATTGCAAACACTGATTTTGTACACAATCAAAACATACAATACCATTGCTTCCAGAAATTCTCTTTGACGCTACCACATTGTCGTAAGTGTTATTGCGCAGGATTCGGTGGAACATGTGGTGAAAGATAAGGAATGGAAACTTTTTTTATCACTTTTCTTACCAGACTTTTAGGTCTTCGGCAGCAGGTTTGGATTACAGTACAGGTTATAAATATTTACAAACGTGTTACAATCCAATATTAAAAACTATATGCAAATTACATTATAAAGATACACTAATGAAATTGAAAGATCATGCGTCATATACACATTTGATGATTTAACGCTAAGGGGGAAGGAAAAATTGTCTGGCGAGTTTTCTATTGCTACGTTTTCTTTTCGGAAAATATTTTCCTAGTCCGAAATTTTGAGCGAAAGGAATAGAAGCGATGTTTTTGTAAAATGTCGAAGCTATTAAGGACAAGAAATTCTGAATTGCTTCTTGCTATCCGATAACAGAAACCGTTATCGCGATTTAGATCTTCGAGCACGAGGTGGAGAGCTAATTCGTTCGCGTGGTTGTTCTTATGTTACTGTCGGTATAAAGTGAGTGAATCCTCATTCTTCGTCACCTCCTCGAAGACGCCGCTCGCGAAGCGGAGAAGTGTACCCACCCAGATCCCTGCACCGGAAGGAGCGTGCTCCGCGGCGCCTTCTCACGCGCGCATTGTTCGCGACAGAATGGAAACGTGATCGATGGGAAGACTGTGTGTTGACTCAGTAGGTGACACCGTGATGCGGTGGCAGCGCGTCATCTTTCGGCTCTGCACGAAATGGTGCCGCGCAGGACGACAATAGGTGTCTTCGCACGAAACCAGAATAGTTTCTTCTTCGACTGAGCCTCGCCACACTCTTATAAACACGTCTCAGTTTCGTCAGTTAAGTTACCATTGATTCTTTCGTTTCAAGGACCCGTTCTATCAAAAACAATCGAAATTATCAACTATAAAATCTATCGTAGCTGCAGTCCAGTAAATAATAAACTTAATTCCAATTTCACATTAATTTTAAAGGTGGACCCTAATTAGCACTAAATGTAAGCATTTCCTTCTCGAGTGGTTGTTTGGCTGAAATATTCATAGAAATAAGTTATATCTAACATTTTCAACAGACTTGGAAATTACAATTTTCCAAGTTTAAGGGGGCAAGTATATGTTAGGAACTCTCTCAAACTCGTGACCTGACTAAAGTGATAACAGATAGAGGTAGTAAAATTTCAAAATTGAAATGGTTTCATGATTTTTCCAATGGGAATACTGGCATTTTTGTCATGCGATGTTCATTTTCTGTAATACAAAGTCTCATTTTTATCACATTTCATTACTCACTTGGTAGCACTAGTTTTAGATACACTCGTTATTAAGATTATTAATAACTCCTCAGTTGAACTCACCCCTACAGTACCCTCAGATGTAGCAGAAGCCATTTTTATTCCTGCAGCTTACAGGACTCGATTGCTAATCGGTAGTCGATTCACTAAAATATAATAATCGATATGTGGGCTGGAAAAAATGCGATGAAAAACTGTGGGTAAGAACAGAAAAATCATGCATTTAACCTCAAAAGTAGGAATAAAATGATGATTGTCTGCAATATAAGGGGAGCATCATTACATTAAAATCTATCTTCTAATTATAACAGAAAAGTCAATCAAATGAGAAAAAGGGAAAATAGTGAAATTGGTCAACGAAAATCAAAGATGATCAACGGAAGTTCGCGTATATAAGCGTGTGAGCTATACTCCAAGTCATGTAACTTTGCCGAAAATTATGCAATATGGCTGCCTAACACGAATTACCAACATTACGAATTAAAGTTATAACCAAATAAATATAAATAGTATTAACAAAAGCGACTATTTGCTGTAAAGAAATAACATTTGATAACATAACAAACTAAGACACAAGGAAATATTCCTTCCACACGCTTGATATAGAAGAATAGCGCTATAAGAGGAAGTTCATTGAATTGATGGCCGATACTTGCGGTAGCCTTAAGTTTTCATAAATTCGAATGTCCTTCCAATATAACGCAAGGAACAAATATCATTACTCTTATGGCCGATGGCGAAGTAAAAGTGTTGGCTACACTGTGCACAAACGCTATACCAACATCAAGTCAAATAGATTGACAATAAATAAATAAATAAATAAATAATTCATTGTCAAGAGAGCTGTCACAAACTGCCTGAGAGCGCGTTAAGGACAACAAAGTAATTTACTATAACTAATATACAATAAACTAATAAACACAGTGCGTTTCCGTTCATGATTTTTCTTCGTAAGTTAAATTTCTCGAAGAAAAATGACTTAGAATATACCTGCCATGCATATACTTGCAAAGCCTTCTAGCGCACGCCTCGATTATTACTCACTCTTATTCTTCATCCTCTTCCCATCCCTGCATTCGCTGCAACCCAGCTCATTGATCAAAAACGTTCTCGATCCCCTTATTGATGGGTGTAAGTTCTAACACCTAAATTGTTTTGAAGCCATAAAAAGTAGAGGGAAACCATTCACAAATGTCAAATTTAAAAAACCTCCTTTCATTTCGCTCAGAGAGAAGAGGCAGACCTGCTGACCGATGAAGGGTCGAGCGGAAAGCTGTCGGAACTAATTGGTACGGTACTGACTCACTCGCTGAAAGGCGCCTTTGCCCCCATTGCAGAGCTGTCTATGAAACCAACAGGTCGTCCAGATATTTTCAAGCGGCTAGGAGACTTTCCTGAAGAAACTATTGACTGCAATATACCTCACTTAGTTACTCTGAACGATGTGCAAAAGTCAACGCATATAGTAAAGAATGTCAGATGAATCCGTGAACGCAATACTCAAACGGTTTCATATAACACATTTTCTTGTATTTTATTTTACAATTTCCAGAATTTGTTGTTTAATTTAGTATTTATATGATCTAGTAAATTCTTTTGTAGAAACTATAGTGTGAAAAAACTATAATGAGTCAGTTAAAATTAAACCAACGGTATTTTCTTTTTCTTAGAAGCTTTTCTTCGATTTAAAGGATAGGAGCGAGACTCATGAAAAGCGATAATAATTTTTGAAGGTTAGAACTGGGATTTGCTAAGACGTTCTTTTTGTTCGAACAAACGAGGACAATGACTTATTTTTCTTGATAGACAATGTAGCACAGCTAGACTGGCTACTTTAGAGGAAATAAAGTTTCATAAAAATGAAGTTTCAGAAAAAACAAAATATTGGCCCAATTGGCTTTCATGAATGGTAAGAACATAAAAGTTTATTATTACTATGACCCTCATTGCATCTTACTCATCTAATGGTGGAATGGGGTAAATCACCAACTAAGGGATGCAATAATGCAGTAACCTCTAATTTTCAGTTAGAAATAACCTACTGTATATTGCTCCCGTAAATTATATAAATCATTCTTCAGCATCAGTGAATTCAACTTTAATTTCCATAAAATTCTGAATGTAGTAAATTAAAAACATTCAGAACTTAAGAACTTTTAATTTTACTATTGTGTCTTTTCTATATTGATGAGCAAATTTTTATCGCAATGTTAATAGAATTTTGTTGACTGTTCCACTTTCCCGAAAAACTGGAACGCTCCTTAAAGATATAATTTACAATTATCGAATGTTCAATTAGTAAAATATTCTCGGAAAATTCTTGCCAATTGTAGTGCAAAGGAACTAATTTTAATTCTAATGGTCGTGAACGTGAAAAATGTACTCGACAAACTCTCAAGGTAAATTTTCCTGCACTGGTTAGAAGTTTCCTGATTTTACATGGATTATGCCTGCAATTATGATATTCAGTTTGAAGTATCTGGGAATGACATAAATGTACAAAGTTTTTTTACAACTATTTTTATGGGACGTAACACATTCTGTTCCTCATCAATAGTAACTCATCCGGCGAAAACCTTGACACAACAGTCCAACTTCCAACGCCTGTAGAGCCAAAATTGTTTTGNTACAACTATTTTTATGGGACGTAACACATTCTGTTCCTCATCAATAGTAACTCATCCGGCGAAAACCTTGACACAAAAAAGGAGGCACATGTTTTCAAATATATCAGTACGAAGAGGGAGAAATTTTGTTGTTTCTTTTTTATTTCCTACCAAAGTAAAAATCTAGTCAAGATGATACAAGCGTATATTGATTCCTTGCAAAATTTTCAATGATTTGAACGTTTTGGAAGTATTTTTAAAGAGGTAATCGCTTTAAAGATGCCATGAAAGTAACCTTAATTTCTTTCCCCGTTAACAGTGATAAAATGGAAAGTTGGATGTGGAAAATCGCAGACCGTATCTTAAAAGTTGAAAATGTGTGCAAGTGCTTTTTAGACAAAATTTCGATGAAATAGTGTTGAACGAGTTTTTCAGTCCAGTCTATACAACCCTGACCCACTTGATGTAGAATTGCCCATATTAAAAAATTTACTTCAGATATAATTATCATAGAAAATTTAATGTACATCAAAAAACTATTTCACTTTTAGCAATTAGGGGACGCATATTACACGGTTCAATTGCATGAATGATTCATTTATTTGCGATGGAATTTGCCTGGATGTGTTATTTAGCGGTGTAATGATATGATGGGGTGGAGAAAGTTGAATAGAGTACGTAATACGATGAATGAAGAATGTAAAGTCCCGAAGAAGATATGAAGGAATATCGAAACATTGCCAGAGCGACGAACACTTGTAAGCGCAATGAACTCGTAACCATTGAATTATGGAGACCGAAAACAAGATTGCAAACAATTGTGAACCGTAGAATCTTCAGCTCAGTCCAGTAGACAGGGATAATGATCTCGAAACTCAAATAGAGGACGAATTCTGGGAGCAACGTTATGAGAGGCAGAAAGTAATGGGAAGAAGAAAGACCGACTTCCAACAATGGCTTGAAGCTGTATATAAATAATTCTTTCGCCCGTATGGAATACTAATTGAAAAATAATCTTTATTCGGTTTATTAGAAAAATAAGCATAGCGTTTCCACAGTGTTGCTTTTTTTTTTGAAAATCCCGGAACTGTTAATTTTATTCTGCATACTACAGTTAGTCTCGATAGTTGAAAGCATTTATGTGACAATCTTTCAATCAATGTAAGATATTGTAGTTAAGTCCATTCTCCCAGTCAGTTTCATAGAAAATCATTAAGTAAGCTGTAAAATGACACCTCTCCTAGTTGTCGATCTCAGTTAGGAGATCTTCCAGAGCAATTCATAAGTTTTGTGAACAGCCATTTTTTAGCGTTTTGTTTAAATTTTGCATTGCATAACTTTCAAACGGGTTGACATTTTACAACAATGTGTTTCTTTTCTTAGTCTATTTTATGGTTACCTCCCTACCAAATTTTGACAAAATTTCAAATGATCATGTAAAACATTTTATTAAACTGTTTTGATTTGACTCTGAATGAAAACTGATAATTGAAATTTGAATTAGCAGAGACGAAGTAGCTCTTGGATTGTTCTTCATGGATCATTGATGAAATAGATTTAAATCGAAGCCTCAATATAATTGAAAACAGTTATCTACAAAATCAGGCTACATGTATAACTCCGGTATTAAGGGTTCTAATGACCTCGACGAGCCCTAAAGCCTCACCAAAAAGAAACTCCAGTATTCCATCTGAAAAGAATATTGAGTAGATATTATTTCACTACTAAACTCATTGTAAATAGGATAAAGATTGAAAAAATGCTAATGTACATATATAATAAAAACAAAATCTGTATGAATCTGATAATAATGTCAATAGAGGCCTTCTCGTAATTCCAATGAATTAAGACGAATTGGAATCACACTAAAACAAAACATTTTAATCAAAACTTCATATTTGAAAAAAAAAACAAGTTGATGGAGAAAAATTGCCTCATTGATCAAATTAGCTAGACCAGTTGATCAGAAAGAGCATATAAGTTAGTCATTTTTGAAAACGTGCGACTAGAAAATACGCGGTAAGTGCGGGACTCAAACCAAGAAATAGGCTATGTATTCCAATTATTCTGATATTCGTGTCCACAGTAGGACATATCTATCTAATGCAGAATGATGGAACTTCTCCCTTTGGAAGTTAAAAAGAGACATTCACTCACAAACATCGCGATGAAATTTTATTGTAGATATTGTGATGAATTATATTATAATTTTATGTTGGTGTAATGTACTTTCGTACAAGCCAAATTTGCAGTGGTGTACTAAGCGGGTTTGCGGCAGGTTTCCTTGGACTACTCTTGTTTCCCCTGCTTTCCACTACAATATTCACTCATCATCGTTCACCCTTCACATCATTCATGGACCACTCACCTTAGGGAGGCGCATGAAAGGGCATCCGACACCCTTGCAATTCCCCACCCCATGAGTTATGAGACCACATCTCATCCCCCGTCTCCGACATATTGTGTAGGGCAACAGGAGTGAAGAATACGACGGCGACGACGAAGAAGAAGAAGAAGAAGAAGAAAAGTAGAAAAG
>NNCF01129813.1:697259-711898 GCA_002313205.1 Laupala kohalensis | reverse complement strand
TTATTATTATTATTATTGGGGTATTAGATCTCGACAATTATTGGCAACAATGTGTTGTTTTATATGAAGACTAGAATTAAGTAGTTTCAAATAAATTTTGCTCTTATTTTGTATCCTGGAGCACACTAACATGTTTTAAAATATTTTTTTAATGAGTAACAGAAGACGACAAAAAGAAGAAAAATTTTATAGGTCATAAGGCCGCCAAATATCCAAATACAATGGTATTTGATACGGTGACCAGTTTAAATGGAATTTGGAATAGTCCTACTTATAATTGGATCGAGTGCTCTTAATGAATTCTTCATTCTCTCATCTTGGTTTAATACAATCTCATTGTGAACACTATCAATACGTTATCATCAACAATATAACAAGGGCTCTAATGACCCTGACGTTGACGAGCCCTAAAACCCCACAAAAAAAATATATATACCTTTTCTTGAACACCGGGAATCTTATTGAAAAAGTGGTTAGAACATTTTTTATACATCTGCAAATGGTTTAGAAAATAGTGAAATCATGGAATCAAATATCTTCAGTGCGGAGCATAATTTATTATTTATATTTCGATTGTTTTGCTAAGGGTCAAGGAGACGAACGAGAACAATTTAAATAAATAAGACATGATTGTATGGTCGGGTGTCCATAATAAAAATCCGATAGTCTGTTGAAATAATAAATCTCGAATTTAATAGTTACAATTTGTAAACATACTTTCCGAATAATCTGTAATAATACGTACTTCCGAAAGAAAATTTTGTGTGTTATTAAATACAAATTTGTTGACATTATATTAATTTTATAACGCGTATCGAATTATTTTTATTGTTAGGAGTATGCTGAAACGTTAAATCCGCCTCTGCCTTAGGGTCCTTGATCGGAATTGATGAGATTCCTTTACTTGCTTCCGGAGAGTAAATTAGTTTATTGTTCTCCACGTGGTCATACGCAGTTTATAACTGCATTTATAAAATGTACTTATTTATTTATGAAATGTTTGCTTTTCTTTCTTGAAAATATTTTCAACTGACGTTTATCTTTTTGAAAATATAATGGTGATTGACCATGTTATTCATCCCTGTTTACAACTGAGATAAGATCCAATTTTGATGGCCAACGATTGAAAATATTTCTTATATTTTGTTTTCATATTCATTCATAAGTTACTACAATTCTTTCATTTATTAGTTACAACAATGTTTATTATTCATTAGTTACTACAAACTTGTTATTTTTAAATATTTTTTAGTTATTTTTAATGAACGCAATGATTGTTACAGTATTTTAATAATTGAATTATTGCATTGTGTAAACAATAAAAATATTAAAATATCAAGAATATCATAATTTAGTTGGTTATATGCTGTTGCATAATAAAATTTGTGGCAATAATATGTAAAAACTACATGAAATAAAAATTATAGATACCCGAGTAGCGCATGAATAGAAAGAGACTCAGACCAACAAACAATATATCAAAAGTTAGATTATTTTATTCTTCAATTTATTTTATTTTGTAACAATGTGTCATTTTTTGGATTTCTAACATGAGTGTATTGACATCCCTGATTAGTTTAGTCTTGACTTTTTATGAGAATGTCACTCGATATGTTTATCGCGAAAATATTTTAAGAATATTTGTTAGCTGTTAGGCTACGACGTCAAATTTCATCCTGCGTTATTCTTATCGACGCGAAGGTTAAATGTGCAGTCGAACGATGACAGCTGTTGTTAGCTGTGTGTTTACAAGATTATAATAAGTCAGCTACATACACAAGTATGTTTTCAGTTTGTCTACACTCATTACAATTCGTACAAGTATTATAATTAGACAAGATGTAATAACTCTCATTTCCATCATTCCCAATTTCGCTAATAATATTTCTTTCTGGAATTTTGTGTAGTTTCTATATTTTATTAAAACGAAGGCCATTGTTTATGAGGCTTCGAATTTTTTGATGATTAATTATATAATTATTTTAAACACGATTCAACATATTTTAAATCCAAATCCACACTAATGAAAGTTCATTTTTGGAATGTCCGTAGCATGTAAATCAGAAAAAGTAATCGAAGGAATTATCTGAAATTTCAAAGGACTTTTTAAAGATTATTGCAACTAAAATGAAAAGTATGGTTAATATTGATGAATCTCAAGAGCAGAAAAGCAATTAAAATTTGTCGCTAATCAGTTGGTATGACTGTACACTATGAAGCTTACTAATGTGTCCGCCAGAGTTCAATTGCGTTACGTGAGGAGGACAATCTACTGAACGTATAATCAAAGTGACCCAATCGTAGAAGTGAAATTATATAAAGACTTTGAAGAACATTATCCTCAAGTACGTGACGTAAAATTGAAATGAAAACCAAAGAATTCAGAGGTCTTAACTACGCCCTTTTAATGAAGCATTTTGTGTAATGTATATTTTCCTTCTGGAAATATGGAAACTAACATGCGAATTTAGAAGATTATATAAGAAACACAGGTATCACCGGGCTAAATGAGCTACAAAAGCCAGATCTGTGGGCAGGTATTTTACTACCATAATGTACAGTAACCATTGTTTTAAGTTTTTTTTCGTTTTTAACACCGAGTAGTTTAGCTAGTAAATAATAAATAAATAAATTTGTTACCAATTCTATTACTTGATTTTAAATGACCAATGTAAGCATTCTTAAAATATTCTTAAGGGGATTTTAATGCCTAAATGGTCTAGTGTTAGCGAAAAATTATTTTAAATACTGAAAGTCAAATTAAACATCTGATAAACTATGGAAAAATCAACTGAGCACTATTCTTGACCTTCTACAGGATCCTCGACACCAATTTCGCATAACCTGTTTTATCGTCTATTGTCGATGCGGTGACTCAGTGTTTGATACGGATATTCTGAATTCGAAATTTAAAATAATGCATTTTCCCGCTCAGTGACAGCATTTCCGTTACTGCAGAAAGTCATTCACTCGCTAACGGGCGGGATGTGCACGACGCTCGGAGCTGCTCGGCTCTACAGCCAATAAATGGGAACTTTATGACGGTGTTTCGACAAAATTTTATCAGATAAAAGCGATCATTCGATAACGCGTCTGAATTTCCTCGTTGTTAACTTAATACCTGGACAGAGAAATCTACAGTTCTCTTGATGTTTTGAACGGTGTCAAATCAGCTTCCCTTCTACTGCCCAACAACTCTCTTCTAGAACCTCTACCAGCCGCATCTGTTATTTGTTCCCTAGCGGACATTTCGTGTTCATAGTGTGGTACATCGACTCGACCCTCCGAAGTTGGGAAACATCTGCCGCTATGGTTAACGTTGGTGCGCTGAACATCGAAACAAATGCAGCACAACTGAATCGTCTTTGAACCATCCTTCTGTTGGAACCTCCTCTTCGGGCTAGGCAACAGGTATGCTAAAGCGGACAGCAGAGCTACCGCAGGACAGTGTTCAGAAAATACTTTTGACATATCCTTGAGAAATAAATTCATCCTCTCGTTAATTATTGAAACAAATGATAAATAAACGCTGTGAATTGGTGTCTCACATTCCAAATTGTTCGCGATGTACAAAGCTACTCAAATTAGTTAAAAATCCCATCATAAAAGAAAATTTGAAATAGTATTTCTGAAAGAATTACATAATTTAACCCCAAAAGAGGACATGTTTCAATTAAAAACTATGTGTAAAATAGTTTTAAATATTAAGTGAACTCAGGAAAATCACGTTGACATCAATTTAAAAAGTTTTTTAATAGTATGGTGCAGTAGTATGGAAAAACAGCTAAAAACGTTTCTTTGTCACTTTTTGTTCTCGTGCGAATTAAAATGTAATTTGTGGAACGTCAAAATCTGTTCGAAAATAATTCGGAAGTTGAATACTAATGTCACACTTTTCTCTGTATCTTGTCTCTCAAAATATGTAATTACCACAAAACAATTTTCTCGTTAACGATATATAGTAAGATATTTCACGCGTCATTTTGTTCCATTGAGTAATAACATTTAAAGAATTTGACCTTGACGCCTCGCGTACTCATAAAAAATTTACGTGAAAGTTGAGTTGTGAAAGAAATTTTGGATTGACTTTGAGAAAGCTAGAAGAATGAAAAAAGTAATACCAGGATATTTCAGATCTTTTTATTAAAGTTTCAATGCCAAGTTTCATATCCACCTTTTGACTTATATAAATGGTGTAATATTGCTAATATTATTTCATCAATTTGAAGAAAGTTTTTATGTACGTTAAAAATTGAAGCAATAACGCGGTAACGGAAAAGAAAAGAGTTAATGTATTTAGAAGAAATTCAGTTTTGTTTCCCTCTAGAAGAAAAATTTAACATGAAAGGAAAATCACGTTGTTTATAGGTAATATTATACTATGATAGTGAAAATCAAGATATTGGTTCAATCAATTGATGTTCAAACATGTTTTTCATCCAAAAACGATGGGGAATAAGAATTGGGTCAAATGATTCTACCAAGTACTAAAGAAAATAGGCAAGATCAATTACGATACTTATTTAAATCATGAACTTGGGGAAAAATACAATTAGAGACTCTCTGAGTATACGCAATGTAATTATTGTTTATTGTAATACGAAGCTAACGTTGCCAATACATCTCCTTGAGAGCTCTTTATATATTCCGGTATTATGTCCAGTTACGTGTTATAGGACTACACGAAAAAGTTAGGGATACTTACGGTAAGGGACGCTACGACTTAGGAACACTTTATCAAGGGTCATGTGTTAATTAAAGTAAATATACAATCGTTTGATTTGTGTTATTTTCTGTCAAGAATGTGTCTCAGAAAATAAATAACAAAAGTTCATCTGGCTAATAATGTACATGAGTAGTCTAATCATCTATTCACACGCATGTATGTTTGTGAGCCGTGAAAAATACGCTTGTTTCTGTAAAGGGAAACTCGGCAATGCTGGAGCTCTAACTTGACCGATTTTTAAAGCTTATGTTGCTTATGTATCTCCTTGGNTAAAGTAAATATACAATCGTTTGATTTGTGTTATTTTCTGTCAAGAATGTGTCTCAGAAAATAAATAACAAAAGTTCATCTGGCTAATAATGTACATGAGTAGTCTAATCATTCTTTTTGACTGTATGGCTGGTACATATTAACTTATAACATTATAATGTCCTGGAACAAAACGGATTCTTCATCCCAATTCTAGAAAATCATTTACATTATTCCATAAAGGAAGTTAATAAAGAGTTATTTTTCCTCTGTATTCACTGACAATTTTCCCGGAGCTAATTAAGTTTTGTTTCCGTGCGCCATCACACGATTACGGACGAGATACGAAGTGCGTCTACGAAATCGATTAAACCCTAACATTTATTCGCGCGTCTGTCCTCATTAAACTCTGCGCATTCTGCCGCACGCCGCCGCGCTGAGACGAACGGAGAGCCACTTCATTGGAGCGCCTCCTCTGCTCGACGCAGAATGCCATCAGCGTGTGTCCGTGGCAGCGCTTACGTTCGTCGCTTGCGTTCGTACGCGACCTCAGGCTCATTACCCGGAATATAGATTTTAAGCAAGGGAAACATGGTGAATGGCAAGGGTGCACTCGCACAAACGAAGCTATTAATAACGGTACGACGACCCACGTTGCTGCACAAAACGACGCATCACACCTTCGGCCAACCCTCGTCGGTTTGATTAGCATTAAGTGATAACTGTTACAGCCACTGCCCTAACTCCTTCGATAAATGACCCTGAGATTGCGTGGTAACGAAACCTATTTTCAATGAACGTGATTTAGTTTAGCATCACTGAACGGTGATTATCTACGGCTTTTGATATCTCGTGTTTTTACTTTTCCGTGACGACCTTTCTTCTGCCTAAATATATATTTATCACGATTTTATTTGATTCGAGTTTCACTACTAATCCTTGATAATAAATATTATATTATTTTTATATTAATTACTGTTATTATTTTTATCTTCTCAGTTTCCTGCCACTTTTAAATATTAGTTGTGCAGATTTTTACCATCAAAATACAACACAATATGCAATATTACACTACATCACCACTTAACTACCTGCTTACAATTCCACAGTCGCAATAATTACAGCTTTTTGCATTATTGCTATTATTATTACTATTGTTGTTTAATTATTACTTTTGTTAATTTATTATTACTATTGTTTTCATTATTACTATTGTTTTCATTATTACTATTGTTTTCATTATTACTATTGTTTTTATTATTACTATTCTTATTCATCTTTTTGTTGTTATTATTATTTCATTATTCTTCACGACTTAATGATCGTATATTCGGTTAACTTGTAAACACACACTGTTGCAATAGAGAGAGGGAATATTACTATTATTTAATTATTATTTACTTTTTATTTATTTATTATTATTTACTTATTATTTATTATTTATATATATTATTGTTATTTATTATTATTTTTATATATTATTGTTATTTATTATTATTTTTATATATTATTGTTATTTATTATTATTATTATTTATTTTATAATTATATTTATTCATTATTATTATTTATTTTTATAATTATTATCATTGTGGTTATTACTATTTTTTTTCAGACGTGTCCCTGGTATACTGGTCAGCTGCGGAAATGATATTCCAAGCTGCTATCCCTAGGTTTGGTTGTTGTATTTTATTGTATAAAATTATTATTATTATATAAATACTGTTGTAACAATGTTGAGGGATGAATAATTTATTTTGTCTTTCCAGATCAATATCAAATTTGTTCCAAAGCATAAACAAATGTTTGATATGAAGCACAAAGTACACCCTGTTATAGAATCTGGATCTGGGCGCGTAATTTCATTCTGAAAGTCATTAAATCTGTCCCTCAACCATCATCAATGTCATCATCCTGATGTTCATCAAGTGGGTGCCAGGATGATGCCTTAAATACGATGACGAGTTATTACTTTTCACAACCGACCTTTCTTGAAAATTGAGGAAGGAAAAATTCATTACCCAATGCAATTTTCTGGGAGCAATCAGAGCAAAGTGTAATGTTTCATAATGATTGATTTTTCCTTGCAGTTAAATTTTTCATTACAGTGCAAGGGAACTGATAAGATCGTACTTCGAAAATGTACGTGGTAACTGTACATTCCGGCACCTCTGAAAAATGTGCACGAACAAAATTTAAAAAATGTTTCATTTTGTTCTCTATTTAAAAATGTGTTATTATTGAATTGCTTGAAGTACAGAGTAGATGAGCTTGATCTACTCTGCACTTTATTAATTAAGTTTATATTAATGTATTAATATTTTTATTTATTTTATTAGAGATTTGCAACCCGATATTCAACTAAATGTGAAAAGTAAACTATAGTTTCCTGAAATTTCGATATATTCGTAAAACAGCGCCTTACTAACTGTTCTTCCCAGTATATTGTTGATCTGAGTTTATAAAACTTGTCGTACTAGTTTGCTCAGTGTGCAACACGGTTCCCGTATTTGAATTGCTGCTTAATATCCAAGGAGAGGAGAGTGGTGGCGCTCGAATCTCGAACACCCACCTCCTTCTACGCTGCTCGCAGTTGCTCGCAGTTGCTCGCAGTTGCTCGCAGTTGCTCGCAGTTGCTCGCAGTTGCTCGCAGTTGCTCGCAGTTGCTCGCAGTTGCTCGCAGTTGCTCGCAGTTGCTCGCAGTTGCTCGCAGTTGCTCGCAGTTGCTCGCAGTTGCTCGCAGTTGCTCGCAGTTGCTCGCAGTTGCTCGCAGTTGCTCGCAGTTGCTCGCAGTTGCTCGCAGTTGCTCGCAGTTGCTCGCAGTTGCTCGCAGTTGCACGTGACATTCCTAGAAGGGCAGATCGTTGGCCATCTCTGTTATAGGTACTGGGGATAGCCGATCTGATGCAATTTCTATTATTTGTGAAGTAAGTTTTTTTTGAAACCATCCCTACTGTAATGACAATCTTTGAATATTATAGATGCAAGCAATTTTAATTTGTAAAGTTCCTCCGTGGAAATATCTCCCTCTGTTATTGTACTGTGCTGCTGCTCCCAAGATAATTTTAATACTATTATTTACTTTCGTAAAGAGTCATTGTACCAATTTTCAAATTTTCAAAGAATCAAAGTCAGTAAAGTTTGTAAGCAAGTTTTAATATCTGCTTTTGAAATCCATGCTCTTCCTTTGGCTGAACTTTCGATAAATTTCCTCTCGTCCATTTTTTTTACGAATCCCGATTCAGAATTCGCCTGGGACACTTCGAGAGTCCTGGGAAGCAAACTTCTCATTACAATCCTCAGAAAAGATATTGAGATGAAGTGGAGTGAGTGGGTGCACAATATAAAACGGATAATCGCTGTGTACATGTGGAGCAAGTATAAGCATACCGTGAATGGTGAGGAAATGAGACTTTAGACACAACAATGACAAGATTTAATAAGAATAAGTGGTAGACGATACAGAACGTAAATGGTGGAAGATAGTCGGTGCAGAAATTGTAGGGTTGGAATGCATAATTAGATTTCAGAAAAAAGTTACGACATTCACGAAAGCAGATTCGGGTTGGGATAATTTGATGAAGGTAGTGTCGGAATGTATGATTGCTGGATGGTGTAAAAGTTCGGCGGAGGGAATATGCAGAAATAAAGGGGAAGCCGTAGAATGGGGAAGCGTTTGGATATAATAAGGCTGATATACGCAACCACGCTGACGAGACAGTAGAGAGTATAAATAGTTGATGATTATGGGGATATAAGAAACCCCCATCCGATTGACAGAAAATTTCGAATGCTTGAGTTATTCCTGAAAATGCGGGGACATGCATGAAAGAAAAGAAATAGATGGGAAGATGGTTAGGACATGAGGAGTCTGAAAGAAGTGGATTGCTGTTTCTGACGTTTGAAGCCGAAGGGAAACTGTGGGGCATGAGGAGGAGAAATCGAGTGCTCATCTTATTCTTTTCTTCAAGCCAAGACGCAACAAAAACGCGACTGCCTCCACCTGCGTTCAAGTGGCACGCGGCATCCCCGCCACCGCCCTCCTACAGGAACCCATCAATTACGTAAGGGTAATGAGATCTATGGCGCGACCTTGTTGGCTCGGTAACGGGACAGCGCCGGCCGGCACGGCCTTGTCATTCGTGACCTCTCAGTCACTCAACGGTGACGTAATCTCCGTACCACACTCTTGTACAGGTGGAATGTAGAATTCTTCCCATTAGTGATAGTATTTACCTAGATGCAGGGGCGTACCTAGCATTATATGATGGGTTAAGGGGTTAAAACTCACACACATGCCATATATGTGTTTAAGTTATATATACACATACAATATAAATTATAAATATTTTGTCAAAAATGCAGTACGACCTGCGTATGACCGCGTGGAGGACAATAAACTAATTTACTCTCCGGAAGCAAGCAAGGATCACCCCATCAATTCCAATCAAGGGTCCTAAGGCAGAGGCGGATACAAAAATTTAAGCAAAAATTCCTAGATAAGATAAAAAGTTAACTACGAGATATAATACTAAAAGAATGTCAATATGTTTGTAATTTAACACAAAAAAAATATTTTACATGTACGAATTATTATCGAACTATAGATTACACTGAGTATAGGGTTTAAAAATCGCAAGAATTGAAATAACAATAAATTCACAATTTGTTACAATAAACACGCCCCTAGACAAAAGCCTAGAAAACCTGTATAAGAAATCCGCCTCTACGCGAAGGAAAATCGCAGCAAAACCCGGGTCAGGATGGGGCTACAGAATTAATGTACACAACCGTGCCAAAGTTAAGTACACGTAAAACTAAATTAATATGAGCCATAAGACAAGACAACCATGCAAGAAAATAGTTTTTGAAATTGTTATAAGTTATTTAAAAATTACTACAGCAGTGGCGCGATAAAGTACAAGATGGATTTAATTTTTGTTAAAATCAATAAAAAAAATTTCATTGTACAAGCACTGGTGCAGGAGTTAGTTTTTAACCGCAGAATTGAAGAGATTCAATTTCATAATATCTTTTATATTTTTTGGAAGGGAATTATATAGAACGATTTCCGAATAATATGATCCTTTTTGGCAAAGAGTGGTTGACACTCTAGGACGATGAATATTATTCCTATTGCGAGTATTGTGTTCGTGAACGAGACTGTTTCGTATGTAGCAAGGGTGGCACTTCAGTAATTCGGTCTTAACAAACACCACCGTTTCATAAATATAAATGCAGGGAAGTGTTAAGATATTTAATTCCTTTAATAAAGGTTTACAAGATTTTCGGGGGTGAAATTTACAAATTATCCAAACCATCCTCTTCTGAATTCTGAAAGTTTGAATACTCAGACCGGAATTGCTCCAGAAGGTAATGCCGTAACGTAAATGGGAGTAAACGTTTGCAAAATATACGCAACGGGAAATACATGGACTAACTACGTTAACTAAGATTCGGAATGCGTAACACAATTTGCTTAATTGGGAATTAAGATTGTGAACGTGACAATTCCATTTGAGGTTGTCTTGAATATGGAGACCGAAGAACTTTTTATTCGTAACAGTTTTTAATTGTGTTCCGTTTAAAGAAAGATTTTTGATACTATTGTGAAATGACATAGACACTGTTTTGTCAGTGTTTACAATGAGACGATTTTCATGGAACCAAGCCGAAAGGTAAGACAAAACTTTTTGAGCGTTGGCGTGTTAACGTAGTAAATTAGTGTCATCAGCAAAAAGAACCATTTTAAAATCTGATGTGGATGACATGTCGTTCACATACAATAAAAAGAGTATTGGGCCGAGAATTGAACTTTGGAGTACTCCGCAAGTAAGTGGCTTTGTTTCTGAAAGACAACGCTGAAGTATTTTATTTTTAGTATAGGATATTTCGACCTGTTTATATCTATCTTGTAAATAAGAAGTTAGCCATTGATGTGCAAGTGCACGAATGCCTAAAGAATGCAATTTGGAAAGGAGAATTTCGTACTCGATGACATCGAATGCTTTGGATAAATCAAGAAAAACACCCTGAGGTCAAGAGATGTGGTTACGTCGTTTAAGAAAGAAAATATGGCGCTTGTAGTGGAAAAGGATTTCCTAAAACCGTGTTGATCGTCAGAGAGAATGTTATTTTTAAAAAAATTCTTGAAGACGCTTATAGAACAATTTTTCTAGGATTTTTGAGAAAGTGGGTAGTAGAGATATTGGTCGGTAATGTTGGAAAGGAAACAAACTTAATATTGGAAATTTTGTTTCCTTTCTTGTGTAAAGGTTTCACTTTAGTTCTCTTAAATATATTAGAAAACACCCCGTCCGATAAATTACTATTAGAAATATTAATGAGGGGATTTAATATAACGTAGGACGAAAATTTAACAAACTCGGGTATATCGTCTATGCCTGTTGAAAATTTGTTTTTTAATGAGCTAATGATTCTCATGACTTCACTGGCGTTAGTTCGGTAGTGAACATAGAATTAGGTACGTGGGTGGATATAATTGGAGGAAATAGATTTGGATATATTGAGTTCGTTATTTTACCTACTTCTGAGAAGTGAGAATTAAACAAATTTGCGATGTCCTTTTATACGATTTTACCATCGTTTAGTACAGAAATATTTTTAGAAGTTGACGTGTAATTTGTAACAATATTTCACATGGCTATCGTCCTGTTGTTCGATTTTAGTACCTGTCTCTCGTTTTCCGTAACTTTAGCTGCATAGACTACTTTTTGAAGTATAGCCTTATAGTTACGAAAATAATCATGGAATTCGGTGGTTGGCTATAGATTTTTGAATGATAATATAAACGTCGTTTTTTTCTGAAGAAATTCTTATTTCTTCGGTGATCCATCTATTGTATTTATTTGTGTTAATTAACTTGCGTTTTATGGGAATACTGGAGATGTAATGTTTTAGGAATATTGAGATAAATACATTGAATTTGTCGTCGGTGTTTTAGCAATTGTAAACATCTTTCCATGTTTTTTCACGCAAATAATTTATAAATATGGATTGATTGATGTCATTTAACTCTCTTGAAAACTTGTGAAGGATTTTAAGTGATTTCAGTTTATTTTAATAGTCAGTACTTGAGTAAGGTGATCGCTGTATCCGGCGAAAAACACTTCAGAGAAATACGAGATCCCATTGTTGACGATAATTTGATCTAGCAATGTTCTAGATGAACCGGAGAGGCGAGTGGGGTCCTTTATCGTAGAAATAAGGTTGAAGGAGTCGATAAGATTCTTGAATCGATTAACTGGTGATTGTGCAGAGTCGGATGTACTCGGAAAATCGATGTTGGAATCACCGCATATAACGATATTTAGTAGATTTATGTGTGATATGTTTTAAAACAATTTCGAAGTTCCGAAAATATGTCAAGATCTGATTGAGGACTATAAATAGACAAAACAATAATACCGGTGTCGGTCAGATTAAGTGCAGAAATTTTGAACACACTATCTACGCAGACGTTCTCGTAGCCTGGCAGTGGAGAAGATGATATATCATTACGAACGTAGGATACCAATGTCTGTCAATTTGTTTGAAATGAATTGGACATTATGATGAAATATAATTATTTTATTTTCGCAAAGAGTTTGTGATTCACGGGAAATGGAATCGAAGTTAGATTGTAGAGAGGAATTTTAATTTGGTACAGCTTCTAGTTCCGGATCAAGCGGGCACACTGCTCCCGAATGCGATTGTCACCTTCGAGAACCACATCGTACTCCTGAGCGCAAGTTGTAACTGTGTATGGGGGCGGCAGGAGATGTGGATGGAGATGAGGACGTGGGGGATGAGGAAGAAGTAGGTGATAGAAAGGGGACAGGAGAAGAAATGGGTGTGGAGATAGGAGGAGGAGGTGGTGATGATGTAGGAGCAGAGGGAGGTGGATCAGGAGGAGGAGATGAGGTAGAAGCAAGAGGAGGTGAAGGAGTGTGTAAAGGGGCAGGTGGATGATGTGAGGTCAGATATGAAGCTAGGAGCGAGCCGAAGTGATGTTTCCTAGACGGTCTCAGGTGAAATCTTTGCTGGGTAAAGTCCTTGGCAGTCAGGTGTGGTTGCAAATCAAAAATTGTTATTTTTGTGTCTACCAGGTGATGTTTTAGGGAGATGTTTGCCAGGTGAATTTCATGATTTATTTGTGGAACAGTAAAGCATGGAGGCAGGCTAGATAGTACTATGTTCGTGTGCTGAGAGGCCGTTTTTAGTTTTTGTAGATGTTCAGACGCGTTAAAATGACCATCCAAGTTAATATAGTTCTGCCCACCTATGATGACCATCCAAGTTAATATAGTTCTGCCCACCTGTGTCCCGCTCTGTGAGTTTTTCAGTGTTGGTTTCTACTTTTCGAATAACTTCAGCCAAATGAGCATTTGGCGTAAAGAAACTGGAGACTGAGAACTGGCCAAGAAGAAATCCACGCAAAATGGATGTTATATGACGACCGTGCGAATCAGCTAATATGAGCACGCTTGATCTCTGCGTGGAAGTCTCTGGGTAGCACTACTTTACGTGGTTTTGGGCGATTGTGCTTACCAGTGTGTGGTTTGTGAACAGGTTTGGGTACTGCATGGGAGGGGATGAAACGAGTAGTTAAGGGAGGAAACTGGGACGTGTCATCTAACACACTAAACCAATTCTGAGTGAAGATTTGGGGTGGTGCATGTATCGTTGGTCTAACCGGGTGATAGCAGTTGGGAGGACGGCGAGAATTCCTGACTGTAGTCCAACCGCTGATCGTGTTCTTATTCTCTTCCAGAGCACTGATACGTGTGCCAATATAATGTACCAAGTCTTTGTGCGCCTTCTAAAAATCAGCTTTGAATGAGTTGAGGAATGCGATGGTGTCCATTGTTGTGAGTTAGGTAGCAACTTAACGACAAAAGAAAATGAGAATACACGAAAACTGACAACTAACTGAATGAAGGATATTAGTATAATAAAATATTTATTACTACGGAAGTTACAACTGAGGTATTAAACAAATAAATAAGTAAATGTACAAACAAACCGACGACTAAAATGATTGAAATAATTTTTTAGATCGACAACTGGAGGTTAACTAATTCGACAATAACGACTCTATTATGTTAAAATGTAAATAAATACGAAAAAATCAAGAAAAACGAATTATAAAATGATGTAATAATTCTATGAAATTGTGACGACGAAAACTTGGGTGTAACAATAGGGCAGGGTTTCTTTGAATGTTTATTTATTATGTGATAGAATGTGCACGAGAAAATCTAAATGCATCCTGTTTACTCCTGCTGCGCCAAGAAACTAAATTAATGATTCAGTTTGTACTTACGAAAACATTATCACACCTTTGAGAAGCACTTGAATGAAAACAATACGATGTATGTTAGGTCCGTTAGGCTTGATAAATCTTAGGAAGCGTTTTTAATGTTTTTTCTACTTAACACACACAAAACAAACAAATTTTTACTCTACAATAAAGGCAGGAACTAAATTCAACTTAATCACAAAAAATAAAATAATTAGGAAGATTAATCTGAAATATAGAGAGAGCTCATTCACAACTGTAGCTAGCGCCAGGAGCAAGCTATCCAAACTAATATAAGAGTGTATTTTTTGTGGGGCTTTAGGGCTCGTCAACAGCAAAGTCATTAGAGCCCATGAGTGTTTAT
>NNCF01129813.1:647005-697135 GCA_002313205.1 Laupala kohalensis | reverse complement strand
TATATGTATATATATGTTAATTTTCTTTTAATTTCGAACCTAGGAAAGCCTCTGCCTGGATGAGAATCCTCTCTAAGTTATCATTTGAATGAATCATCATTTTGTAAACATTTCTTTTCTTGCGTAGCACGTGATTCACGTAAATTAATTAAAAGGGTTTATATTTAGCCGAAATAAAGACATCTAATTAATAAACAGGCGTGGTTCAGAGGTTACAGTGCGTCAACTCTTCTTTACGAGCATAGTAAAATACAGAAATGTAAGAACAAAGCCAGAGGAAAAAGGAGCAAAACCGATTCTGTTCACGAGTTAGTAGGGAATACGATAAATAATGGTCCAATTAACGCACGAAATTAAGACATATATGTAATGATTTTAGAGCTTTCTCCCAGAAATTTTATTGAACCAGTTATTTATAACATTATATAAATTGGAGCTTAATTTATTTCCCTGGTTTTTAATCCAGTGAGTAACATAATGGGTGAAGGGGGAGATTTCGTGGCTCGTGACTATTTTATTATTTCCTTCCAGAGGTAAAAATCTCCTTTTTATATCGATTGTCACGACATTCATTTTCAAGGATCTATAAAATATTCGTATTATCTATTTAATAATAAAGGACTTAATGTTTCTCATGGCCCCTTATTGTTCGTTGAAAACAGTATTAGGGAAATGAAGAGTTTAACACAAAGTAAAGGGTGAGTATCAAATTTGTGGTAGACGAGGCTTTCTCTGAGAGATAATATTTTTACATGAAGACAAATAAAATAGAGAAATTGAACCGATGTGGGTGAAAGATAATATTCGATATATGATAAACATAAGTCTATGAACCTCAACAGGATAATAGTTTCATATTGAAACACGTTTATAAGAAAGTGTGTATCTCAAAACCCAGAAAATGTGTTTCCCAGAAATTTTTTTCTTGCTCCAATGTTTTACATAATATGCTCAGTTACTCCCTCTCGATTTTGTCTCGATTCCACAGGCGTATTATTTCATGCGCCTTTATAGGCGCATGAAATAATACGCCTGTGGAATCGAGACAAAATCCCTTAAGTAAAAAGGTGTATGATAGTCCAACTTATTTTCTCTCTTTACGTATTAAATCTTTCAATTTCTCCGGTTGAACCATTATTTTATGTCCCGAAAGATTTATTTTTTAGTTCTTGCAAAGCGTCCCATTCCTCTTCTACAGTATATTACACATTATCAGTATCGCAATGTAATATTTCTAAAAGTGCCTCTTTGCAAAGATCCCTCTTCTTCTCACAATACTTAAACCTAAATCATCATAAAGATTATTTTCTGAGCCTTAAAAGGATTGTAACCTTTCATTCTAAACTTGTACTTTTTGTTGTGAATGTGGTGAGGAACAAAGCACTGTCTACCTTCTTGAGTGCCGAGTTGCCCCAGAAGTGTGCATTATATATGACTTATAAAAGTGACTAAAAACCCCCTTAACGCGGCCAGATCCTGGTCGAAATATTTATAAGTAATGTGTAAAAATAAGAGAGTTGTTCCTTTTCTATTGTGTTTTAAATGCTTCTGACACGATTGTATTGCAATGTAACTATTTATTTTATGTATATTTTGAAATACAAATTGAATTTGATTTGTGGTATCATCCAAGATTTCATTCCATGTGACACTAATCAGATTTTGGCGATTCTACGAAGAATCTAATTAGTTCATAACCTGTCTTATGAGTGACGCAACGTAAAAACTTCGATAAAGTGCATGTAATTAAAATTAAAATATTTGTTGCGCCCAAAAAAAGTAAATTACGTTTACTATTAGCTATGTTATGTTGATTGAAAATGGGAGGCGGGACCGAGATTTGAACATGACATAATTAATCTGTTACCTGGCCGTGTGCTTCACCGCAATTTCAGAGATTTCTATATGATTACTATTAAGTTTATAACGTCTTTTTACCTAGGAAACGATTTCTGGCTACCTTTGCCACCCTTACTTACAGCATTTGCAACACGATGCTGAACAATTTTCCACATCTTCGGTGGTCGTATACAAGTCAGTTAACATTATTTCCGCTAATTATCTTTGAACAATTAAAAAAATTAAAGGACATATACTTAGGTGATAAGGTAATAATTCTTGAATAAATAGTTAATTTTTGTATAACCCAGTTTTATGTGACCAAAAAAATGAATCGATTTTCCCCCAAACAGTTGGAGGCAATCGCCACCTCGCCCCAAATAATCACCACTACAGCTCCTAAACCAGATTCAGTCACATTTGTCTGTCCTTGTCACTCGCAAAGTCCAGTTAATTTGCTGGTATAACCATCAAAACGTCCGTCAGATGAGTCTTCTCTGAACTCGCCAACTAAGTCTCTGCTGTTTCCGGCCTACCTCATTTGTTCGCAAACACCAGCAACGCTCCACGAAGACTTAGCTTGTCGTGTTCCCTCCTTACAAGAGATTCTGTTGCCTCTGACTGCGGTTCCGCTGCGCAGCGTTAACTGACCGCTACGCCCGTTCTAGCAGGGCAACCGTTCGTGTTGTGGTTTCGCTTACCAGGTCATTTCGTAACTTTGACCACTAATGATGTTCTGGCGGTAATTGTTTCTGATTTTGTAGTACTTCGTGGTTTGTTGCAACAATTTGTTCAGAGATTCACATTTTTTGCCGAAGTATCTTATATTTATTTGGAAGGTTCACATTGAACATCAATGTTTTGTTGGAAAACTTAAACAATTTTCTTTGAATTACAGATTAATGCAGAAAATAAAGAAGTATACCGTCTAGCGTGACATTGTGTGTTGTATTGAATTGTGTGGTACCCTAGGCAAATAATGCGTACCTAAAATTAAATACACATTTTTTCTGTAAATACTGTTTAAATTAAATATACAATCTAATAGAAAGGTTAAGCATAATTTTATGATTTGAAAAATTTAAGTTGTGAGGTGTAAGTATAATTTCCATGTAAGTTAAACTATGTCTTGGTCGTTATTGAAAATAGTGTGTTTGTTACCAACCAGTCGTTAAGTAAGGTGCAAAAAAACATTCACTAGGGTTATAAATCTTATAAAATGAAAAAAATGCATACAAATTTGTGCATTAGAATTCAAAAGGAATGTAACGAATCAAAATTAAACATAGGAAATATGAAATTTCTTAACACACGTAACGTAAATTCTGTTATAATTCTTTTTTAACAATGTTTTGAAGTTCGGCATTGTATTTTATAATAATATCGAGTTGGCTGTTCTTTTCTAAAATGATTATGCCAAAGAGGCCCTGAGGTCCTCGAAACACGGTGTGTCACTGGCAATATGATGGTTCGAGCGACTTGCTTTAAAGCTACTGTGTTCCAATGGCTGTATACTATGTGTTAGAGCTGTGACGCAAATCATATGAATAAAAGTATGTTTTCTGTTGCGTGGGTGTTATTTAACAGTTGTCGTTTGTTGCCGAGCTTACCTTATAAAAACTCACCACAATATCTATGGTCGTCACACATGAAAGAGAATACGTAACTTGTCACGCATGAAAAGGAAATAGAACTCAGTACGGTTCTATGGCATACTGTATATAAATCCTTAATGCTCCAAAGTTGGCAGTCCTAATTGTTCTGAGCACGTAACATAGGACAATACGTCGCCGATTTTTCAGGAAATTGTTTTGACTGAGCTATAAACTCCATCACCAGGATTTCACGAGCACGTATTGTCTCTCGATTAAGATGGGATAAATTATTGTAAATCATGTCTTGATCACCTGTGTAGTCGGACTTCTTAAAATAGGTATTGTCATCCAATAGACTATTATATGTTAGACTAATAGACTAGAGAAAAGTTAAGAGTTTATATCTTTTCTTTCAACAAACTCTTCTCTGACTTTCTCTGGTCATATTTTTCGTGTACTTTTCTTATAAATATTCTTCCTCGACTTTCATATTGATAAAATAGAATGGAGTCAAATCGAACCAAATATAAGTTTCTGTGTGGTTGCTCGAATTGTTTTCGGATAGTCAAGACCTGAGTTTTATGATCCTTTGGGACATAGTGAAGCTGAAAAAAAGCGTAATCACCCTTTTACCTAATAATCACCATCCTTCACCGTTTCCAGTTTTAAATATGATGAATGAAACGTACGTATGATTTATTTTGGAGAGCAATATACATAGTTCAAAGAATAAAATAAAATACGCTTGTACAATCCCTCGCTCTTTGTCTAAAAAGCTTATATCTCTGTTCTTAATACTTACATTTATGGAAACACAATATTATATTCTACCTTTCTACGTTTCTCGTGAGTAATTTGATTTTGCAATCGTAAAACAGAAAGTAACAACTCGTAGTGGTAGAAAAATATCTTTGTATTTTATCTTTGTAATTTAGTATAAGAAGCCCTTGAGCTGTCACAAAAAGTATAAAATATTTCACATGTTCCTACTCCAAAGAAGTATTTTAGCAATGCATCGCTAGTTCATAATGATAGATTTAAGGGTTTACAATAGCCCTAATAAATATTATAATTCAAAATATTAAATTTCTGGGAAATACGAAAAATTGTAATGAAGTGGTAGCGTAAAGATGTGTAGCATTATGTGGAAATCAGTATTTTGCACATTTTAATTCAGATAAAAATAAAGAGATGTCTTCTCCCAAACCGGAGAAGATATCTGAAAGGAAATTAAATCGCAGGACAATTAACTAAAACATCTGGCTCTCACGGAAAAAGATATACACTACTGGAAAATGAAAAAAGAAAATCATGAATTCGTGGACCCACCAGAAGGAAATTTTATTGACATATTCTCGAGGACGTATACAACAAACGATCACACCGACAGAGCCATACGCATATGAGTATAGTCGACGGCGCGTGCGAAATGTCAGAGCTAGTACCCTGAATACCCCCCTTTTGCAGCAATGCAGGCTGCAATTCTCCAATGGAGATGATCGTAGAGATGACGAATGTAGTTTCGCAGAATGGCCTGCCATGCAATTTCTACCTGATGTCTCATTTGGGGCAGATTTCCTGCCGGTCTAGCAGTGCGCGCAATATGACATGCTCATTGGGGGACAGATCTGGGGATCGTTCTGGTCAGGGTAGTTGACGTACAACCTTGTAGAGCAAGTTGGGTGGCACGGGCTTCATGTGAACGTGCATTGTTCTGCTGAAAACTGACATCACCTTGTTGGTGCACGAACGGTAGCACGACTGGTTCAATGAAGTTTTGGATCTACCATGTTCCCTGTACGATCACCAAAGGAGAACGGCCATTGTATGATATGGCTCTCCACACCTTGATGCCAGGTGTTGGACCTGTGTGTCTCTGTCTTATACACTCCAGACGTTGGCGCTCACCTGCACGACTCCACACACGCATTGGCACCAAGGCAGAATCACTGAAGACAAGTCGTCATTCGTCCTTCCATAAACGCCTATCGCGACACCACTGGAGACGAGCTGCACGATGTAGGGGCGTGAGCGGAAGACGCCCTAACGGTACGCATGTTCGTAGCTCTGCTTCACGGAGTCGGTTGCGAATGGTCCTCGCTGACACCCCCGGAGCAACAGTGCCCCTAATTTGTTGCGAAGTCGCGGTGCGGTCCGATACGGCACTTCGTAAGATGCGACGGTCTTGGCATGCATCTGTGCATCATAGCTGTCCGGACTCAGACTGATGGGCACGTGCACCTTCTGCTGACCACAGGGCGACAACATCGATGCACTGTGGAGACCTCTCGCCCCTCGTGTTGCGCAATTCTGCGGTATGACCACCTAGCCTCACTATACGGAAGACCCACTATACACCCTCACTCTAACTCATTGAATTGCACAAACTGTGCACGTTTACGCTGACGCGGCATCCTAATAATGTAGCAGACACAGACGGAGGCAAACTCGCTGCTACTGTCTCTGCAGGTCAGCAACTGCTGCGAAGCTTGCAACATTCCAAGACTGATAACGCGATTACTGGTTTGTCAGCAGTGCTGCGCTTTTGATCATCGCATTAACTGCCCTCTCGAAGGGTTCTGTGTAACTGGTATTTCTCAGTTATTTTCTTGATGGTGTAGGTTTTTTCATTTTCCAGGAATGTAGCCACTTTTATCAGCTCCTCCGTTTTAGGCAAGGAAACACAGGCCAAAAAATTACTGTGCCTCCGATTAATTCGCGGGAAGCTGGATATGATTTTGACCTCTTCTTAGAATGTAAAAATAGTAATTTGAAATTTGCACCGAATTTCCCTTCTGCTCGTGATGGGTGGTGTTAAAAAATTTGGACTTTTTTTCGCAAATAACTCACAAATGACGCATTTTTCAGAGAAAGTTGCTCTTAAATAAATTAATGTTTAATCAATTCTGCGTCCAATGTGTGCATTACATTTGAAATTCTGTCAACGAGTTAAAGTTCTACGGGATTCAAATACATGAATTTCTTTCATTTTTTTTTACAAAAATAGCATATTGTTTTCGTTTCCTGAAACATCATGTTGTAAACTGATGTCATTAATAACTCAAACTATTAAGTTAACTGACATTGAAAAACTCTTTCTTGAATTAGAACGATGAACTATTCAGCTTTTTGAGTAAATATGTATAAGAACTTCCGACGAAACACATTTCTCTCCATGAATGACAAATTTTGTTCTCGTGGTTTCTTTTTTATTCTCCGCTTTCGAAGATGTACAAAACTTTATCGCGGTAATTCTTATGTTATGATAAATCTCGACTTTTACTGAATTTAATAGCCATGCTTTCGTAATACTAATACATACGTAAATAATAAATATATAGCATAATCATCATTGAATATTAACAGCTACAGTTTATCGGCGATGGCATCTGACATACAAAGAAAGTTAATCTAAGATATTTAATAAATTAGATATCACTGAGCAATTCAAAAACGTAACAGACAATTTCTGAAATATAGTTACTGTAGATGTCAATTTACGGTGAAAAGAGTATTAACGTTGTTTAATTGCACCTTATTGAACAGAATTAAAGAAGAATTACAGGACAGCAGTAGTAATATTTGTTTGTTTGTTTTCATATTTTCATGAAAATCAGCAGTTGTCTCGTATACTATTTGCTTCGTAGTATATATACCACGTAAATTTCCAGAACAGTTTGATATCTTAGACCAAGTTAGTCAAATGCTGTGAAACAACACCTTATTCTTCTCGTCTGTTGTTCATGTGCGTTAAATTAGGTATAAAAGTAATGAAGTAGAAATCATGGAATTAAGATACAACTCTTCTGCTGAAAGGAAATCTAAATGAGCTGTTTATTTTCTCATCCACCCTAGTATTTCAGAATGCCACGCTGTATGATAACATAACTTGACGTGGTTATTTTCCAGTGTTAGACGATTTTTTTTCATACTTAAGAGGAACGATTTGAAAGGGTTTCAACTTCTGGAATCAACATTCACATTCAGTAGTTCTATATTATCTTCTGTGTGGCGGGAAGACAACTCCACAATTTCTACAGCTTCTGTCAATTTGCCCTACAAATCGGAAAGTTCTTTCCGGGCATGCCAGCTTCCTCGACGTACTGCCCAACTTCTGTCCTAGGAGCCGAAATTCACTCAGCGAAGGGAGCCTCTGCTGGGGAGACAAGGAACTAGAGGAATTGGAACGGGAAATCGTAGGAAGTGGTTGAAGGGTGGTAAGGCGGTCTTCGAGGCGAAGAGAAAGTCGTCTCACTCACTGAAAATCTGCTTGCCGTAGTGACGAAAAGCTACTTACTTTAGATATCGTCTTATGCTACACTCCCTCACTCATGATTTATCTTGTATTTCGCGTTCCCCCCCCCATTTCCTGTCCCCTCCTCATTATCTCTTCATTCTGTTCTTTTCTTCTGTTTTCCTCCATGACGTTTTTCTGTATAATGATTCATTCGTTTTCTTTCTCTCTCTTTCTTTCCTAATCCAATGAAGGATAATGGATAGTTGGCAGCATATTGATTGGCGTACGATGATTGGTGAAACTGCCTAGTTTCCAATATATTGATAAGCTTAATCTATATTATGATTGTGATCTTCGATCATATCTCCATTAACTGTTCATTGTTCCTTTCCCAATTATTTTCCCATATTTTATTTCAGTGTTATTTTCAAAATTCTCAACCAAATTTTGGCCACTAACCCATCACTTCTGCCTCGCATTCTTCCACATTCTCAAAGTTTTTACAGCCCTGCTCTTTACTCAAACCTTCTTTACTGTTCGTTTGGCCCTATTCCTACTCCGTCTCTGCAATCGCCGATTCTCTTTTTCCTTTGAGCCAGTAAAGCATCCCCATTGCCAGTCGCGGATGCAGCGCTCGCGGATGCTTTACTGGCTTCCCCGATCCTCCAAATGAATGGTGGGTGGCGCTTCTGTGTTTTATCCCTTCGCGAATTTATGTTGCTCCATCTCGCTCTGTCTGCTCACACAACAGCTTTTCCTCGTCATAAAACTTGTCGGAGCGCCAGGGAACCTGCATAATCCACGAGAATGACTCTATTCGTAGTGAGTTCTTATCGATTTTTTGTGTTCGTTTTCATATTTTTAGTCAAGCTGTGGATAAGCGATGTATATATTTGCATCTCATTATAATTGGATTCTTAAGAACTCTGAGCATCTAGTATTTGAATATTAATTTGCCGATAATCCCTTCAGTTATACAAAAAGGATATTATTCCAGTCTACCTCTAAATTGGTAGAACTGTCATGAAATGTGGTCACTTATGACTGAAAACTGAACTCATCCTCAAATATTGATGTTTTGCTTTGAATGTTTATTTTATCTCAATGAAATATAAATGTTTTGATTTATCTCGAAAATTAAGAGACAAATGATGATAAAAATTAGTATACTACATGCTAAATCCCAAAAAAGTGGTGAGAAAATAGTTACCGAAATGAAACTATAATGTATGAAACCAAAACAATTCAGTTCAATAATTTAATATACAACTAAACTGTATGAAACCAAAACAATTCAATACAATAATTTAATATACAACTAAACTGTATGAAACCAATAATTACAGGTGACGTTTCAACCAATTAACTGGGATTATATTATTGTCGAACTTATTTTACTTTGCCGCAACCACTATGAAATAACGAATATAAATGTTTTGTATATTACATTAGGATTTATAATCGGGATATTAATGGGGAAACTGTACAATATAATAGTTTCGAAATTTCATATCTTTGACACCAGCATACATGTCTTATTCGGGAAATTTTGGTGTAATACTAATACATTAACAATTATAAGATTGAAACCAAAATAAATAAGTCCGAGTAAAATCATCCTATGTTGTGAGTAATGCGAGGACGTGACGTATGAGATCTACCGCTGTTGAAAGGTGGTTGCAAAAACGTGTGTTTTGAGCGCATTCACCGTTTAATATCGTAAGAATAAAATTTGGATCACTTGGTTCAGGAAGTAAGAACATGTTATGTGATGAATGAGTGATGAAAGGGGTAGGCGGGTAACCAATATTAGGAAATAATGAATATGAGCCTCAACGTCACGTGAAAAAGGGTGCAGTAGATACTAAGGAATTATAAAAAGGTAGTTAGCTGGGAGGTGATGAAAATAAAGGAAATTGCTGGGAGGTGGGCACTTGTGACTGTGTGGAAAATTCGTAGATAATGAGTTCATACAAGTCAAAGGAAGGGTTTTGATTAACATTTGAAAGATGATCATTATTACGAAAAATACCAATGGAGGAGAATAGAAGCGAGGTTTATTTATGTATTATTTTATTGTTCGTCTTTTGGTGAGGTTCGGGTCATGAGGCCTGCTCTTCAACCTAACCGTGACTTGGATGAGGGAATTAGGAAGATGAGATTTTGGGTTGCCAGGGAACTTACGGTACCGAATTGACGTTTGTCTCGAGTAGGTGAGGGAAACCCAGCTGAAAACCTCACCTAGTTCGACCGAGCAGGGATTGAACCCTCGGTCTACTGCTCAACGGAATTATGGAAGCGAAGACGCTACTCTACACCACCGCGAGATATAGGAACGATGAACAAGAGGGAATAAATGATTAGACTGAGATCAAGGGAGATGAAATGAAGACGAAGATGTGTAACGAAGGAGAGTCTTGAAGGTGAGGAATTGGGGTGACGACGACGACGACGTCGACGACGGAAGAGATGCAGGTAGAAGAGAGGGATTAGTCTCAATCACATAGCGTTGTTTGATCATCGCATTGCCTCCGGCCGTTGGAGCTTCTTGCTTAATGAATATACTGTGTAAACGGCCCGTGAGTGACTGCAACAGTGTAGGCGGAAAAAGCAACGGCAATTGTAATAGGACGCTGTTGGAATTACAGAGATGAATATAGGACTGTGCTCTTCACATTTGTGTAGATACGGAACGTTATCTCTGTTCAGACAGCAATCAACAGCGCTAAGAAGACTTATGTTTCAAATAGGTAAGTATATACTACCAAGATATATTGTGTGTGGCAGAAGTTGATAAACCTAGGTTTAATACTGCAATATTCCAAAAGAGAATAAAAATAAACGTGCATAAAAAATACAACAATAATCATGTATATAAATGTCATTAGTAGAAAAATTCTTTTCTCCCAAACAGTGGACAAGTTAGTACACTTGTTATACCATCAAGTGGAATTGTTCTCGGCATTGGGTCCGATTCCAAAATATTTGACAAATGTTTCAGAGTATGTCTCAAAATGGAAGAAAAAAACTACTGAAGCTGCGTCAGTGAATTCTTAACCCGGAAATCGGAGTGGGTCTCAAACATGTGAAGGGTATTGTGGGATGAATAATTAATTAGCCATAAAATTACCAAACAACTTGACTACCGAAATAACATAAAAATGAACAAATTTAACCCTCAATATTCAACTGCATTAAAACAAAAGGAGTACCTGCATTATTTCATGAAAACAACATTTGAATTAGCACCACCGTTTCTTTGGGAAAATGTAACTAAGTTAAAGCTAACTATCGGTCAGGTGAAAATGGCGACGAGTCGGGAATCGAACCCGGGACTCCTGATTGATCTCAGGGGTGTTAACCACTACACCACCCGTTCGCCTTCCAGAACTGTACACCACTTCCACCCAGACCTAGGAGGACCAAACCTAGGGAAACCTAGGTCTGGGTGGAAGTGGTGTACAGTTCTGGAAGGCGAACGGGTGGTGTAGTGGTTAACACCCCTGCGATCAATCAGGAGTCCCGGGTTCGATTCCCGACTCGTCGCCATTTTCACCTGACCGAAAGGTATCACTTATCTTCTCCACCTGTAGGGTACACGGAAGAAATATGTACATAGGTTAAAGCTTTTTACTGAAATCTATGGTGGTCTGGAAAAAACTTTAATAATTTAAGACTCAAAAGACATACAACTATTCAACTCAAACCAGATCTTTAATTTCTTTTAAGTTCAAGAAGAGAGTATTTGATATCGACAGTAAAATATAAAAGTCAAAATGATTGCAAAGAAGACACGAAAATAATTAGGGATAAGGTCTGTTCATCGTTAGTTACAAACGGGCTTTAGTTTCGTACCTGTAGTAAACGTATTATTTCTTAGTAATCCTTGGGTAACATGAAAATTGTTGTTTAGTCATGTGTATTCACTGAAGGTATGTTTAAAACTTAAAAATCTAGGTTATTCTGAATACATAGATGGGTATCTAAAACATGTACAATAGTGTGTCATTTTTGGGAAAAATGTTTTCCACTTATAACCACGTTGTACATTTGCGGGAAGGTAAAAAAAGAAGGCTGTTAAAATTTGAGCTCTTAGCATTAATATTAAGCGGTGCCTCATCGCGAATTTCTGTTTCCCATTTAAATAACAAGGGGATAAACGTTTGTTCTGAATTGTATACCTCGGTAATGGCTCGTTGTACAGACACGTCCACGACATATTTTTATACAGAATTAAACGCTCTACAAAAAAGATCTCCTTTATTTTTTTGTAAGCTTAACCAGTCAAATGATATTCGAGTTCAAAGTACATCATGTATGAATTTTCGTCGTATCTTTAATATTACAGCGAAACTATTGACTACTGAAAAAAAATACTTTTTTTATCATTAAATTTACTGTGAAAATTTATCATAAATAAATATTGATAGATATTTGTTGACTGTGTTTACTGAAACTTGACGGTGCTTGCTTTGATCTTTGTCAGAGTTGCTGCCTGTGAAACAGAAGAAAAAGAATGGTAAAATTTCGACGTTTGATTTGAACAATGCTGATTTTACAAAGTCTCAGCTGTGAAACGTAATGAAGTGTTGCTCAAACATCGATTGTCAACACTATTGATAACTACCGATAGTTCACAGATAAATATCGATACTGTCGATAAATATCGGATACTTTTCTAATCAAATATAATGCAAAGAAATTGAAATAAAAAAATGATTCACACAATATCCATTAATATAGTTTATTAAAAAAATATAGATCACTTAACAAATAATATACATTATAAATTAATGTTTTCATCTTATGTGTCAAAGAATTAAATATCGAATTATTCAAAATCAATCTGCTTTTGAACTCTCACAGTACATCTAATTATTCAAAAATCAATATACAACCAAGCATTTTGTTTCTAAATTTCTATATATTACATTTTTCGGGTTTTAACGTAATTCTAGTTTATTAATTATCAATAGTCTCAACTATCGATGTTTAAGCAGCAATAATTGGATGATAATTAACAATAATGACGCTGCAGAATGTGGAGTGGCATTATTAGAATATAATGCCTGCTTGACCAAAAATTAAGAGCAGTTTGTTTTTACTACAAGTAGTAAAAGAGCATCACCAAAAATATCCAAATTGTAATAAACAAACACTGTAATTACTATTATTTCAGTAGCTAATTTTTTATGTTCAATATGACAAGAAGTAAAAGAATTAAAACAAAACGTGAAAAAGTTGTAATAAATTATCAAATATTTAAAATTTTTAATGTATAAATTTGTTTAAAAATTTTGATGAAACATTTTTTTCGCCGTTCTTGGGAATAAAGAACGATATTTTACTCATATTATCTATTATGTAGATATTACAAGAAGTACTAGCAATAGTACTTAAACTATATCTATGAATTATAAATTAAAGAAATTTTTACAGTAAATTAAATGATCTACAAAAAAGAAATTTAATGTTTTTCAATAGAGTCAATAGTTTCCCTGTAAAATTAAAGATACAATGAAATTTCATACATTATGAACTTTGAACTCGAATATCATTTGACTGGTTAAGTTCATAAAAAAATATAAGACATCTTTTTTTGTAGAGCTTTTAATTTTGTATAAAAATATGTCAGGGGCGTGTCTGTACAATGTGCCTTTACCAAGGTATAAAATTCAGAACAAAAAAATTTTCTCCTGTGTTATTTAAATCGGAAATGGAATGTCGCGATGAGGCACCTCTTAATATTAATACTAAGAGTTTAAATTTTAACAGCCTTTTTTTACCTTCCCGCAAATGTACAACGTAGTTACAAGTGGAAAAAAAGTAAACAAAAAATGACACACCCTAATATACAACTTTTCTCGCTCAAGGCTTTTGGTCGAAATAATCCTTCTAAATTTTGCATAATCTCATAGTATCAAAAAAAAAAATTTTTTTTCGCTTTTGTTTAAACATTTATAAAAGCGTTCCAAAAATCTATTGTAAATTTATTTTTTTCTCTTAAGGGTGAATTCCTCCTTGATTAGATACTGAACGGTAAAATGAGCTGAATGCAGTACTGGAGACACCGTTCCTACTGATGTGAGATTTAATTCGTGGAAATCTTTTGCGGGGCGCGTATTCCCCGACATCCGTCACCCCTCCTTCGGGCGGGAGCTGGCTACTTCACGGAAGCACGAGCTAAGCGTAATGAGGAGGAAACTGTACTTTCTTACTCACGCGGTTTTTCATCCTCTGCGTGTTTGCACAGACCACGCTCGCTTTTTCCGACCTCAACACACGCCACGAGAAGTGAGAGGTAAGCGTTCCGATTGTGAAAGGGGTACTGCAGTATGCACGTTTCAGTTATTACGCCATTAGTAACTGTTTTTGTGACCTGAAATTTATTATTCTGCATCCATCTTCACTATATCTCTTTTTTCCACATACATCATATGTTTTAGTTTCTCTCAGACTGAAAAATTCGTGAGAATTATCATCAGAGCACGGATCGATATGCACTAAAAATCGCAAAATATGCGCTAAAAGAGTTTAAAATATGCGCTTAAAATATGCGCCAAAATGTCCAAAATTTGGATCAATACTCAATTAAATGCACTAAAATGATCGAAATATGGACTTGTTTAAACTTATTACTACTCAGTATCAAGAAAGTGTAAGTAGAGTTACTTGAACTGTACCACTCGGTTCATTCATACAGTATAATCCATACTTCAAAAATAAACGTGTAAATTTTGATAGATTACAGTAATTTAACCCAAAATTACAGAGTTGAATCAAAATTCAAAATCAAAAATATGCATTTATATGCACTATTAAATTAAATTCAAATTGTCCCACGAGGTTAAAAATGCTAGAAATCGATTCCTCAAAACCGTAGAAGGTCAGGAAAAAATATGCAAGCGTGCTAAAGCTGACTACACGTTGACTACAAAAAGATAGTTTATTTGGAAGATCGACATACAAATTTAAAAGCAGATTGTGTCAGACTCTCGAAAAAATATATTTCGCTAATTCTTTCGCAATTCAGTAATTATATTTCAATGAATTTTGTGCGTACCAAACCTGTATTTTTTTCGTTATTTTTTTTCTTCAGAATTATGACCCTGAGGAAGAACTCGAATTTCAAAAGAAATATGCCAAAGTGCTCGCATTGCCCTACCGAGATTAGGAAACTATATTTCCATACTAAAGGCTGTCAGATCGAGTTATTTTTCGCTCAATTATTTTATGTACAAACAATAGCTTACAGAATTCCACCGACATTCCATCAATTTAAAAAAGCTGTTTATCCAGAGATAATTTCACAACTCTTTACCCATTACACTTGTGACACACAATGGTCAACAATTTTGTACTAACAATACTCGATTTATTTACGTGATCATTGCAGTGCGATTTCTACAGAGCGCGTATTTGTCTTATTAAATCAAAAGATATTTGTAAGAGAAGAGACATCGTTGCGCAAATTTCGACTCATTGAAGATTCGGCGTAAATAGAAGCATTTATGTAAATGGCTACAACCACACAGGTCTACTAAGGTGGAACAACCATTATAAAACAATCAAATGTGCCGGTAATTAGTACAATTTAAGTACTCATTAATTAGTACAACTTCCTCACGACACAAATAAAATTTCTAACAATGTCCAGTTTTTTTAGCTTCTTAATCTGACACAACCATTTAATAGGACGATTATAAAAAGTAACTTATCAAGCTGACAACTATATTTAAATTAATTACTACTTAGTGACGCAAAAATAAAACCAAATTTTTATCCATAACAATTATTTAAACAAATTTTTCTTTGTAAACCTCTGAAAAATAAAAATTTAACCACATCGCAAAAACGTTTGTGAATCTGACAAAGCAAAAGAATATTAATTAAAAAAATAATAACAATGAAGTAATTAAAATGTTAAATAAAATTATTTAAATAATTAATAAAAGACTAAATTAATACTTCATACGCATATAAAACTAGCACACGCGCCTATCTTACACCCCTATCACTCGGTGACAACAATCGAAACCAATACAGACCTCCCATTTCCCTCTTTTGCAAGTAGACAAACACACCAAAGTTAAATAAAACCTTAAACACAAAGATAATCATAAAATTGTGACGAGACAATTCTCGATAAACAAAATGTTAATGGTTTGGTATGCGTCCAAAATTGACGTCTTCCACTTTACTTACAGAATTGCGTTATTTTAACTTATGTATCCTTTCGAAATCAATTCTGTTCAACAATATAAGTGAAGTATGATCCACGGTCCGTTCCTAAGCTCAACTATTCGTCTTGGAGATGTTGATAGTCATTCATCAATAATTATTTGGTTATGCTAAAACAAGCTGATTGAAACAGCTTGGCAAAGTATCTTCTAGTTTGGGGGGACTGAAATATTCCTTCGGAAATATGATTCTGACAGAATCCATTACCTCCATAGTACAAATTCCCCTTCACTGAAAGGTTTCCCTAAATGTCGCGCAACTTGCTAACTCTCTCGCGGTCCACCTCTGGAGTGAAAGAAGTTCCTTTTTCGGCTGTCATGACCAGTACGCGTAACTAACACGCACTTTTGCAACAGACCGACTACTTGGAGTCTGATCCTGGAGGGTTTTACCACACAGAGAAGCCGAAGCCCCACGGAGTTGTGGCTTTACACCACAGACAAGAACGGAGTTTGTTCAAGATGTATGGGTAAACGCGGATGAAAAAAAGGCGTAGAGGAAGTAGCAATGGTCTACAAACATATGTGTTTAAGATATACATTTTTCACTAACGCAGTGATTCCGAACCGATGTATCGCGACGAACTGGTGTGTCAAACTCGATTCCACGGAGTTGGTTGCAAAATTTTAAGTAATTTAAAAATAAAGTTAATGCATTTTAATTAGTCTCTCTATGAAGTAATTTATACTTACTATGAAACGTGTATGATCCGATTACAGCAGAACAGCTACATGTGCTTATTTCCTAATTTTACAGTAGAGACAAAAACACCGAATAAAAACTGTAATATGCAATATTTCTCCGTAAATGAATTCTTCTTTTCTTAATTTAGTTATTTTTGTTTAATATATACATGTGATGTCATTTATGACGTAAGGGGAATCAGGACAATTTTTTCCCTGCTATGAATAGGTACCCTTTCTGCAGTAGATTACATTAGATTTCCAAATATATTTGTTTTAAATTCTTTTTAAAAATACATTATAACGTATATTAAGTTATTTTATTAGGTTTATATAAAGATATAAACTTTTTCACTTATTTATGAATAATATTTCACAATGTGGAATGTTGAAATATCATGCATATTCGCCTTTCTCAAAATTCCCTTGTAATAGATCGTAATACAATTAATTTGTAAACTTTCTCACCAGATTCGAAATCATGTTACATTTCAAATGATGTACTAAAAATATATCATTTCGTAAATCACATGTGCGCGAAATGATTCATGTTTACGAAACAAATCAATTATCTTCATTGAATTAAAAATGCTACATTGAATAAAAATTGAATTTTTTTTCTTCAAATTTGCAAATGTACCATTCTTACTGAAAGAGTTCAATGCTGTCGCAAATCTCAAAATTCTTATATCTGATAAACAATTGCGTGGATCGAAAAGCAATGCGATATCACGAGTTTCTTCCATATTTCTTTCATTTTTAATAGCCCGAGAAAATAAGTTGCTATTTGATTGAAGTGACATTTGGAAATACGGATTACTCAAAATTGTTTTCCGATTTATGATGTCATAGAAAATGTGTCAATAATTATTTGTATAACCTTTGCAACTTTACATATATTCTCTGGGTTACCTTGGTGGATATCAATATCGAACCCTACCGCTGTCCCACTAAACATACTATCTTATATGCTGGGAAGCTGACCGCCTGTCAGCTTTTCTGAATAACTCTTCAGACCACTTGTTCCGCGGCTTTACGCATCAATAGCGTAAGAACATACCACGCCTTGTGAACACAGAAAGCTCGATACTACTTCTGACGTTTTTCAAGGAGAGAGATCGGATGAAGTATGGCGTAATTTTCTAGGGTTATTAAGTGGGATCATGTTTTAGTTGTACGTTAGGAGACGTAGTTGAATTTAGAATGGGTTTTGTGTATCAAATAATGAGACTTCCCTCTTTTCTCTTCCCCAAATTCCACTAGAACTAATGAGGTTAGGAAGGCTGTGAGTGAACACCGGTATTACACGGTCATATTTATATGTCATATATCTATGATCAAAGATATGTGGTCAAAAAAATGACCGTGTAATGCACTAGCTTTGATTATAGTTCTTCTACTATATCTATGACATAGGTTATCATTGAGAGAATCTTTGATCGTAGATATGACAGAAATATTGCCGTGTAATACTGGCCTGACGGAGCACAGTCACTGTTCAGAGAGGGGCCTCGGGGTCTAGGTAATGCGTTAGCCGACGCATGCTGACGCATGAAGGACTTCCCATTCACCGGAGTGTGGTGAAGTGTAATGTTGCGAGAAAATAGGGCGATAAAGATACGACGCCGGAGCTGAGATACAGAATGACGTGAAGGAATGTGACGGATTCTGGATGAAAGGTCTATGATTGGTTGGTTAATGGATTGGAGGGGTTGGAATATACAATTAGGGGGGATTTTGGATATGGGCGAGCATGGCGTGTGAGACTCGTGGGAACTAGACAAGGGTATTGGTTGAGCGTTGTGGGAAGCGGGAATGTGAGCAGCGCTGGTAATTATAGTTTGGGTCATTCTCAGGGGATGGTCAGAGGGGGAAGGGGAGTAGAATCATTAGGGATGTCGGCGACCGGGTTGGCCGTGACTGCACGCGGTGGTATAGACAGCATTCCGAGAGGAACGTGGTCTGGGGCCATTGTGACGTGGGTGGCGACGCTACGTCTCCCTTTGCGACGCCTGATAGAATAATGAGCGGCGCGATAGAGCATTTCACTTGCTAATGAACCCGGAATCCGCACGGAGACTGAATCTAAGTTGAGGCGCAGGCATTGGCAACGAGCATCGGACGCGCACAGGCAAGAATGTCGGCGATGCACGAGCAGTTACTACATTGTTCTTCTTCCTCTCGATTCCCTGCTTGTGAATATGATTACACTCGATTTATACCACCTTCAAACAGTCTTTATCGTTCCAGAAGGCTGATTCTTCTGTTACTTACATGAATTGGTTCCTCATATCCTCGCCTACATTTCATCTACTTTTATTGCCACCAGTATGCCTTTCATAGCTGTTGTTTACCGCTTCATTATAGCCTTCCACATGCCATAATTAAGTCACTATCCTCTTATTCCTCAAAGTGCTCTTTTCCCCTGTCTCCCAAAACTTCGCCTCGAACATTCAGTTATCGCGAAGCAGTAGATTTCCCTCGATCCCAAAATGTCGGTTTTTACATATTTAATGTTCATTAAATGTATTCCCTAACTGCAGTAAACAGTGGCAAATGCAACTCTTAATAAATATTAGTGTCTAAATAGTAAACCTAACGTGTTAAATCATGGATCATTTACTAAATTCATCCAATAAAGATGTTTTGTCAATTACTAATCCAACTAATATGAATATTTTAATATGATGTAACGCCGAATGACCACACGTATTACGCGTAATACCACATTAATTAGTGCATGTTATAGTACAAGTCCAAATAGTTTAATTTTCATATGACGAATTTCACGTATGACTCTTCAAATAATTTATTTGTGTCGTTCTTATCCACAAAGAAAGCTTGAGTAATTCGCCGATGTGAGTATATACCAACTCTCATTGCGGAATAGATGCCCTTGATGATACTGAGTTTGGAGACCGATGACCGATTTGAACTATCTTGAGGTAACCAGACAACACTTTAAGCCATAGTCGTTCTAGGGAATAAAGGTGACAAGGTGATTGTAATACTTAAATGCAACCAGTGATAGTAATACTTAAATGCAACCAGTGATAGTAATACTTAAATGCAACCAGTGATAGTAATACTTAAATGCAACCAGTGATAGTTTCCACGTGTATAACACACGATTAAAACATCCATATCTTGCCCGGGTTTGAAGCCAAGAAAGATTGGCTTTAAAGAAAACCTACGCTTCAGATTGTGGATTAACGTTTATAACGATTCGGAATTATTGTGCTTTTAAACGAAAATTTGAACAAATTATTTTAAAATACACTCTTATCATTGTCCAAATCCTGGAAACAAAACAGAGCTACACAGAGTTGTGCGTCCCAGTATTAGTCTCGGATAATAAGAAAATCGTAAAGGGACGTCCTCTCTTCACTGTGCTTGCGCATAATTGAGACGAGACAAGCCGAGAATCACGCTTGAGCCTTGGGCTTGCGTGGCTCGGCTAGATGTCTCATATAAGGAGGGATTTGATACGAGCTGAAATAACTGGAGGCGAGCTGAAGCGGAAGCTCACCGAATCTACCACTGAGCATAAGTTACAAACATGATTGTATTAGTGACTCCTTTGTATTAGTGAGCAAGGAGTCGAGCGGTGTGAGTGACCGAGAGGTCAAACGTGGAGGCGGTCCGTGACCTTAGCGGGTGGCACCCGACGGGCCACCGTCCCCGCAATGACTTGTGAGGAGCTCTGAAATGACGCCAAGATGAGCTTTGCAGATTGCCCCTCACCCGTGAAGCAACAGTATAGTCGTACGCAGTTAACGTGCAAGGGCTTCGCAAAGAATCTTTTGTTCTAACACCACAGCTTGTGAAATACAAACGTATTAATTAGTCGTTTGAGTTAAAATTTAGTTAGTAGCGTACGTAACGTTGTGAGGATATTTTACGATTTTAATTTCTAGCTTCTTCAAAATGGTGGACAGCAAAAATGAAACTCATAAAAAGATATTATGTGTTATTTATTCTTTACCAGGTAAGGACGGATTGAACTGCAAATCTACTTTTGTTATACGGTTAAAAAATCACTGAAAAATTGGTTTTAAAACAGGCAACATTTTAATTACGCATTACATTTCTTTAAATAAGAGACTTCTGGAATACAATGTTTCAGGAAATAATAATTGAGATTTTATATTAAATTTCTTTTAAAACTAGAGTGATTTTCTCAAATGATAGACATCGTCCAGACAAAGATTCAAGACAAGTCTCAAGCAAATTTTCTCTGGTAGAAAACTAATGCACTAGTTTGTGCCTTCAGTTACATTGGAGTTAGATACATAGATTTTAAAGTTTAAAAAAATCTTAGAACACTTGAAGGTCTATGATTTCCAGTATGACTTACGAGCGTAATCAAGACTTCGCAACATCTACTGCCCTTCGTGTTTGTTTCAAGACTATTAGGAATTTATTTCATACGACGTTTATTGACATTACTAGACTCTGCTGATCACCTTGGCTGAATGAATAAGAATGCTACTGAAGATTACATTATTCGTTGTGTTTGAATTCCTAATTTTTCTTGTAATGCCAGTAGTTCGTCATATAACATGATAATGTAATTGAAAAAATACCGCTCACAGAATATACAAATGAGATAACAGATCATTTAGTCCTAATTCAATTTAAATACGATTTTTTTTTTTTTTTGCATTCGAATATTATTTCGTATTACAGCTGTTTAAAACATGTAAACGTGACCACTTTTCAGAAAGTATTAATTCATTAAGAAATCCACTCATATTGTTCCTAAATTCGTTTATTACACTTTGTTGGATATACTTTTAACTATCGATCAAAAACTACAGTGCAGAAATATCTTCAACGATTGCATGAATAAAGCTCTCGATTGCTTTGTGAACAGTTAGTCTTGCACAGTCTTGCTACTTGAGAGCATATGAGAAGGATTGGTTTCATTGTCTTGCACTAAGCCTTGAGTCTTGCATATTTTGTCTAAGTGTCATTGTCCGTCATGCTGATAGGAGAGGTGAGGATTTTAGAGGTTCTTAATAGTAAAAATTTTAAGGGAAGTAAGATTGTGATGCAATCCATACATTTTAAGCTACAATAATTACCCTATTTGTTTTAACGAAGAGTGCAATAGATTGGGATCGGTTGGGTTTACGATTCCCGCTCGTGTGCAGCGTCTTACTTCCTCTTGTGCTACCAGGATTCATGGAATTCCTATGAGTCATATTTTTGGAAGATTAAAATAACAATCGAAAACTTTATGAAGAGGTGGCTAACACGAGGTTAGGGTATAAACTATGTTTTGTAAGTATAAAAAACGTAAGATCATGGGTGACGAAAATGATTTTCTGGAGAGATGGAGAGAGTTCTTCCAAGAATAGTTGAACAGAGAATGGTCTAGTGCTATTATATTCACAGATACTAAAGTAATAGATGAACAACCACCACCTACTCGTAAGCGAAATAAAAGATCGAATACGAGTGGGAAGAAAAATAACGTGCCCGGTGAAGGTGGCATCAATGCTGAATCAATAAAATACTCCGGAGAAAAGAAATACACAACCTAATTGAACAAATATGGACCGAAGAAGAGATACCGGAGGAATGGAAAATGGCAGTCATTTTACCTATACGCAAGAAAGAAGATAAAATTATATATGAGAATTAAAGAGGAATCGCACTATTAAATACGATGTATAAAATAGTATCGGCGGTAATAGAAAAACGACCAGTATTCTTCTCAGAGAAGAATCTTGGGGATTACCACTGTGGCTTGACATACTCCTTTGAAATAATCATGACTTCAACCAGAAAATGTTTTGTTCCAAAATCAGATTCAACATGAGTCAACTATCACAAAACTCGAACTGTTATTAGTAAATAGCACCGCCATTAACGACGTCATTTCCGACAAATGTCGCCAAAGAGCTATATTACAGATCAGATTGAATTCACCTGCCATTCACTTCATCGAAAGTGAAGAAAACAAAAGTATTAACGTCGGGGTCACGGTCGACCAGTTCCTGTCCTCACAAAAACGACGCTTCGGAAAACAGTCAAAGGATGACTGCTATTTTTCATGAACTTCTATTTGTTAAAATAAATACCACGCCACCACAACACAACGCTCAGTAACGTTAGGGCGTGTGTGATAATGACCGATAGTCGGTCGAATAAGCTCTCGCTGAAGTTCAATACATTGAATGGAGAAAGTACTGCGGCATAAAAATTAATCAACTGAAATTGCAAATTTAATTAGCTGTGTACTACCTAAAAAATTAAAAAAACATGCAGTATACATGCACGAGTTTGTATAGTTACATATTAATACAATTGAACAAATCTGAGGGGAATGCCTTTGGAACTTTTTATGGGAGAAGAAGGGAAAAACCTTTGCGAAGGTTTTCAAACAGTACATACTCTCTCCAAAAATGTTACATCATGGTTTCTGTGAGATAAGATATACACAATCCATGAGTTACAATGTCCTAAGTGCCGATTAAGTCAGAGTGTTCGAACATTTAAGTCATGCCTTGAAATTCAGAAAAAGTTTCATAATTCTTTGCTACGCTACACGTTGACTCTAGTGGATGAGGTTCTGAACTGGTTTTTCTATCGTATTATTTTAACAAATTTTGGGTAGTGCAAGTGCGAGTCCACGTACGGTGCACTTTATAAACGTAATGTAAATATAAACGGTTTATAAACGAGTCAGCGTATATGCCGTTTATCTCCACGTCAAGGAACATTTTTCTTTATACTTCCGCCAAGATGGGTGATATGCCATACTAATGGCATGTCTTGCCTCGCTCTTCGTATTTCTTCTTAGCTGAGGACCGTATTTTAGGAATGCATCTGTAAGCAGACGTAGCTACTAACAAAGCAGAGACCTCAAAGAACATACTAACATTCAGACGTGCGCTCAGTTGGAGAATTCAAGATTTTTCATACAAAATTAAAATTAAATATTGAAATAAATGGAATTTTGAAGTGAAACGTAGAAATTTTAATGAAAATTAACAACAAAGTAGTTTAACTAGGTACTTACCTGAAATTAGAAATAGCGTATTGTCCTCTTACACCACAGGAATCGGGCACATTAAGGTTGGACCTGCGAATTTTTGTGCGAAAATACACTCACATCATGATTTCGGCAAAGTTTATCGAGACGAATAATACCCCCAAATATTTGTCTCCCATTATATTTTTTATACTTTTGTTGATTTCAGTGTGAGAGATTGTGTTGAATTCACTTTTATTAGTATAAATTAGAAAATAATATTGATAATCACAGATCCTTCACCTGTGACATAATTCCTTTATTTTGTCGCAGGTAGATCTATATTAATGTCCACGCATTGTAAAATAATAGAGGCTCATTCCATATCATTTCAACCAATGAATAATAAATTTGTTGCACAACCATTTTTAAATTTTTTATTTTTAGCACTCTCATAACTACATATTTTAACTGTTCAAAATCACATTCTTTATATCAATTTTGGTTTTTGAGTCGTGTAATACATTATTGAGCACCGCGTCCCGTTTTTGTCAAATATAGACGGTTGGACCTGGCGAAATATCTCTAAAATGAATTATTTTCGACACTTCATTTTGAATTCATTAAATTTAGCAGAAACTGAGCTGCATTTTGTTTTGTACTGTAGTATTTCATATTTCTGTTTTTTTTTAGACTATGAATTTCAGCAAATAACGAAACAAAATTAAAATGTTTTATTCTGTAGGGAAATCTATGTGAAAGTTAAATTTTCTCTCAATTATATGCTTGTAGAGAGTTTATTCACAATGTTTTAAGACTAATATGGTACTACTTCATACTTATCATGTTTCAAAAATTATACTTTTTCTAAAAAAAGCTTGATTATCATGTTCAATATTCCTGATACGGAAGGTTCTACAGCTCTGAAACTTTGATGATTTATAGTTCTGTAGAAAAATAACACGCTGTAAAAATTTCATGACAGATTTCAAACTGCTTCATGAATCACATTTGCATGAAAATTGTCGAAAATCGTAACAAAGTTTGTACAATCTGTCACTTTGCAGGTGTAAACATGTGGAATAACAATAATTAAAACAAATAAAGTCATTAAAAGTAACAATATGTTGAAGAGAGATACTAAATGAACAAGCAAGAGAGAGTTCCATAGCTAAATATAACCAATTGTAAGGGAAGTATCGTATTTTCAATAATAACCTAAGGATAAAAAACGAGTTGAAATAAACGGATAAGATACTAATTATGTGTTCATTGTTTAAAAATGAACTCATCAGTTGACGTTAGCATTTCACTCCTTTACTCGTATATAGTAAGGTACAATTAATTACTTACACCTTGGTTTACAGGAACACTCAACAGAATTAATTTCTGAGAGCTGCTTCGTTCTACACGAACCATTCACTACGACGTCTGTGCCCTGAATCACGATTAAACTAGGTATATGCGACATTACATGGATTAACAACCAACATAAATCATTGAGGGACCCTCTCCACAACAACATCAAAATGATTATAATAATCTTTGGTGCTTCAAATTATTAGTATGGTATTTACAATTGTTATCGATTAAATACACATAAAAATCCAATCAGTATTGTGCTGACGGTCAGAATTTAATTGTAGAAAAATAGCAGAACTGTGTCTTTTTCGGTTTATTTCATGAAAACACGACCTTCACTCATCGCGCCGTTGCTTTCTACGAAACACGATTTTGCGAATTATAAGGGAGAAGAAAGGAAACAAGAGACAGGATTAGATTATTGACTTGTTTTGGTTCAGCTGGTGTGTATAGAAATTGCCAGTCAGATTCAACTTTATTCTGATTGATCATGATTCGTTTGGCGTGAAGGGGACCTTATGCGAGCACGAGGACAGGCCGCATGCCAAAAGCCTCGTGAATGCCTTACGTCTCCGACACACTAGTCAAGTGACACGCTTATGGCGCTCTGTGAATGCGCAGTGGGTCGCGCCTACATCCGCCCTTCTCCCCAACGTGTCACCATGCGACTACTGATCATCAGCCATTGCCAACCTCCCACGTTACGCCACACGTACGTAGAAGAACATCGCATCAAATGTAATGTTTATGCTAAATACCTCTTCGACGTTAAAACTTGTTCAAGAGCAGCTATTCATAAGTTTCAGGACTTCGAGGATCCGTGTGAAAAAATGCGAATTGCCGGCGGATCCCGAACCATGCGCTTAGTAGAAGGTAAGGAATTATTTTCGTCAAGGCCCCGGACGAAATGAAAACACGGGGTCGTCTCCAATACCGGCTCTATCAGAGTTCCTATTTCAGAAATGATTCGAGCACAGTTAAAGGTTATGGGGTCTGGATCTGAAGTTACAAACTCGGGGCATGATATTATTAATGGACTGTAATGATTATATTATTTTATGTATTATTGTTAAAGTGAAAAAATAGTAAACTATACAACAAAACATTTACTTGCGCCGTCGGGGTTCCACGGAACACAATTACATCGCCGTTCTAGAGAATGTCCCTCAATATAGCTTAGATTTTATTGAGAAAGGGGGAGTTATTTGTGAAGCTTAAAGTGGTATTAGTGCACAATCTCTGTTTTTATAAAAATTATAGAAAATTGTAAATGCTCTATGAACCACGCCTGCGAGACGTATCTGGGAGTGGTCAAAGCATTACGAATTTCAGTCATGATTTAAGCACTTCAACTTTACATAAATGCAGAGTAAATAAAGGCAATATCAATTTGCGCATTGCTTGAAGCGACAAAGTTTACTCAAACTAATGCAATTTCAACGGCAATCAAGTAATTGGTATTGGGAATTTACATCTTCTTACGGTTTGTGTAGAATGGTTTTGAAGTACAAAAAAGAGAATTTCTTATTTATCAGACGTTTCTTATTTATTTTCACCTACACATCTTTACAGACTTTATAACGATACTTATATGTTACCATTGACAATAATTGTTGACATTTATTTATAAAAACGGAATAAAATTATATCTTCTAGGATGAAGTAAGAAATTGTACGACGATTCAAGTAAAGTATGTCTCACTGACAAAATTAGTGATGATCAAATTGTTCTTGCTTTCTTACTCTTGGTTCTTAGACTTGCGGAAAACGCTGGACTAACACGAAGCATAGTTTAAAAAAATAAAAACCAGACACTACTAGGTTTTGTCATAGAAACTGTTTCTTACGAGAAACCTCGTTTTGATTTTTTCGTGAACTTCCTAAATATTGTTTTTTTTCTTAAATGTTGAATGAAAACTGATCATTGTTCAATGAAATCACATGAAATAAATTTGAAAGTTAAATTTTTAAATCTCATTTATCACTAACATTGTTCCATTACATACACAACTGCAGGTATACTTCTTTCAAATAATTACAAAATATATAGTTAAATCATACACATATAGTATGAAATTTAGAGTATTAATTTACACAACAAAAGTACACACTTTTATATATGATGTAATAGTACAAGAAAACAGTAGATAATGAATAGTACCCAAATTTGTATTTGTTTACCCAGAAATGTCTCTCCAAAATATTAATTAATTACTTAAAGAAAAACAATCTTTAGAATGCATTTAAAATATAAAGAACGATCTTATAATAATACTTGAATGTTTCTGATTTTATTCTCTTTCCTCTCCAGAATCTGCTCTCGAAGTACCGTATTAAGTGTCTTCAAGTCAAATACGGAATAAGACGTAATTCTTCAGAAATTATTTGTTCGTTTTGTTATAATTACCAGAAAGGGATTATATGAATACTCTTCTAAATTCCTGGCGAAAGCATCACAGAAATGTAAAATTACGTTCCTGCTCAGTGACAATGCTCTACAACGTTGCTAAATGTTCACTACATACACTGTTTTGAACGGTTAAGTAAAAATTAATTATTCCTTAAACACGTTGAAAAATAATTATTCTTGTCTTTGGTCGCCTGAATTTTTTTTATAGTTTACAAGTCCTTTGTACGATTTTAATTTTCAACATTTGCAACAAAAAAACGTATGAAATATTCTAAAACTTGAAAGAGACCTAAATATATTACAAGATTGTCCAGTATATATCTTCATGAAATAATAGTACAATATGGTTTACAAGATGTCGTCACCACTGATAATGATTTTGAAGTGTTTGAAATTATTAAAGGAGATGTAGACTAAGACCAAGTGTAGTAGCGCTTCTGATTTTGCTCCTATTATGCGCATCTCCAATGGTGATTGTTTTGCAGAATTAATGTCATTAAAAAATAATTTCCTATTTTATGACTACGTGCGAGTACGCAGAATTGTTATGATAAGCAAAATGTAGTAAGTGAATCGATTTCCATGAATGCCCATTTAGGCTTTCTTAATATAACTTGTTTGTACGAGTAATATGAGGAAATAATTATATAATCCAATTAATATTCAAATATTCCATTTCTGCCAAGTTTGGAGCGATGTTTTTCTTACTCTCTGGTATACTGAAAATAGTAATATTCCTACGTTTTTCAATTATCGGAACAAATTTTACAATTAAGAATGATTTTCATTCGTATTGTTTGATTACAAAACATCTCTCTGCCGAATTTACTTGTGAATAAAAATATCCTTCTCACAAGAACGTTCATTCTGAGATGGTCAAAATAAAAGTGATGCAGCATTTTTTCAAATAGTTGGTATATATTTTGATAGGCAGTGTAGAGTGAGATGGCTGTTAGATATTGGAAGGTGTGATGAAATACATTATTTGGATCGTTCGATATCCTGAAAAAGCGGAACCTAGTCTTTTGTTTCTTAGTTTGTATGTAATTGTTTCGGACCACGATATCGAGCGCCATTCTACGTGACTCTTGAAACTAGACACTAGACATCGTGAAACATTTTGGGGGCAACAGATTCTAGATATAATTTAGATTGCTGTATCCAAGTATTACAACTGCGGTGGTAAGTCGCAGAGGGTTCACGCTTCCTTTCGCTAAATGAACTGAAGCATTGATGTGAAAAGCTGCAAACTTTCTGAACCCGTCGAAAATCGAACCCGGGGTATCTTTGTGGCAAGTGAAGTCATAGCCTTTAACTATCAAGGAGTCTCATTTCTAGTGTAAATGTACGATGTTATTATGTATCGCTCATTTGGAGACGAAATTATGTAAGTGCTAATTTGTCTTGAACTGATTAATTAATACCACAGTGTATCTTATAACTTAATCATTTACGTCTATATTTGCATTATATATGAATATCCAAAACGACCATTCATAGATATTTTGTGTTAATTAATCATCTAACAAGTTTCGGCTCCAGTTTGATTCTTCGTCAGGTTTAAATCAGTTCAACAAGTTTACTGAACATAGTCACATGACACTTTGACAACTAGTGATAAAAATGAACATTGAACAAAAAGCAAACATCATTACAGCAAATACTTGTAAATATTTGACAATTTCTTGATGACAGATCTTCAATTCATACTATGTTGATTTATTTTAACATTTCCGGGATATATCTTTTGCGATGAATACTCTTTGTCCAAAATTTTAATATTTCTCCTTTCCATCACGTGTTTATACACTAAACAATGATTCACTACAACATTATTCTCGTATTATTTATTACATTTCGTCTACGTTCATTTATGTTTTAGACACCTTTTCGTTGGTCCTAAGTGACATGGCGAGCATGACTCACAGTTAATTTAGTGAACTACATTCATTTCGGATAATTTCTCCTTTTTATCCTTGACTTTTATAACTACATTAACTAAAATTTTGGTGTAAGTTGACATCAATTGATTTTTTAATTATAATTCCTAATATCAAGAATTTCTTGTTGTTTAGCAACATCGATTAATTTAAATATAACAGCAACATTAACTTTCTATGCGTGTTCTCGACCATTGATGAATTTGCACTTGCGCAAATGTTTCTCCAAAGGTACAATCAGGTTCGGATTGGGAATAAAATTTGACTCTGGCATCCAGCTATCAACGGCGCCTTAACCACGCACCTCGCTGCTGGCGGCGGATTTTCGCATTACCAGAACCGTGAGAAGACGTGGCGAAATATTTCAACCTATCCCAACTGTGTACTGTATTTCTAAGTAAGCTGTGGAATCTACGTGATTTAATAAATCTAGGCGCCATTTCAATGCAGTACGTACAGCTTCCCCCGTCTTGTTTCTTTTCATCATCCAGAAAAAAATTGGTCATCCGGGACCTTTTATCAAAAATTAGAGCGGCTCTCCGGACATTTGCCCGAATGCTCATATGGCCGGTCAGAGCACGGTTGCGATATGGTAATGGTCGAAGAAGTAAAATTCAATATCTCTTGGGATCTTCTGGAAATTAATTGAGAGGAACGTTTTATCAATATTTAATTGAATATTATATATTTTACGTGCAGTCGTTTGTCTTGTGCGATGTTTAGGGTCTTAATATTATGAATAAACTAACGACCTCGTTCCTCCAGACACACGTGATGGATAAATATATTGGTCGAGACAAAGCTAGAGAATTGAATTTGTGATCGCTTGGAACAGTTTCATTTCTGGACATCTCATAACTTTCACTTCAGTATGTTACGTCATCGGAATTAATTGAATTAACTACTTTATTTATCGTGTGATTTATAACGTGTAAAACTCATAAAATGCATCTCACTACTCTCATAAAATTAAATCAAAATTGAAAAAAAGATTTTTAATGATGTAATGACTCAACTAAATAAAGCAATCACAGTATTATCTCGTGGTTTAAGATGCATAGCGTGTGCAATAGGTATAAAGTAATCTCAAAGGGTATATTCCGTCTGCACTCATGGATAACAAGGGTATTGTAACCACACCACAATAGACCAAATGCAGTGTTGGTTTTGGTAGAAGCGGGATTCAAATGTGGGGAGAACCAGTAGAGATGAGACGACTGCCGGTCCCCACATAAACACCAATAATCCTATGGTACCGCAGCCATCAGTCCAGTTTCCCGGACAATCAAGCAAACACATAATAACAATAATTAATAATTTAATACAAATCAAATTGAATTCTGAATATTTACAAAATTGAAAAAATTCTCAAATTTATAAATAGAAGTACAAAATTGTTATTACAAAGTTAATGCAATCTGAAAGCATTTTTTACATACATGTAAAGTCAGTTGTTGAATATTATGTCGGAAAACCCTCCTAGGTTATCCAAAAATCCAAAATTACTTGTTAGCTTTCTCGAATAAAGTACTGCTAAAAGTTATATCACTCGCAACTAGTAGCAAGTGTTTCTCTAGATTACCGCAGCAATCTCTCACATTGGTCTGACTATCATGCCAGGTCACATCTCCCGTAACCTGCTGACTCAACTCCCTCGTAAAAACCACCGAAAAACCTCCGTCTGCCCAATATATACAGAAGAGGAAGTCACATGACCATTAGGTGACTACGCTTCGTCCGTTCCAAAGCGTGCCACCCCTCCCCCTTTTCGTCCAAGGAGCGCCTTCAACAGCTGTTCTTGGATTGCAATGACATCACCGGAGTGGCGCGCAGCCCTAGGTACCCTGCTCCCTCATACACGCCTTTCCCTAAGTCTTTCATTGCTCTGCATGCGGCGAAATTCTTCAATGGGACCCCTTCAATGGGATATGAAAACTGCAAAGTTTCAAATAGGTGAACCAAGTGGAGACTTAATAGTTCATGAAACACCTCTATAGTGATTCAAAACAGTTCAGTGAACAATATATATTACGCCTCAGGGAATGAATTGAGATGTTCGGTGATAATACAAATACCATTCCTGTACTGTCATAACTCTATAAGTATTGATAATGCTTCATTTTTGTAAGTTAGAGTACTCTCCTTGAAATCATCCAAAATAAATCGAAAATCTTTCTGAAGTTATTTAATTTTTGATTCATAAAAATCTTCGGAATTATTATATTTTGTTTTGAAAACGTGTATGTGGCAATATAACTTCATTGAAGTCAAAGAAAATAAGTTGTTAGCACGAAATCTATCAATAGGAAATTATTTAGACCATGTCGCGTATAGCCTTGGACAAGTAGAAACAGCTTTATCTCAGTTCCACGATGTGTTGAGTTGAGAGCTGTGAAATAACAGAGCAGCAGCGCTACTTGCAAGTGCGAATCGATCCTCAACTTCCATCTGCCTCCATCGTGGAGACCACTATAATAAGCCGACACGAGCGCAAACCTCTCGGAGACGTTATGGCACTGATAAGCCCACGCTTCGACGATAGGGTGCTAAACACTTTACGAGTAAAATTATTTTGGGCCCGCGCATCTTCAGTCTTCCGCAAAGAGCAGCATTGTTTCCTATGTATCTTTGCCTTTAAGTCACAAACTGGGAGGAAAAACGAGTAATTCGCTCGAACTAGATTCAATAGAGGAACATGAGTTAACGTTATAATTTGCTGTTTTACATTTCTTTTTACTCTGTGATGGTTATTACAATAACCTCTTTTCCAACATGGAGTTTTTATTAAAACAAATTTTATTAACGTCTTTGTCAAATTTGTAGAAAAATGCGTGAGTTCTTTCGTAGCGAACGTCTTTTCTGTGAGTCGATTAAACAAATTACTTTTGTTGTAAAATATCTCAACCGTAATTTTTTTGGGCAATGGTAACCAATGGGGGAGCGAAGGCTTTGTAAAAATTATTTTTTCATTTGATTTAAAATATCTACCCTTAACTTTGGCAGGATTTACTATACTTGTCACGACTTATCCTTCCCACTGTATTCCGACCCGCATGGTAAAGAATTTTTATATGCAACGGAATGTTATTCTACACAGAAGTGCATTTGAAACAAACCACTAAAATGCTACTACAAGACTGAAAACAAAATAAAAAATTCCAATGCTATAAATGTATTTTATTTCCACTAATAATAAAACGAGTGATAAGTCGGAAGACGAAACTGCCAACTTTGCTCCCCCGGCCCCCGATAAAGTCCCACACCCCAAGATCACTTGCTGGATCCGCCCCTGGCTCGAAGCCAATTCTCATTTACAGTGCTTGGCTATGTAACAACTTTTTGAGACTGTATTAAAAATAAAGAAATTGACAAGAGTCTCATAATCCGGGAAAATTAATTACAAGACCCTGAGTTCCATGTACTATGAATGTATGGCACATTTGTTTCAACAACATATTTAAAGGAATGCTGAAAGGGAACTTGATATAACTGTTGACATAGTTTCACGGTGAGCCTCTTTTCAATTACTTTCATATATTGAAGTGAAACTTGAGTCACGTAGGGGTAAATTTTCACTATAGTCACGGAAACTACGCGTTACAGGAATGGTCATTTGACTCTTTTATTCGCTCAGTAGTAGTCAAATTTGAAGCATTAAGCTACAACTGAGATCACGTGTGAAATAATTATTTGAAAAAAAAACAGAATGTAAATTAACACATTAAAATGATAATATATCTATACCTGAAAAAAATTTCCCCGATCAATTTTATTTTCTCGTATACGTGATGAATAGTATGTCATATTTTAAATATTATTTTATGATCATGAAAATTATCGCGAGATTCAAATGGTAATATCAGTTTTTAGTCACCGGTTTCAGAGATTTGAATGGTAAACACCATTTACAATACGGAAAAAGTGTGATTTACAATTCCTTGCGACTCTGACTAAAGGAATATTTCAATTCCATTGACGTTTCTTCAATTTATTTTTTTCTTCAAAATAAATTTAGTTAAACTGCGTAAGACCACGTAGAGGATAATATGCTTAATTACTCTATTGTGGTAAGGAAACATCCCATCAATTTCGATCCAAAACTACTTCTGGAAAAGTGTTCGAAATTGTGCCAATATTGAGTACAGATAGGGTTACCATCCGTCCGCGTTTCCCCGGATTTGTCCTAGTTTGAAGAGCGTCCAGGGTGCGTCCGTGCCGGATTTACTTCCCCGTCCGGTTTCTCGAAAAAATCGTGCTGTCCAAGTTTGTTGTAGAAATCGTTCGGAATTTGAGCGCGTTACCGATTACTCACCGAATGCAGGTGTCTCGTGTTTTGTGACGGTGCAATACTTTTGTGCTTAATTATAGTCGTCCTTGGATTTTGCAACCCATAGAAAAAAACTACCATATTTTATTTAAAAATAAATGTTTCTTTGTAAGCATCTCCCTGCTTATTATTAGACATGAATAAATTAATGAATATGCTACGTTATAACATCATTGAACTTATTTTATTACTGCGAAAAAAATTATTTTCACGTGTAAGAATTTCCGGAGTTTAGCTCCAAAATCAGGGGGTTTTGTTCTGTTGGTCCGGGAACTGTGATTTAGATGATGGCAATCCTAAGAATAAATAAAATGAAACTACAATAAGTAATAAGAAACAATAAACATACATTAAAGTAATGTATTTTTATTAATTTTTATTAAAATACTAAGAGAATGGCGTGATAAAGTATTCAAGGAAAATGTATTCACATTATTGTACCGATTAATAATTGTAATGTAAATATTATCTACTTTTAAGTATTCCATGATATATTAAGATTTTCTTACAATTAATAAATTCCTTGATACTTTAGAAACAATGATGCAGTAGCTTCTTACCACAGATTTCAGAGTTCCATTTTAGAAATAATATTTTATTTCGTAAAGAGAATTATACTGAAGGATTACTGAATGGCTTGACATTTGTGGCAGGGGATTTTTAATACGCTAAGATGGCGAGTAGCCTTATTGTATTATACTGATGCATACCAGTTTCTTATGAAAACGGGAGGCATTTAATTTAGTCTTAAAAACACCGTCGCTTCTTGTGTAAATACAAGAATGAGTTATGATATTTACCTACACAACGCTTTACATGAATCTCGGCGCTTAGATTTTCATATTATTCGTACTATTCTCTTTGACTCTATGAAAGTTTTAATACTTTGTGTTGAGTGCCTCAAAAATACTCGGATATTCTCTGAGTATCTACTTGTTGTGGTTGCACGTTTTGAAGAACTGTTACATCTTTTAGAAGAAAAGGAACTTCACATAAAAATCAAAGTTTTTTTGGAAAATATCTCAAAATTGCACATTAATTTTTTTCTCTGAATTTTGTGCACACAAGTATGTATTGCTTCCGCATAAGTGGTATTTCGTATGAAGTATCTCACCCAGACACGCCGACAAAGGTAGTGAACCCGTGATCTACCACTCAGCAATACGAAGTGATCAACGGTGTTGCGTGTTGCCATTACTGCTCCAAACGTGGTAGAAATCCTCTATTCCAACATTAAAATATGTTTATCTGACATTTGTAACTCTACTGGCCCTACATCACTCAATTTTGGGCACATATATCAGAGAACATGCATACCTGTTGATGTGCAGATCGGTAACCTTACCAGTTTGTACGCGATGATATTAAAAGAGTATTCTACAATTTAAATCTCATGTTCTTGTCTTTCAAACTCTTTCTCCTGTGTGCAAATTGTTTAAACTATAGTGAAGTTAGTAAAAGATGTATTACTTTTAGTGCTATCAAAGGATCAGTCATAGTTTTTACACGATTTAGGAGGAGAATAATATTGCATTCAAGTACGCGTCTTTTGAAAACAATATAACATTCCTAAATTATTGTTTTAATTAAACAGTTAACTCCTATTTTTATATTAAAGAATTCCACATCAACACAAAATATTAAAGCGTGTGTCTGTGGAATGTCCATGACACAGACCTTTGCTGGAATCTTGCAAAATCATCATAAAAAACATACATATTAAATTGAGATATAGAGCCTTTGCTAGGATCTCGCTAAGTCATCATCGAAACATACATTTTTAATTGCAATATCAACCGAAAACTATCCATGTGCTTTACTATTTTCAAGTCGAGTGAATTAGAACATGTCAGTGTGGTTTTCGAGTGTTTCATTTCGTGGAAATTTCTATTTTCCGCATGCTCTCATCTGTGTACGGCTCGGAGACTTAAATTTCACGCTGGCTTATTGCTAGAGCCGGCGGCGAGCGACAAGTTTCATTTACCAACCCTCTTCCCCACCGCCTCCCGAAGCCAACAGCTCCGGTGAAGTATAATCTTATCCGAATTTTCTATTATTCCAGAGAAAAGTAAAACGATATTTTTTAACGTTTCGGGTTCCTGGCGCAAAATTAAAACAGACGGACGTTCGTTCTCCACCAAGGATGACGTTAAATATTCTCGCAGCGCGGAGAAGTATTCACTACGCCAGGGTTCGTATAAATAATACTTAATGAACTTCTACATGGCCACAATAAAGTATGACGCAAATGTCCAGTTCGAGGGAGTCGCGAGGACCAGCAGTCAGCTTCATAAAGCTATGTGAGGCAGCAAGCCACCGGAACTTGCCAGGTACTTTCCATCTTCCGGACGAGAACAATAAGGAAGTTCCACTTTCGTTTGTAGAGCGCGGTCACGGAGCAAATGTCGGCCATTGCGCGGCGGATTGGCCTTGGCCATTGCACGCACTGTCCGTAGCCAACACGGTTCCTCTACTGCACTCTGAGCTTAAATTGGAAGTCGATACGTTCTTCATATTTAGGAAATTCTCTTCAATATTCCTCAATTTATCTCATTCACTTTTACGTGTTTCCTATCCACAGTGTTCTCGACCATATTTGTTTATTCACCCATTCCCGCTAAATGTTGTTGTTTTGCATTTTTTGAGACGTCTTTTCATTTCTTAGGTGTATTTTATTTATTTATTCTTCGCCTTGAAATGTTCATTTAACTATTCTCTACCTTCTTTATTTTAATGCCTTCATTAGAAGTCTGCTGTTAACAATCATACCATTTGATGTGTTACAGAATCGTGTTACTGCATTATATTTATAATTAATATTAGTTTTTAATTCGGGGGAAAGGCCGTAGAGGGAATATCTAAAACAACTCAGTAAAGCGTTGCAAATTTTGAGTACGAAATATGAGATGTACTAATTAGAATCTATCTAGTCTCAATGCATTCCATACGATTTTTCTTCAAGATCAGAAATCATAATTATTATTCAAATACTGGATTCCACTCATCTTGTTCCGTGTTTTTTTATCTTACTTCTCAGGAGACAAGTCGTACACGCATGGAATCAAGAATATCCTCGTTTATGTGCTTAAAAATTAATTGAATCTACGATGCAATCTCACCAGAAGACATGCAATTTTTTTCTAAGTGTGATTGTTTTCAGCAAAGAAAGGTGTCTCTTTCAATTGTTCTCCTACTTCAAGGAAACATGGGGTTTTGAATAATTCATATATTTCAGGGCACGATGAAATTAATTTCAAGCAAATTCGAATTCATAGAACAAAGAGAGGGTTTAAGAAGTCCAATTAAATTGGAGGACAACGGAGGTGGGACAATTGCGACTAGAAGAAAGGAAATGCAGATCTCCAAATATTAGAGAATCAGTTATACAAGAAATAACACAAACCAAGACTTGATAATCACGTCAATTCACATACTTGTATAATGTATTCATGATCAGACAAAATCGTCTTAATCTTCTAATGAAGTAGCACACTATTTACTTGGTTCTATTTACAAATTACCCTAAACTTGAGTTGGACCGAAAATCATAAAATTATTCTTATGACTTACTAACCTAGTTATTCGAGTCATTTTATAAACACTTAATTTCTGCCACTGATCAATAAGTTTGAGCTTTGCATATCTTTACTTAATCTTTGTCCGGACACGATGAAGGCAATCGATGCGCTAAGTATTCCCAATGGGGAACGCCTCAACTGAGGACAGTATCTCGTATGAGATCTCTGAGATCTATCTATTACCGCATGTTGAATGAATATAGAAGACGTTGAATAGGATAGTGTAGTGGTAACGCACCAGCGAGAAACGCTGGAGGTCTCGAGTTCGATCCCCGCTCCCGTTTCCCATTTATCATCATGAACGGTTCGTTATTGAAGTACCGTGAATCTGATGTGTCCAATTGGTTAATCAGTTGAAAACGTATGTTGTAAAACAATTGCCCATCTGTGTTCAGCACAGGCTGCGTGTTTCAGCCAAGCATTTCCAGCCATCGGCTCGTGCTGGAGCCCGTGGCAGCGACGGTGGCGCGGGTTGTAAACCGGCAGACACGCTCATTACAGCGCTTTACGAGCGCCGCAGCGCTGGCGACGTCCCCGCCTGGCCATCCTCATCCCTCCTCTGCTCGCCGACGTCGTTACTTTCCCTCGAAGCCATCGCATTGCGTTTGGTCGGCAATGCAATGGCGCATCTCTCAGGTCGACTCTTCTTTGCTGGCCCTCGCATGTCTCACAACATCGACTTTTCGACCTTATAAGCTTCAGGATAGAAGTGCTCTCGGGAAGGGAATAAAGAGCGGAGAAAGGGTTTCATTGAGGAAGATACCAAAGAAAGAAAGAACTACTTACTTCGCTGTTGGCCACTCACTTAGATTTATCGTCGCCGTTTTCCAAATCTCCTTTCAGTATTTCCATTGTATATGTGCGTGTATCGGAGAGTGACATTGTAAAACCAAACCTACTTAAACTTACGACAATTTCTCCTTAATTCTTCCGCTATTCCACTTCTAGAGTATTGACATGTTTTTACGTGGTATCAATGCCCAGTTGTTGACGAGCCCTAAAGCCCCAATAATAATAATAATAATAATAATAATAATAATAATAATAATAAAAGGCGGATTTAGGCATAGACAATTGCCGAGAGGTGCAATATTTTGGGGCGCACAAAAGAAGTGACGAAAAAACTATAACATTTGGAAAAAAATGTTTGTTCTTTAAATATACTTTTTGTTATTTTTTATAATACTCTCTAAAATATTGGTAAATATGACCCAAAACAAAGTACTTCCTAAAGGAGTCACCTCATATGAGGAACAGTCTCTATCAGACTTCCTCAGAGGTCTTTGGGTCTCGCAAGCTGAATGTTATTGGAAGACGGGACGGCAACGGGATGGCGCAGTTGGTTAACGCACAAGCGCGTTGAGCTCAAGGTCCCGAGTTCGAATCTCGGTCCATTTTCATTCAGCATAACCTAATTAATATGTTACCTTGCGGTGGGGCAAGATATAATTTGTAGCTTTTCATTTCCATGTCTCAGTTTAAATAGCTATGATGTACCTCGGAAGCTAACACCCGCCCTCTACGACTAAACTCACACAAAAACTGAGCCTTACTGGCACTCGTCATTCGTGATCTTTATCTGGCCGAAACGACATATATAATCCGTTCACAATCGAAGACGAACGGGTGGTATAGTGGTTAATACCCCTCCGAAGGAGAAGTCCCGGGTTCGATTCCCGGTTCGTCGCCATTTTCACCTGACCGAAAGTTATCATATATGTGAGAAGGTCTTGTGATATCACGAAATTCTTGTCCTTCCACATTGTCGTGGATTTTTATCAGTAACTATTATTTCTTTGAAAAGTATACTATTAAGATACTGATATTTAACAGGAAATAGGACTAATCTGTATAAACATAATTGAAAAAGAAATCAACTAAGTGTCCCGAAAATCATTCCCACATAAAACACATTTCCCAAAATGTACTCATTTCATTTTTGCTCATTTCTATAAAAAAAATTTAGTTTTTAAAAAATTTGCTTAATTTGAAACAATAAGAAAGCAATATTTAAAAAAATATACTTTTATGTGTGTCCCAAAAGTACAAAAAAATATCTCACACTATTCTTTACAGTATGTTTATAAACACAGTATATATTGACAGTTGGCAGTAATGTCAATTTATTACGGCGAAATTTCTTGTGGCGGACAGTGTTTCTGTGTGAAAAAATAATTTTGTTAATCTATTTCGGAGTTACTTTCCCAACCATCATTACCTCACAGCTTATAAAAAATAATGTAAATGCATTTAATTATATATTTTTATGCACTGAAATGCATTTTGAAGAGTAGAAGTCTTGCGTCCAAGTTTACTGCCAAAGTAAAGTTACGTAGAATGTTGTCGACCATTTTTATTGATTTCGTCATTCCCTTATTTTACTACCATCCGGGGTGAGGGAATGACGACTTACGATAGAATGACATTTTGTTGTATCTGTCTATTTAAATCTAGGATTTTTGTTGCATTGTTTTAAGAAACACGCTGTTAATCATTGCCTGTCCTTTTCAACGCTGGCTAAATTGGCACAAAAAAGATAATGTCTGAAGCAAAAACGAAATTCAAAAAGAAGAATATGACAGAAATCGTTGAGAAAAAGTGCAAACAGATCCTGAAATTTTAGAAAAACTTGGCGAGAGAGAAAGGCTTAAATGCTTTAACAAAAAGCAGAGAGGTGAAATAAAACCTATAATTGGAATGTGTTCTAGAGAAACGAGGCGAAGAAAGAAGCATTGGAGAAAACATAGCCAAACCTATAGGGACAAGAAATTTTAAGCAGGCATGAATCTAGCAAGATTATTAGCAAAAGAAACACCTCCTAGTCCAGGACCTGCAACGTTTAATTCTTAAAGAGTTTGAGATGAGGCTTTACCGCGAAAATGTAACAGGAACTGATTTGGTTTATTTAGGTAATACGGGTATGTTGTTTAGTTTGAACCAGCAGATCACGTAAAGATACATTTTTTAGACTTAAAACGAATTTTGCTACTTTTGCATTAAAACGTTTTCGTTGATTATATGAAATTGTTTCTTTATAAATAAATAAATTTATTGTCAAAAAAGCAGTACAAACTGCGTATGATCACGTGGAGGACAATAAACTAATTTACTCTCCGGAAGCAAGCAAGGGACCATCCAATCAATTCCGATCAAGGGCCCTAAGGCAGAGGCGGATTCAAAAATTTATGCAAAAATTCCTAGATAAGATAAAAAGTTAGCTGCGAGTTATGATACTAATAGAATGTCAATCTGTTTGTAATTTAACGCAAAAAATTTACGTGTACAAATTATTATCGAACTATAGATTATTCTGAGGATAGTATTTAAATATCATAAGAATTGAAATAACACTAAATTCACGATTCATTGTTACAGTAAACACACCCCTAGACAAACGTCTAGAGAACCTGTATAAGAAATCCGCCTCTATCTGAAGGAAAACTGGAGCAAAACCCGGGCCAGGATGGGGCGTTTAGCTTAGAAGTGCCAATTTTTGTTAATATAAGGTTATAAAGTCATTTGCAACAGTGATCCACCAAAAAGTAATAATCGGCATATTTTTGCAAGTTGTAGATGTGGTATGATAATGGAAAAATGTAAAAGAATTTACTATGATAACAATAGTAAGGTTTTATTTGTTTTAACAAGAAACTATTTTCTTTCAACGTTTCTTTTTTCTTTCTTTAGTTTTCAGGTTATGACTTCGAGAAGTCATTCCCTCACCTCAAGAACATTTTACTACGCTGTTTCTTTTCTGAAAATTAGTATATTCTGAGGACCATTATTTAGCCGCAGATGAGTAACACTACAGAAATAAAATTAACTCGAAAAAACAAAAATTCTTTTCAATACTTTCTTCCCAAATTTCGGAATTTCGTGACAACTATATATTTTATTACTAATATTTTGTTTCTAATTTTTAGAAACTAAGTTTTTTCCCATGTGATGACATTTTACAATATACTTTGATGTTGAGCACATGCTTCAATAATAATCATTGAAAGAGACTGTGTAATATAAGGTGTATTTTCACACATCCGTTGCTTCGTCCATTGACGTCAAATATATTTCCACCATGATTCTTTCTGTTTGTTCTTCCTTTCCCGCCAAATGTATTTCGTCGTTCTTCCATCCTCCTCTCTTTACAATGCATGTAGCTAAGCATTCCATTTCTGTTGGAAGGATCACCTCACATCGCCGTCGCAACATCATTCGTTCCCTTTGGCTCCATCAGGAGTCGCTTTGGAGTCTGCGCTCGCCACAGGTTGCTCCAATCAATCCCCGTCCAGCGATGACCCGCCTTTTCTTCCCGCCCATTCCTCATTCGGTAACATTCCGCTTTTGGTGCGTTCTTTTGAGTTCTCCAATGTCCACCAAAAGCGTGATTGCACCTGTTCCTGCCATCAGTGTTGGACCTCCCATGTCGTCCTGACACGATACTTGTCTATGTATTCACTTTGCAAAATATACATCGACCGTGGAATTGGAAATAACTCATATAGGTCAAGACGTCCAGTCAGGCTAGAGACAGTGGCATGCATTACTCCCAGAGACGGTTTTCTCTTTTCCTCGGAGTCCGGCGATCGTTTGGCGTTCACGTTATATTCTGGGATTAAAGCAATGAGAATATTATTCGTAGTGCATTTTGATAACACAGGCACACAAAGATACAAAAATTGATCTCATCCAAAGACTGTACCTATGTATCGTTATGCATTTTGACGCGCTGAATTGGTCCTTTTCTTTTTAATCGCGAAAAAGAGACCCTAAATTTAAAAAAAATACCGATTAAAAAAAAAGGGATGATGAATTCTGAATTCGGATTCACTGCGTGAGGATACATAGGTTTAGTCTTTGAAACATATTTTCTTTTCAATGTGTTCCTATGTAATCGATTACCCAAGAAACGACATATACCCATTATCATATTTCCTTCAAACTTCCATTCGTTTAAAAAAACAGCATGTTTGTGTATAATTTATTTACATTAATTTCAACAATTTGTCTCTATAAGTACTTTACCTTTCTTTTGTTACGTACGTCCATTTTTCTTTCAGGAAGTTTGGTATTGATATTTTCTCCTCACGTATGGTAAGGAAACATCAGCACTCGTATTTCTTTTGTCATCAGGCATTCTTCATCTATCTCTCAGATAAAAGAATTTGCAGAGCCCTTATTTGTTGCCATAACAAGAAAGCACCAGACACCTTTCTCTATATAAATATTTCATTATTTTAGTCCTCAGTTCTCTTAACAATTTTAGTTACATTGCCAGGTGGATTCGAATGTTCTTCCCCGGATTTTACAAGACCAAGTCTTTATGATCTATGGAACATTTGAAAAGTTGCAATTTAGTAATGATCCTCAAATTATGGATATTCATATTTACTAATGCTATGAAGTTCACGCTAATATCTGGATCATTCAAACATAGTTTGTAAATAGTTCTGACAACTTCAGCTTCAAGAAATGATTCAGTATTTCGGTATGATGATACACTTACTCCGCAAATGACTCTCCATAATCCTTCATATTTATCTGAAAAATGACCCTTAAAGCGATATAAGGAATGAATCGTAACTTTGCATAGTGCAGTTTAGCGAAATGCTCCTATTCACTTTGAAGCACATGCCATATCGGTTTTTTAAGAAAGGTAATGCATGACGATCTCTCAATTGTATATGTCAAACGCACTCATCTGTATACCAGTTTTCAAAAGTGAAGGGTGTTGTCTTTTTTTAGAAGTGTCGTATTTATTCAATAATGGCTCCAGACGACAATGAATAACGGCGCAATAGCGCGCTGAAGAGGCGTATCAAAGTTCGATTCTTTCTCGAGAGAGAGAGAGAAAGTCGACACCCCCCACATCGCCCAATCCCTGTGATGAAGTATGCACCCTCCAAACGGTGGTGCTGCGACAGGCTCTCAGCCCACCCTCCCTCGCTCATCCCCGTTCGCTCACATACCGTGCCATCCTCCCAGTCGCATCGTGCTGTGGAATATAGGTCCTCGAAGTCGCGCCGTCCCACCATCTCCAGTGGGTCGGCCACTGCGTGCCGTTCCCCTAATGCTCCGCCCTCTCCGAGTATTCCCATCACTATGAGTGGTCTCGCCATATACTTCATTCCACAATACTTAAGGCGATTGTTGTCCTCCTGCTAGTCACACTCCTCCGCCATCAATTCCCTTCGCTACGACTCCATTCTATCATTTTTCCTTTACGAAAGCGTCATCGATTTATTTCGTAACGTCTCATCGAATCCGCCACTCTGCCTACCTCATCGGATTGTCTTCTTTCCACATTTGTCTCTTAGGAATTTTGCACCATCTTCCTTCTCCAACTCCCCCGTTCAACCGAATATAACATTGCCAGCTACCCTCCTCCCCAACTACTAACTACCCCTTCGTTCTCGAACGTGACCGCCCCTCTCTGCATTGCTCGCCTCCACCCCTCCAGAAAAATGCACTCTCCAGCTCTCCATCTACCGCTCACGAACAGATTCCCAGAAATCGCGGAGGGAAGAAAAAGCGTCTGCCGGGGATCGTTTGAACGTGTCTCTCGCTTTCCTCAGATTTCTCAATCTCTAGTGCCTGAGATGTCACTTTGCTTTGGTAAATGGGAAATGTTCCTTTGCAGCAAGCTGTGGAACGCTTTGTGCAGACATATTACCAGTCTATGAAAGCAAGATGTCACCAAAGTACGTACATTAGTGAGTCGTTGCTCACAATGAACTAAAGGATGAATGGTCTTCAATGATAAAGGAAGAAAATTAAATTCCCTGGTGTTCGATAAGTAAGAAAGTTCAAAAAATTCCTTTTGTACGTAAATCACTTAACTTGCGGTTATCCACAATGCGTGGTAACATATTAATGATGTTATATTGAACGAAAAATATTGGATGATATTATCGCTAGAATGGCAATGGTAGATTGGGCTAGGTGGCAAACGGGGTGGCACATTTGGAAGTGAGTCAGCGGTCTAAGCTGTAGGTCCCGGTTTCAAATCCCAGTTTCGTCTCCTATTTTCATTCACTATAACATACATTCTTTTAGTATTTATCTTTATACTCAGAGTGACTGTTCGTATGATTACTCAAAATAAATTACTATACTTCCTTCAGAAATGAAAATCAATGTAACTTGTAACATTACTCGTGAACGATATTACATATACATGTATTATACAAACATGCTGTTGTTTACTTTACGTAAACTATTTTATGGATTTTCTTCTAGTTTTGTCTTGAGAAGGGTGTCAATATGGGTTAATAAAATACAATTTGCGACGCGAACATTTTAGTACGCCTCGCCTACTGAGTCACCAAACAGCTAAATGTAGCTCACGAAGTATGAATAATAATATAGCAATTTGACAACGAACCTATCATTAGGCGATGTAATGGGATTCGGTTTGCTGTAATCAATATGTGTCCTCCAATAATCTTCAGAAACGAAATAAATACGTTGTTTCGATTACAAACCGTCGCAAATACAGCACTTTAACCTAAACAATATAACGGTGCATTATATGATATTACCGACCTAGTGGTTGTCGTGTTAGGCGGACGTCTCTCCCGACGCCAATGGTTCTGGTTTCGAATTTCGGACAAGGTATAGTAGGCACTAATGTTTTCATCATCTGTTGTATCTGTGGAACGCAATGGGAAACCAACACATGTCGAATCTAAAGCATTACAATCATCATTTTTCTCTTGTAAAACCACGTTAAAGGGCGTCTGGGGTTGCCTAGACACGGGATGGTTCAGTCCAGTATACGGACTAAAACTAAATAAAATAACATATGGTGTTTAAATTGACATTTTAGAATCAAGATATGTTTCATGATCGATGAAACATATTTTTGTCCTTTATACATTTATATTTAAACAACTTTTTGTTCTGCCACTTCGGGATGATATATTTTATTTCCCTCAAATACGAGATTATAGTTGAAATTGAATGTAAAATGGTAGAAATATTTCATTGATTTTTACTTTGGATGAAACAGGATTGTGTTAAATTAATTGCGTATTAAAGATTACTATTTGGAATTTCTGATAAATGGGTTAGATGATCATGGCTGGTTGTGACGTATAATTTATGTGTCATACTTTCTTTCCGCGTAAACACCCGGGGAAATTTCTGTTCGAAGATCTCAGACAACGCATCTCGTCGTCAGACCGAGTTTTTTGTGGCGACATCCGCAAAAAAAATATCCTATGGAGGTCTTTGGAGGCAGTCAGCCGCGTCCCAGACAACTTCCCTGCCTCGTCATTTATCTTGGTGAGGACATCTCGTCGTACGCAGCAACAAATATGAGTGCGCTCAGGCATCTTTACCCAAAAAATTTTGTTGCAAAAAAGTAACCGTCTGGACTTTAGCTGGAAAGAACAGAATGAAGTGGAGTTTCGCCAAGTTTATGGACAGTTTTTGAGTGGAATGAAATAGCAATGTAGATAAAAATGTGTAAATTGTGGAATAAATTTGTCGAGGGAAAACACAGTCATTAATTTGTCTGGAATCACCCTACGAGTGAGTCGTTATAGTCATTGAGTAGAGAATTATCGTCTACAACTGATAAAAAATATTGAAAAAATATTAGAGAATCTTGTTTTTGAAATATAATAATTTATCTATTAATGGTTTTAATGCGTTCTGAAAACATTTTACCATAGGTATAATATACCCATGATTTTGCAGTATAAGAATACGAGTGGAGTGAAAATGGAGGAAATTAATCGTGCTCTTTTTTTTTTTTTGTGGGGCTTTAGGGCTCGTCAACAGCGAGGTCATTAGAGCCCTTAAAACTTGTACAGGTAGGGAAAATGCAGTTACGCACTAGGGAGAGCCAACATGACTCTCCCCGCGTGTGGGACTCGCCGAAAGACTCAGCCATACCCACTAAAAACCCTCCTGCATTACAACTCAAAACACAAATTCCAACATATCGCAAAACTTTCCTACAAACATTAAAAAAAAAAGAAGAAGAAGAAGAAGAGGAAAGAGGAAAATGAAAGATACCCTAGCCCTAATAGCGTCGGGATCGAAAAGAACAAGAGGTGACCAAGGGAGGTCAGAAAAGAGAAAGGAAGGAGCATGGCACAAGTAAGTGGAAGTAATGCCAGACTCAGCTCGGGGCCCCGTGTTCGCCAAACACGTACTTACTAGATGTAAGTCCCCTGGGGTGAATCGTGCTCTTAATATTGAACAAATTAAAAATATGTATTTCTTGTCATTGGATTACAGACACTATTTTGGATACATGACTTAACTAATCGATATATTTTGATTAATTTCTGGTGTCAGTGAATTTACTTGAGTTTTGATAGTATTTGAATATGATATGAAAGTGGATATTTGCTACTGAAGAAGGAACTACTGCCTGATACATTGTAATCGACTGGTCGATCATTAATACTTTCTCAGTCAATCACAGTGTCAAGTTAAATATCGTCATACATTTGACATTTCTATTAAGATCGTATCTCGATATAAATGCTAAACAATTTAACCGTGAAAATAAAAACACAGACGATTTTGTTTAACTTGGATATTGATCATTCGGGTTAAATTGTTATTTAAAATAAGTGTTTTCGTTGTTATTTTATAGAACACATCGTAATGTTTGAAATGGAGAAAGTATTGTCAAAAAATATAAGAGGGATCTGCTAACGGTAAACTGAATCTAAGGAATTTCGAAAGGAAAATTTGAGACGAAAATAGGACTCGTGTATTTAACCTAAATATTGTGTTTCTTTTCATTACAATCACGTAATACGTTAGTGTACGATTATCACGTTAGTGTACGAATGAAGTCATTTTTTGTGGGTAATAGGAAACGTAATACACTACGGTATGTTTGTGTAACTCAGAGTTTATTGCGAAACACACACATAAGAAATTCGCATCATTTTGATAAGATATTTTCAACCAATCGATTGTGAGTAATGATTTCAATCGAAAATTTTAGAAGGGAACAGTTATGGTTATAGCCTCGTTGGTAAGAAAGGGACGAAAAATCACTGGTAGTTTTACAAGTACATTAGCATGAACGTGAACAAACGACATAATTTTCATGTAATTTTCTATTAAGCATAATATTATTGTATCTAGTTTTGTGGAAATTATAACACTTATGTCCTCATTAACAGTACTTACTGTGTTTAAAATTGATGCTTGAATTAGCGAATGTTTTTTCAACTAACCTGACCTAGGCGTTAAGCTACTCATTTGAGGGGTAAGTTGTCGACACTTGCATGGAAAAACAAAACAGAAGGTGCACTGTCTCATTAAAGCAGAAAACGGTATATTCTACGGTTTTCCGATATTTCGTTTTATAATGACTCATTTTTGGCTGCTGGCAGAATACGACAGGAGAAGAAAGGATACAAAGTTACCTGTTAGTAATAAGATGCAACAAAGAAAGGCTTTTTTATAAAGTACCTAACCTAATATATCCTACGAGAGGCACATTATAAAAATGAATGCTGGTGACTTTTTTCAAAAGTCTTTAATTTATTGTCTATGAATACTCGTGTTTATTTCTTTCTTTTCCTCTTTCGTGGTGTATATGTAGTGACACAATTTACCTTCATATATTTCATGAAAATAAAATAAATGTGTGTGATTTTGGACATATTAGTAGAGCGCTTTCGTCAATCGGTAGGTTGTCTTCTTAGCTGTTGCAATCCGTAGAAGGTATATTCCAACTCGCATTATACAACGAACCATAGACTTAGTCATGGGAAGTGTGGCGGGGAATGGTCGTATTTCATAAGAAGGAACCATTCTTCCGTTGACTTACCTTAGCCATCGCGCCACAATTGCACCTTTTTGGGTTCGCTTTGGATTCGACGCGCAATTTGAGCAGTAAACGCGCAAGCTGTAAATTTACGGCCAGGAGTAGTATGGTCGCTTTTGTCCGGATCCTCTTAAGTTTCATTTCTAACGCACTCCAAAATGGTTAATTTTCAATTACGCTTTGTGTACCGAGGGGGAAAATTCTGTAAAGTAATATACCGCAAAGGAACATTTTAAATAAATTGGTTTATCTGAAGGATGTGATGTTAATTGTAAAGTTATCAACGTTTCAGACACCGGTAAATAGACTCAACGTGGAAACCTACAGCTCTTAAAAATTACCCCGGATCGCCTCTTAATGAAGGTCTTGAATTAACTGAAATCAAAATTTTACCTAGCTTCTTGAGAAAGTACAAATCTTTTATCAATAATATTAATCTCTCGGACACTTGAGGGCAATGTTTGTCAATGGACTCCACTCGTGATCCTGTAGCTCATAAGTTAATGTATTTTGTAGAAACAAATGGATATACTGGGATTTTACAGGTATAGGAACAGACACTGATCGTCACGTACAAAACTCGTCTTCATTACGTCATATTTTTTCAGAAAGGCAGTTATCTTGCCTCTAGCAAACACCATCGGATCTGTACTCGACAATAAAAATTAAATATATAAAATATTACGATATATAATATTTATTATGGTTTATCTTTACTTGAATTATTCTGTAAGTGGACGAAAAACCTTGTTCTTTAATAAGTGTTCAAAGGACAAACACCACATTAGTGTTTCTATCAGAGAAATGTACATTTAACATTAAAAGGTAAAAAGGATCTCTCAGGCACAGAAATCACTATTGCTAATTAAAAGTAAACTTATATTGAATGAAAATTGGAGACTGGACCGGGGATCAAACCCGGAACCTTCAGCTCATAAGGTTCCGGGTTCAAATCCCGTTCCTGTCTCAAGGGCTCTAATGAGCCCTCAAGCAAAATAAATCGTTCTCGTCTCCTATTTTCATTAGGTATAACATAGTTAATGTTTTTCCTCGCAATACGGTTAACCGTAATGTTAGAGGTGTATGTACATTTAAACTATCTAATTTGAAGAACTCTACCTTTACGGATAGTGCTGATGAGTCGGCGACGCCTGTTACGGCCGGGTGGGTGGCCTCTCCGCCTTCGACTCGTCACTCGCGGCGACGACGCCAGACGCCAACGTGCGCTGCACACACTCGCGTTCGTCCACGGAAGCGCGCCACACGACTCCACGCGCGCGTGTGTGCTGCGGGCGCGTTCCACCACCGGCGCTCCGCACACTGTCCCCGCTCCCTTCAACGGGTCGAATTGGGCCGCACGCACTTGCCTCTCCCCCCCTCGGCACCAATGCCCCTGCAACCAACCTCTGGTCGCGCGCGGAACAGTTCGCGTTGCACGGTTCATTCATACACAACGACTTCCGACCGGTGCGCGGATTTGTGTTTAAAGGGAAAGGGGTCAAGTTCAATCAGGGAAAGGCAATTGCCATACACGGGTTGCGAATCGATTTCAAACATTCAATGACTATCGGACCAATAATGAGGCGAGTAGATACTCCCATAAAGAACTCTGAATTGTTTGGCTCCGTTGAGTGGAGAAGACTCTTAAAGTAGAGAAGTCTTTCATTCTTACCCTTCAGCGGACATCAATAGGTTCTGCACGCCAAAAATTACTATGAAAGTTGGTGGTTATGCTCCCCTTTAGCGAGAATTGCAGAGAGAAACCAACTAGGATGTGACAAAGAAAATATGGCTCCGGTTGTTGCCCTAATTTTCAGTTCCTGCTTTAATGGTCTATCCTCGACATAACGTAGCAGGGACCAAATTTGTTCTACGGCGCTGCACCACTAAATCAATCAATTTGCAATGTTAATAAGTACTCTTTGGGACAAATATGGTTCTATTTGAAATATTTGTGCGCAGTACTATTGACGATAATTAATTGAAGTTCGCCTTCAATCAAAGCAATAATTCTTAAATTATACATTTTCATTGAGTGCATCTTCGAACAATGTCCATTCTTCTATCATCAAACAATTGTGTTATCTACATGTAATATAAAGATAGCAGGTCATGGATAGACATCATATATATAT
>NNCF01129813.1:620302-645730 GCA_002313205.1 Laupala kohalensis | reverse complement strand
AAAAAAAAAGAAACACGAATATATGCAATTTTGATTCCTGAAAATTACTCCTAGAAATTATAAGGCCCCTCTGTGATATTTTATAAAAGTGTTCTCTGAATCGTACAAAAATTTCGCAACGTGTGAACACTAAATATATCAAATTTTGAAAGCAAATTTTATGCGATTGACAAACACTTAATTTGCAGAGCGTTCCTGTACACATTCATCTACTCTTGATAAAAAGTGTGTATTGAATCCTGATGAAATATCAAACGAGCACAAGTGTGTCGATGGAATGCGTTCCACGCTCATCAAATAGATGATCTAAACCTGGTTTACTTACTACAAGTTTAAACTTCAAGTAGCGTATCTCTAGAGGTAAATGTTCGTAACAGCAGCAGCAAATTGCTATGAATGTTGCATTATAAATGTGACTCTAGCGGCCTAACTCTCTATAGAAAAAACAATTACAACGTTCGAATGCACAGGTTTCAAAAATGAGCACATCACTAACATGATTGATAACACCTCACTAACAAGAATTTCCCGAAGTTTTCTCGAATATGAATATTTTAAAGCGTTAAACGTTCCGGAAACATTCGTGACAATACTTCGAATTCAAGGTAAATATGGTACATCGAATATGAGGTCGTCATGTGCACCTATTTAGTAGAATGTGAATTATTCCGCACATATTTATCTTCCCATTGAATGAAAGTGTACTTTATAAAACGTCTTCATTACTGAAACGGAAATTCTTTTATATATGAGTCTTCTTTTTTGAGAAAAATTACATCTCCTATCAATTTCATCATTTCACCGATTTAAAGATACTTCAAAATAACAGGTGCTACTTTGATCTTAATAGCTTCATCCTCTTTTGTAGAAGGGAAACCGAGCCAAAAAACATTATCTTATTTAAGTGGTTTGCACCATCGGAAGAACTAAGTATTCTTTCTAGTCCTCTCAGAAACCTGGGAATAATTTATTTAGGTCCCTTGTGAAGTTTGAATGAACATTATATTTATTTCATTCACTTCGATTCACAATGGCGATTGTAGAAGAAGATATGGGCTATTTCACAACAAATTAACAAGAAAGTGACCAATATTCTCAAATTATATGAAATTTGTAGAGGTAAGTTTTAACTAAGCAAATGCCTAGAAAATAACAAGAAAATGTGCATCCATTCTTACAATACAACTATCCACCAGCTCCGAATATTAGTAAAAAGACTCCATCAGACGATGTAACATCAATCGTGCACACGTTTCTAAATTCTCTTAGAGATAATTGATATGGAGACATTTTAAATATAAAGAATGGAACACAACTGTACACTCTTTATCTTGAATGAGCTCGTTTTGCAGAACAAGGAAATTTAAAATATTTCCTTGCGCTTCTATTCTTAGAGTACGTATTAGAATAGTGTTAACTGCTGTATATTAAAAAAATACAAGTAACCATTTTTAAAATCCACTTGTAATCGAAAGGGGTCCTATCCATTCTCTAGCATTTCTGTAGTTTTAAAATGTGAGATAATATCAATGGATTTAATAAATATGTTCTTGTATTTGTATGGAAATATACGGAGCAAATCTACCGAATTTCATCAATCTAATATGGTAAGACAAGTAATGTATGGAAACTATTCTTATTTGGCGGTTAATGACCCGTATGAAATTAATCATGCAGTATTCTTTTGACTGTCATGTCCCATCCTATAGCTTCCTATTTGCAAGGGTGGATTTTCAATGTACTTCGCCATTTCACGATACTATGTTATAGCCACTACCAAGTATAGAAAGTGTTTCTATAGTTTCCAATGTGATTTGTCAGAATCCTTTTCTCTTACAGAACAGTTTTCGATGCGATTACGATCATCTTCCGTGCATTGAATTCAGTTACCTATAGTAATAAAATAAAAATATAGCTAACAGTTGAAAGAAGTTACGTTGAAGCGATTAGATAAGTAAATCAATCGTTATATTGAGAGAATATGAATAAAAATAAAATGTGAGTGGTACTACGCGGAAGTAAGAGGAGGGAGACCTTTAAGAAAGGATATTTCCACTCACAGGTAGAAGTAGAGAGATTTTTTTTTTGCGGGTAGGTCTACCTACACATGATTGGGCGGCCCGTGGCGTAGCGCCTAGCGTACTCGCCTTCTACCTCTGGTGACGCTGGTTCAAATCCTATCTGATCCTAGTAGAATTGGCGGTGGTGGACGAAGCGGTGTTCGCGGCAGGTACTCCCGTTTCCCCTGCCATTCATTCCACCACAACATTCATTCATCATCTTTTCACCTCAATCCCATGTCATTCTTGTCATCCCCTCTGAAAACAGGTGGTGGTCGTGTGCAACGACCATGGCACAGAGGAACGTCAACGCGGTGATCCCGAAGCAGCAAATGCTGTTTGAAGTCGTCTACTTCAGAAGCAATTCTGACACGATATCATCATCATCACCTACACATGGAGAGGAGAAGAGATAATTATGACTAGACGACAATGATGAGTCTGGAAGTGGAACCGGGATTTCCTTTCAATGATTGGGTGCAACCCGATCGTTTACCACAATTGCTTCCCATTTCCACCCATACCTGCCTGGGACTCATCTCCAAGCAGGGGATTTGTGAATCCAGTTGGTATACATGTGCATTATCGTACTGGTTTCACACATTCCTACGTGTTAAGGATGGGTATGTATGTGTTCTCTCCCGTTTTTACTGCTCTCCTATCCTTGCGGATGATCCCGAGTTCGATCTCCATGTGTCCAGAGCTATCACTTCTGAGAATTGCTGAAAGGTTGTTGACACATTTCAGAGGAAAAGGGAGACGATTGGCGGTCGTGTAAATAGTGTTTGCTCATTGAACCTATAAATAAGAAAGGCCAAAAATAGTGTTCTGGGGGACTATCCTGTGAAAGCAGTGCGCAAGTGTAGAAATAGAAGTTGCAAGTAAATGACAATACTTTAAACCACCACTAAAGACACAGTAATATTCACAATAATTGTGAATTGGTGTACTACTACCCAATCGATTATTCTACTTCCGGAGCTTCAACTCTTGAAGATTTAAGCTTGTGAAGTCTTCTGAATATTTTTCTCTGTTTCGTATTTACGTCTGGGGTTCAATGGATAAGCGATTTGGAGGTCACGAGTCGTCAAGAAATATAATTATATTGCAGATCTTAGAACATAGGTTAATTTGACGCAGTTTGTAAAAACTTCAGGTGTTTTGTTATAATGTCCTTAAAAATGAATAATTCAAAAGGAATAAGAAATCAAAATGTGTAAGAAATAAATTATTTATTTGATTGTTATTTACTTTTAAAATGCGAATTTTTATTAGAAACAAGAACATCTGAGGTTCAATGTTATTCTATTTTCTTAAATTTATCATTTTACTGTTATTATGAAGAAGATCATAGCTAATAAAGAAATGTGTCATGTTTTAGTTGCCTCTTATACACCACAGATTTACGAAAGATACGCTTATGGATCATTGTTATATTTTATTTGACGGTTATACTAAGTACATTTAGGTACTTGGTAAATAGCATTATATTTGTGATTCTTCCAGAAAAAATGTTCTTTTTTTTACTACTAGAATGATAATACCCATATTTTCACGTCATGTAAAATGGGAGAGATGCAAAATATAGCAATAACATTAGTTAAAGTCATGTACACCATACGCCAAAATTGATTAAAAAAATCATCCACGCATGGATTATTTTTATTTCTTGTACTGAGTTATTCAAAATATTTCAGTTATTAATGTAAGTGGCATTAATTTCTCCCACTAAGTTTGGAAAAGATTCCTTTCAATTTTACTATTTACATCAATATTACATCAATTACCAACCTCTAAACCTCAAAATTCACAAGAAGACAGAGTAGAATATAGTATTGACTTTCCAATTTTCACTTTCCAATTGCTTCTGTAATTTATTTCGTGTTGCAAAAGGAGTTCTGGAGATTCATTAAACATTTATTTACATGTTAGACTGGAGAACGTGAACTAGTCTTTTTACAAGAACAAACGAAAATACCAAATTCTATGTTCATAAACACTGAATCATTCTATGAATAAATTTGAATGAAATTTTTCCTTAATTCACTTTTTCAATTTTTTCGATTTATATAAATTTCGTTTGGCAATGAGTTCTCTTCCTAATGCGGTAAAACTTTCACGATTTTCTTTCAACGAGAGGTCGAGAATGTAATTTATTGTAGGTTTACTATGTATCATCCAGTGGTTTAATGTTATTCGCTAAGTTGCCCTTCATGAATATAGTTTCTTCTACATTACCACTGCTCACGGTCAGTAACATTGAACAAGCAAGGGAAACTCATTCACGTGCACTTACGACATACACAATCTCATGAATTGAGAACATTTTATAATAAATTATCTACAGAGAAGGATATTTTGAATGAATTCTTCTAAAAATACATTTTTGAGATCAAAGTGGTGAATAATATTATGTGTGTACAAAATCGAAAGCGTATCCATATTTCAATATAATATCAAAATCCTTGTTATTACTGTGTCGGAAACGAAGTTATGTGTGGGTAAAAATACATACGTACCTCAATAAACTAATACAAATATGCATTACGCGAAAATCATTTTGAGTCATGTCTCGTTCAAGTGAGTTTTTGATATCTTTAATTTGCACGTGGTAATGGTGAGGAGTGGATAACTTAATCAAAGTAAGAGAAATTAAATGGCGTTTGTAAGAAGTCATTACTTTGTGCCCTTACCTACTACAATTCATTGTACCCAGTGTCTAACACTGAAAATGGCTGCCATGCAGACGAAAAATCTTTCTGAAAATAAAATTTATAACAAATTACAGTCGCTATTTAATTTGTCTTGCTTTATATTCATGTTTCAATTATAAATGTTTTAAAAAGACTTCTCAGAACATTTAAATTATTAATAGGTTTCAACAGAGCAAATGTCGCAAACTCCCTATTTCTATATTTGCTTTTAGATGTAATTTATATCTGCGTCGTATTGACCTTTCTCTGTAGTCTCCGCGTAAGGACCACTCGTACACCGTGATTAAAATACCAAATTAAATAGTAGAATACAGTTTTCCGCGTGTGTAAATATGACATGCCGTTAAACTACTCTGTGAGACTAAGAGAAACAGGATATATTTATTACAGATTTACTTTCCTTCCACGTGCACCTTATGCTCAACGTGACAAGAAGTCGGAAAAGGAAAGCCCGCAGGAAGATTAATCTCTGCATTATTCGGGCTTGTAACTATGTCTTTTATTGACCTTCATCATGTTATTTGCAAACAAATATTTGTAACTGAAGGTTGTTAGAGTTATATATCGATGTTTACTGATAAACGTAAACATTGAATTTAAAACACAGAAAAAATGCAGCTCGTAATATCCACTCAGTTACGGAAGGAAGAGCAGGCAACTTCGTGTTTGTTTTCACAATGTAAACAAATTAATGAGCTGTTCCCATGCACAATGTAGCTCCATAGGGCAATATAAAATTACTTGTTCTGCATTTACAGAAATATTATTATAATGATGAATACAAGTTTCCTACATTCATTTCAATTTCTAATACGACAATTTACTCTTGTTTTGTCGACCAATTAAAATAAAATTTGTTTTATTTAATTATTGTTTAACTTTTGTCTTGTAGAATATATGAAATTGTTCATTAAATAATAGAAGCAGTTATTTACACTGTTATCGAACTCGTAATCATTGATATGAGTGATCTTTCTACAAATTCATCAGTCTAAATCCCTTTTCAATTTCTCGATAGGTATTTCTGGAATCGTAAATTCTTTGTATTGCGCAGTTTTTTTTGTCAACCCTGCACAAAAATAATGAAGCCAATACCTTTTTCAATTTCATTTTCACTATACGTAATTCACCTCAAAACAAAACATCCGTTTTGCTGTGCGTAAAAGTTTTGTATGTTACAGCTTCATACGTGCGCCCTCGTTTTGTTTGTGGATTTGTACTATGGAAGTGGAGAACATGGTACGACTCGTATATCATCAATTTTTTCACGAACTATAGTTAACCCACTGGTGATGAAATGTTTAAATAAATATTATTTTATTATTAATTCCAGTCAAAGCTTGTTTCAATACAAAAAAATATTTAAAGGGAAATATCGTTATATAATTCCTGATCACTGGTATTACGGAAGTATTATCTTACGGAAAAGGTCAAAAGAAAACAAACATTACATAACTTTCCTTTTTTTTTCTATTTTGACCTGTTCTTCAAGATAATACTCCTTCGAAAGGGAAATAATTAAAATTTTTCAAAGTTTGTATTGATTGTGACCAATATCTGGACACGCTTGTTAACCATAGCTTGTTAATAAATATTAATGAGTACATGCTTTAGGACAAATATATTTATTTAGTATTCTTGAGTCTCGGGCTCTGTACTCCACACTTCTAACAACCTTAAATTATTGTACAGAAAAATTGCTTAACATACGGAGGATAATATGTATATTTGTATGTAAACTGAACTACTTAAAGACAAGAGTGTTTGTGAAATATAATAATGAGGAGGTAGCTCATGAATACTGACAAATGAATTGAAACACGGTTTTCCTTGGGCAAGTGCTTTAAAAGCAAATGAGATAGGTAAACGTTGTGAGATGAGTATTACCTTTTCAATGATTAAGAGGTAAAATGTGAAAAGATACGGAAGCTACCAACATGTTACTTAAAAGCGTTAATTGACGCACAGTGGTGGAAGCAAGCGCAAAACAAGTGAGAGAAAAATTAAAAATAATGTGGACACAATCTTCATTTCGTATGTATCTCGTTTCGGCCAGCTAGGACCACGAATAACGTGTGCTCAGTTTTTGAGTGAGTTTAGTCACTAGGCACATCGTGAATTTTACCGAGATCGGAGGAACAGCGTGTAGATAGGATCCAGATTGCTGTATCCGAGAATTACAACTGCGGTTGTTAGTCGCAGAGGGAACGTTTCATACATCACAGCTATTTAAACTGAAACATGGAAATGGAAAACGAATTTTATCTTGCCCCACCTGGGAATTGAACCTGGGATGACTTGGTGACGAACGATCACGGTGACACCGTAGCCACGGTGGGGACCGACGATCTTCATTTTATGTTTAATCAAATTATCTTAACGTTTACAATACGTTCACAAAACGATGATTGATACAAAAATGAAGTCTATATAGAAGTGTGGTCAATGATTAACACATTTTTATAAATTCTATTATTTTCTGGAAGGATTGTTTTAAAATCACAATTACATGAAAACAAACGGGTAGGAGGGTAAAGAATAGGGAAATAATATTATTTAGTTACATCTGATTAAACTTTCGTATCCCAAAATTGAACCACTGAGCTGATTCAAATGGTTCGTTTGAGGAGTTCGATTTTTTTTCTTGTATCGAAAGTACGAAATCACTAACATCGTTTGCTGCGCCTAATCATTAGCGCTTGTTTTCTTCAAAAGATTTATAAACTTTTTCATAAAATGAAAGAATAATAATTTCTAACGTAATGTGTCAGAGTACCTATACTTGATTCCTTATTTGTTTCCTCATATTCATTTTTTAAATATTAAGTTACTTAAAAGAAATGTTGGTAACATGATTATAATAAGACCCAGGTATGTAAATTCATTTAGTCCCTAAATTAATTTCAATTCTTCAATTAGAAGTATGAACATTTTTGAAATTATTATTCATTTCATACAATTATCGGTTAAATAAATATCCTTGAAAAATAGGTGAGTGTGCATGAGGTTCATATGTATTCTACGATTAATTTGCAGGATTATTATTTTTACCCGTTTTTACGGTATTTACAATGCTTTTTAAATTTAAAAATTTGAATAAGTGAATAAGTAAATAATTGTTATCATAATATATTTCGGGGCTAGGTAGTACTAATTAATTATTAATTCATTATGAGCCGTGTATACAATTTAATTTTTCTTCATTTTTATTGGCCTACTCTCTTTAAAGATGGAGCAATCAATTTAATTTTTGGACATTAATTAGTAGTCTACAAGTACTAAATATTGTTGAATGTGCCATTGTAGTTGTTCCACTTTTGTTATTCATGATCGCAATGTGTAACAAAAATCTACTGAATTGTCTACATTCATTCTGATGGTACCCTTATGAATTAGAGCGAGGTGTGAGTATGAATCAATGGCATGGAAAGAAGATACATTTTCTGCCAAGATTTAAAAAGCTAAATCTCATACATATTCTGGTAGAGTCTTGTAATTTGTTTATGCTTCAGATGAAAAATAAAGTGGATAGCTCTCTTTTTCTTGCAGAACCTCTAGTGCCCTTTAAAGGACTTTCACGATCACAAGCGCTATGGGGTTGGAGTCCAAGGTCAGATAGTACTTCCTTAAGTTCCAACTTTCATGTGATTTCGTCGGGTAAATATTTCTAATTTTAACAGGTGTGTAATACCCAAAGATGACTATAATATAAAAAATTTTAGTTGCAGTGAAAAGACGTTTCTCAATCAAATAGCTAGCGCTCCGATTGGGTAATACTTCTCTTGGGAATTGGTGAATGTGCTTAATAGGATTTTTAGTGAGTAGTGGAAATAATCAATTGTTTGCTTTGCACATTTTACAGCGAGAAGAAAGCACTCGTTTTACGTAATATACAATTATGTCATATATTCCAAAACTAAATTCAACGTAAAATAATATTACCTGAGATTCTCGCAGAAGGTATACTAATGTAGAACTCATTTATTTGCACAATTATGGAATGTACTTATCTACTTTTCTGTTGCATGTACCAGGAAATTATTTTATTGTAACTATTTGGTTTTCGGGACCATTGATAAGCTATAACATACTTGAAGGTAGGAATATTTCTGCAGAGAAACAATCAGAATTTATGTGGAATCCCATCCAGTTCTCATAAAACCGGAAATTCATCTTTTTTATCACTTCAATAGCCGAAGCCTCAAGGTGGCTGCATTTTAGAGAAGTGAGCTTATCCCATTAACAACTTCCTGGCCGAACGCCAACCATGGCGGGCAGCACGTTTTCTTTCGACATTTCCGTTCCGACCTCCTGGCACGCACTCCACGCTACTTCGCATCTTTGCCCTTTCCCTGACACCACTGTTTTATTCTTCGTCCTTCGCCACCTTTTTCCGTTCTCTATCATACGCTGCGCTGAGATAGGGATAGACGACGAAGGTGAATGGCCGGGGACGAGAGAAGAAAGTTGCGAAGTCAAATGAGCGATAACCTCTTTATTCCAATTATTTATCTTGCCTTTATAGTATAATACCTTCCTAACTTCATTCTTTCTCTGGAAATCTATTCGGTATTGCTTCTTCCCTTATTCGGAAGTTCTGAGATCGTAAAGGATATCGGACGATGCTACTGAAGTGTTCCTGGCGAGGTACGTTTTTTAAGAAACTTAAAGAACTGGGTTGTTTGGAATATCTCTTCTTTCCCAGATGTTTGTACTCGGTTATCTCCCGAAAGCAATGAAATGTAATGATACAGCTATTCTTCGTACATTTATTTGATCACAAGAATATTAACGATGCGCCATCAACATCAAAATAGAGATTTCCCGTACTCAAGGGAAGTTATTGAACGCTTTGAGGAAAGTAGACATTTTTCGTTGTAATAATGAAGTGCTTTTGGAAAACTAATACGAAACACTTTGCCACGTTCTTCATGAAAAGCAAAAGGAAACGTAACATGTCGGTTTGGGGTATATCATAAACCAACAAATAATTTCGGACTCATTATTCGTAACCTATGATTGACAAACGTGTCTGTTTATTTAAGTTATTGTTTAAATCATAGTTCAGAAAATGAGGGAAAAGAAGCCCATATGAAAATGATATGATATTTATTGTTTGAAATATAGATATTTTGTTTTCTACGTTTATTCTATTGAAATTTAATGTAAAATAATCTTTTGTTACGTAAAGCATATTATGGAATTCTGATAAAACATGTAAACTACTCTTTCATTTAAAAATATTATGTTTTAAGAAGAGTCTTGGTGAAGAATTAAATAATACATATTTTAATAATATCAACAACAGTAAAATGTTAATAGCAAAAATTACAGGAGAATAGTGCACTGTTGTAAGCCTCCGTCTGCACATCACTAATGACCATTCAAGCACAGTAAATATTTCCCGAGAGAAATGAAACTAAATCGCAGAAATGGTTTTATTGCACCCTGGCCCACTCCAGTTCACGTATGAGAAACTCAAGTTATCGCATTCGGCGGGAGGAACTCGCCATCTCTTCAGGATCGATCGTTCTCCATGAGCAGTAGCGAGGATTGAAGGCGAGGACCGGGCGACGGGAATGCGAATCGGTGACGAAGTTGGGATGCGGAGGCTGGAATAGGACGAGGAAGGGATCCAGCGGCATTCCAATAGATCAAGGCGGAGTTCTATGACGAACGGCTATGCGATTTACAAGCCTCCTCGCATTCGGAGTAATCTCGCAACTGACCAGAATTATTGGCGATGGCTTGCGAAGCGGGATAGCGGACGGTAGTAATTCTTATGACTTAAAGCACAGCAGAGACTCTGGCTGCCTACAAGTGTTTATCATCCCGCGAGACTCGTAAAGAATATAGAAACATCACATTATCGTATAACATTTCACGTTCCTAATATCTTCTTCTACTCGCAACTATAGTAGTAGCCAGGGCATTGAGTGCACGGAAGCCGTAGGAAAAAATGTGTGTAGTAAATAGCGTCATTTATCTCTTACCGTTGCAGTGAGCAGACGATCGAGTTATTTCTTAGACATCTAGCTTTCTTCAGAGATAGAATGATCAGCAATGTTTGTTCGACAGAGCCTTAACATATTTGAAACACAGGGGAAAAGTCCATTTTTGTACAAGTAGGGACTTAGCTTCCCGAGTGAACAACTATGGCAAGAGAGAATCGGAAACGGACTAGTCGTTTATGAACGTCGCCTAATTGTAGGATCTGATAGTCAAAGCACAGCTAGAACTAGAGATAGAAATGTTGCTAGAGATAGGAATGTTGCTAGAGACAGAAATGTTGCTAGAGACAGAAATGTTGTAAGCAATGCAAAAGTCTGTGTCTTTGTTTGCGCGTCCATATGCCATCAACGGAGGCGACGACAATAAGTACAAGGCAAATTCCAGGTTATTTTACGTTAATCAATTTTGTGCGAGAATACAAACAAAGAAGGTAGAGTGGTTTATTAAATGAAGATGTAAATACTAACTACAGGATGTAGAGAATCATATTTTGGTCTCGACAGACGAGGGTTACAAGAGCAAGCTGTCTACATATTGACAAATGGCAATATTTTCTGCGTACCGAACGAAGTGATACTTTTCCTAATATTGAACATTATACTTTGATTTAACTTCTAGAATCAACTTCCGTAGATGATTTGTTTTAATATGAGGGATTGAGGTAGATTATATCACCCTTTGTTGGGTCATATAAGTAAAACGAAAGAAACATTTCAGTAACTACAGCGGAAAACAAGTGAAGTCGGGAAAGTCTTGCGACAGGGTTGAAGTAAAACAAATGTTGAATGGCAATGAAATTGGAAAGAATAAAATTCGCAGATATATTAAAGAAAAATAGCAATTATAAATTACTCACGAAACAATAGTGTTTGTATCACCACATTTTTGTGGGGTCAGAGGTCCGTACTTCTCACATTGAATCTGCTTATGAGGTGTATAAGTCAACGAAGAAACTAATATTATGACAAAGTTTAAAAAAATATTCTTCCTTTACTGCCATTTTATTGATTTTACAGTCGAGTATATTGACGCTGCAAGATTAATAATGGAATATTTGTCTGAGAGAAAAAAAATCATTTGAGTGACCACTTGAACTGGTCTCTGCCAACCAAACAGGCTGTAAAATCTTATCACATGTTTTACGAATAATCGAGGCGTCCCCAAGCGTAGGGTTACTTTCGGTCGAAAATTACTTTTCTCACAATATAATTTTCTTAATATATTAAACATGAGTTCATCAGTAGACTATGAAAATGTACACACTTCGTCAACAAATGAATGAAACTCCCAACTACAGAAAATTGAGCACATATCCTTTTCACCTCGCATACTTCTCGCCAAATTGACAAGAAATGATTACTAATAATAATAATAATAATAATAATACGCTCTTTGCTGCAGCGAAAGATTTTTGATTTTTTCGAAAAGGAAACAAATTAAATGTCTTATAAAATATTTTCAACGCATTTCTCATTATTTTCTCTAATACCGTATTTTGATTCAAAACGTGCCGAAACACCTGAAATTTCGAAAACAAGTATTTTTCTTAATAACTTGAAAACTTCTGTTGAAGGAGTATCAGCTATTAAGTTCGTTTCAGATCAAAAACCCTCTTATTCACATTAGGACTCATATTGTTGCTAGACCTACCATGAAATGTCCATAATTAGTTGCTTGATGTGCTATTAGTCTCAGATTCATTACAACTTAAGTCTCTCTGCTACAACCGGGAACAATCTTGCTCGTTAGAGCGGGTGCCAACTGACTGTGCTTTGATCATGACATCTATTTTTTGAAAACGTTTTTACGAAATACTCTATCACACATTAGTAAGAACGTTAATTGAAGATAATCATAAAAGCTATATTTAACTAATAAAATACAAAATATAATATTCTTCAATATCTGTCTATTTTTCTTTCAATGTAATGTGATGTCTGGGTGTGTTTTACTGATATCAGAAAATGGGGCCGGTAATGTGTCTGTCGTCGTGAGGGAGGGGCCAGAGAAAGGAGAATGTGGGCTTTCCTTCGCAATTAGCAACGCCGAAGAATTAACCAGGTTTAAGGGGCCACTTAGGAAACTGACTGAGATAGCGTAATTAGTAGCGCCAACACTTAATGTGGAATGGGGGAGTGGAAGACAGGATCGATTGTCGGTTCCACTACAGTTGACAACGCTTTCGGCTAGGATTTCCACTCCTAAATGTCGACGCGCAAAGCGGTTTTTCTCTTCAGAAATCATGCAGCTCTGTTTTGACATGTTTCTTGGGTGGCAGTTAGTATTGAAGAGTCTTCAAAATAGTGTCTGTATATTCACATTTTGGAAATAAATGGTAATCGACATTTGGTGAAATATTGCTGTCTTGTAACAAACATGACCATTAAATGAAAATTTTACGAGATTGTTATTTTGCATAAACACGAACAGGTCTTATAAAAAAATATCTTTTTTTAAATATTATAGTATTTTATTGTTATAGCAATTCTGCGCTGTGATCTTATTTGAACTCTCTATTTTTCTTTCCCGTGGTTTAAGGTGTTAAATTTATGACACTCTCTACAGTATAAGAAGGCAATGTCAACTTGTTTATCTAGAAGTCTAGTAGCTCTCCATGAACGTGAATTGATTGATTAATTTTGTGGTGAAATAATAATAAATAACGAAATAAAGAATGTATAGAATGCTGACCCTCAATAATTCATTGATGGTGCCTATAGAATTTGCACCACCTTTTCAAGTATCAGGCAATACTCTGTAGCAGTTTGAAATTCATAGTTTCTGAATTATTACACTTCCCCAGGAACAATAGAAACGTAGTACTAGGACCATTTTTATTATCATATATATTACAATTTTTATATGATTATTTTCCTTCTGTTCTTATAGAACAATACATTTTCAATTCTTCTTTTTATCTTCGCAAGCACTCATTTGAAATACACTAATTGTAAGTTGTAAAAAATAGTTATATTTTTAGTAAGTCACTTTAACTTGGAACAAGCACTATGAATCATGAGGAATCTTTTTTTTTAACTCACCTCTGCTAAAAAATCAACTTACAAAATTGTTATCCACCTATACAAAATATCCCTCCAACTTATACAACATAATGAAGACCCAATAGCATAGAAAAGTTGTAACCTCCAATTTTATTTTAAACCTGGTAACCTGGTAAAATCCTTTTTTTCTAAATAGTAACATTGAGCACAGAGAATTAGGGCACAGGGCAAATATTGACGCAAGTACCAGAATGTTTTGTCTCGTACAAATTCCTAATACCTTTCAAACGACATTCTTGAGTCTTGAATCTGAAGCGGCTTTTTCAGTGCTTGAGACTTCGTGTTAAATCAACTTGAAACTTAAGATAAAGGTTCCCTTTTCTCATCGTTTCTTTTTTTACGATCGCCAGAAGATCCGATTCTTACCTTTTAGAGCAACGATACACGCTGACAATCGTCGCTGCTTGAACACGATAAAATTAAGGAAAACTTTTAAAATAAATATTTTATGAAGCACTCTTCTAGTCATTAGTCAAACCTTTCTGCTTCCTCGCATGAAACATTTGTAGTTACTTTAAACACTTGTTCTTCTCATGAAATTCTTGACGATGTTATATTATTATTTTTATCACAATCTTTGACTGTAGTAAAAACGATTTAAACATCTGGTCACGCGTTCGTGAGTTTACTGATGGAGACGATCATGTCTCTAAATTGAATTTTTTAAATATTTGTCAAAAAAGTCTTAGAAGATGTTGGAAAATGATTTCAATATTTTTTTCAGCTTCTATAAGTAACCATTTCAGAAAATTGTAAAAGTATTAACTTCACCAAGCAAGATTTCAAACGCTACGTTCAAATTTAAATTAAAAGAAATATTGTATCACATTTGTGAACTTTTTAGAAAGAAGAATATTGATTGCGCAGAAACATCAAAGTTAACGCATATGCATTAACATTAGCGTAAAACAACTGGAGGGTGACCAAGTAAAGGAGCCCGAGATTTCCCCCACGCGTGAAGTGTTTGCTAAGCAAAGTTGCTGTAGGAGCTAGCAGAATTGTAATCAGTGGCACTGAATCATTAATTTCACACATAATTAATGAATTAGTGCGTAAATTGTCAAACTATCCATTAACCCTGAAAGAAGACAGAAAATCAGTGACTAATTTTTAGCCTCTTTATGTTGACTGATAAACGTTAATCAGAGTATTTTCCATTTTCCAGAAAAAGCAATACAGTCCCTTTAAAGACCCTAAGCTTGTTGCGATAGTTTTGTTATATAGATCTATTATTCTATAACAAATAACAATAATCAAAAATATCCGAATCTGGAGAGATTCTCGAGAGGTCGTCTCGGATTGAGATAATTAATTTTTAGGGTTGTCAAAATAGAGATTCATATTGTAATTTTGTTTTGGATTACATCTTACTGAAAAAAGTGATCGCCATTAGGAGGGGAAAATGGTTCACGTTTATATTAAATACTGGGAAATGTGAATATTGCGGAAATTCTTGATGCAAATAAGAAAACGTTTCTCTTACAACTCTGCGGATAAGCATTAAGAAAACATAAATGAGTATGCATTTTCAAGAAATATACGATGAGTTTCCATTCGAGAAAGTTCTTAATTGGTTTACTTTTAATTAGATGAGACTTCAAAGACTTCAACTTTATTTCCTTTAAGAACCTCAATATTTTCGATGTGCAAACTGGCACTGAAGAAGTAAAATTTTCAGAAACTATACCTATATATTCATTAATCCTTCCAAAGAGATTATCAGGTCAATTTTATTGTTATTTCTATTTTTGTTCTTTTGTATGAAAATGTTTTGGAGAAGACTATTGTTCCTACACGAGATCCTATTAAAAATAAATTTGGTTTTTAAATTATAGTTCTACGTTTCTTTAATTTAAAGTCGATTCGTTTATAGAGGCACTACGTGAATGAAGCTCTTCCAGTTTTACTTCTGTTTACATGTTACAATATTTTCTGCATGTAAATTACCTTTCTGAATTACACAAATTTGGGTTTGAAATACGATTATCAACAAGTCATTTTGTTTGCGTTTAATTAAGGAAATTGCAAAAGTATCTTACAGTTAACGTTCCACTTCCCTCGAGTTCCACTTCACGAAGATAAAGAATAAGTTCTCACCTGCAACAAAAAATAAAGTGACTTGTTATATTATCATGTTTTTAAAGATTCAAGTATACAAAATTCTGAAGCACAAATTAGTAGAATATCTTTCGTATAGTTTCCATACCATAGAATAATATCCCCAATTTTAAGTAGTTTTTTTCTTCAAGAAAACATGGTTGGTAAGTAAAATTAGAAAACAATCCCATAATCTTGTAGTTAAGGAGAAAGATTGTACCTTTTACTGTATACGACAGACTAAAAGCACATTGCTGACACGAATCAAAGGATATCAACGAAACACACACACAACAGCATAATGTCATATTACCATACCGTTTTGATGAAGATCATTCGATAGATTGGTTTAATGTTCAATCGGGAACCAATTTACTACAAGCGTGTTATTTCTGAAATGTTGCTCATCAAATTAACTAGAAACACTTAAAAACAGACACAGACAGGTTATTTAAAATTTATAATTGGTTACTTAGATTTTCTGCTTTGATGGTTCGTTTTCGTATTATATTTATATAGAATTGTTCTATTGGTGTATGTAGTTAACTTAATTTTACCTAGGTAACAAAATGAATTCAATTTGTTTGTTTATATACTACAACCACCTGATGATGACAGTAAACAACTGTTGAAACGCTGTGGACTTTAATAAAAAAAGTCCACAAACAAGGTCTCACTAAATATTTCAATTAAATATGACAGTAGACGAGAACAATGTCGGTGCGCTAATCATTTATTCTCGTTAATTTATGAGACCGTTCAGACGTATTACCACACTGGAAGAGACACAAAAGTTATTTAATATGAATATTATCCAAACACAATTAAAACATCAATATCTAATAAACGCTTCATTCAACATATTTCTTTTCTCGAGCTAAAACATGTCGTTATATAAACTTTTCCAGATTTATCAAATTTATGTTTACTATACTGGATTTTTACGCGGCGGTAAAATAATTCACATACGTTTCATTCGGAAACATGAAAATGAAATCTCACGATTAATCTGGCGGAAAACATAGAAGTTTAGGAAAATATTGTGTGCTATATTTTAACAATAGTGCTACCGAAGCGAGTGGTACACATACAAAGTTCTATCCGTTGATACTTCGGGGTGGCATCGTCTATATTGGAACTATGGAACGAAGATATTGCCAGCAATCTCATCGATTATCCTATCAGGATAGGCGTATACATGGTTAAATTGGTTGCAGTCTACTAGGGATTTATTAGACACGGAAAGATAAACGGCCTCTTGTTTATAAGAGACATCCAAAACTAAGGCGTTCGGAGAGGTCAGAAGTAAATCAATATTGTGATTTTTTTGTTAGAGGTCTACTTTTCTTTTTACCTTTTATGTGGACCACTTTCCACGCTCTTTGAAATATTCTATCAAATGTGACAGGGATGTTTTGACATTTAAAACCATATTACTTATTAACGTTACAGAGATTGGAAGAATTTCACTTGAATATGAAATCTATACATAAAATTACGCACTCGATTTATAGGATGCTGGCTTAGTTTTTGACTGAGGGATGATTTTAAAAAAATAAAACAAACTTATTCCAAAAGTATTTTTTTCTTGGGAAATTTGAAATTGGATAATAGTTGGTAATAATGTATTAGATATATGAGTTCAATAAAAGACTCTTGCATATTTCTTGTTAACTTTTGACTGAAAAGTAGTTGAATATTCTTCAAATGTTCTTAGACCATTATAACAATTATAGTTTGAAGTATGTAAAAACAACATATCTAAACGTCTAATCAGCATTGTACCTCTTTCTCTAAATATATACATATTCTTAACCTTTATCAAATGAGGGAAGAGCATGCGCGTCTTTCACTATATATGTAATTTCTTCAGATATATGAATTAAGAAAAAGTTTAAATTTGTTTCACTTTCCTTTGATGTAATGCTTGCAGCATTTTTTGCTTTGCCCTCTGTACAAAACGTTCTTTTCAATATTCTAAAGAAGGAATGAAGAAGAAGAAATAATGGATGGAATAAACGAACTCAACGAAGAATCATGATTCCTACTTAATGAACTCAGTGTGTTATTATTGTTGGGTCACTCCATTTTCCGAGATTTAACTCTGTAGGCATGAGTAAAATTCGATGTTACGTATTTAATATCAATATTACTTGTGTAAAATGACAATTCGTGGATGGTATTTCCGTTTTGATATAAAAACAATACCGTTTAGTGCTAATCGGAAAAATCGGAAAAAAGAAAAATGTTTTGGAAAGAATTTCTTCCATAGATGATCAGAAGTGGAGAAGCCCGACAAGAAGCAAAGAACGAGGAGATCGTCAGCAACGAGAGAATAAGCCACCCTGAGGAAGAGAGCAGGGGAATTCTGAATCTGGCTCGGAGTGTGCACGAATGCAAATACCTCCACCGCCAGCGGATAAGTTACTCGGATCAGATCGCTCCGTAAAGAACGGACGGGAACGCGTCGGGAGGCGCCGCTCCACGGGCGGTATGTTGATGAGGACAGGGGGTCACGGGGGACACGGGGGACACGGGGAGGTAATTGGCGGGATCCGAGGACAGACGAGGGGTGACGCTGGCGGCGGTGCGTGAGCGCGGACCGTCAAAGACAGTCCACACCGTCCGCAGCGGAGGGAGGGACTCATTACGGGTGTTCATTTGCGGCACTGCGCGACGCCCGAGATCTTCCGGAGAGTCCCCCTCCCGCCGGAGGCGAAAGAGAACGCAAAAAGGAGCGAAAAGAGGAAAAAAGAATACCTCGTCTGTCGAAGGACTGCTCGTACGGAAAAGTAAGCATACGGCGAGGGAGTGAGGTTGGCGGAGAGGAGTGCCTCGATTAGAGCTCTGAGCGTTTTTGCCGAGATAATTATCGACATGTACAATTTAAAGACTCGAGGTTTCAAAGCGGTTTTTAAATGTTTCAAATTTTAATTTGTTTACTTCCCTCAAACCCTTAATTGCACGCTGCGCTGTCTTAAAGTCAGCGCAGTTGATTTGAAAGAATTCAAACATAATTGTTTGTTTCGCGATAATTTTTGGTTTATAGTTTTAAAATCCTTTTGTTTGTTCTGTTTATACAAAGTTGAGGTTGCGTGACTTGAGGTAAATTATCTCTTTGCTCTGGTCTTTTTTTAAATTTGCGCCGGTTAGAAATTGAGATCAAGTAATAAGATCTTCTCAAATTGAAATTTGGATGAAATTTACCATTTCCTAATGGCATGGTCATTACTGTTTTATACTTGATTTTCTTATAATTACTCAAACTGAAATTATGTTGTAGGCGACACATACTTCTTAAATTATTATTTTATTGCGACTTCTTTTCAAATCTGAAATAGAGCACTACCACTCACTGACGCCTATACATTTCCTTGTTGAAAGTACATTTTTACGGGAAAAACTGAAGTCATAAACAACTGCAATAGCATCTCTTGCGATGAAATACCTTTACATTATCCCATCATCTAACTCGCGTCATTCAAATCTTTTTTTTTTATCCAGAAGCATTAACCCTTCTCTGCTCCCCGTCTCTTTTCCACCGCCTCTGTTCCCTTCTCACTCCCCCACCCACCCCCGCCACTTGCAGAACCTTTGGCTTCCGACGCACCGCAGCCATCCAGTTGGCAGTCGGTTCGTAACTTAAGGTATCCATCCACGTTCTGTTTTCAATGAGGCCATTGCCTATTCGTCGCCGTCTCAGTGCGAGAGGCATTCTGCATGCGCGGCTGCCCCTCCCCGCCCCGCTCGCGAATATTTCGCTCCGCCGAATCGAATTGAAATTAGACGTCCATTGTAGGCCTTGGCGTGAAGCGCGCTCCCTGCGTCTACGCGAGAAAGCGGTTGCCTACACAGAGGGCGCAGCGGTTTGCGGTTCTTCGGAGAATCGACTCGCGATTGTTCGAATCTTTGATTCCAGGAGATTGTCACAGTGATCTCTGATCGGAAAGGGACAATGAATGTTATACGGAAACTTTTTAAAGACGAATATTTCATTGGTTTAATAAAAGCTCTCTTGTTTGTTTATTAATTCATTTATTTATACGAATTCGTCGGGAGTGATGATGAAATGTATCCCAAAAGCAGCGAAATTTCTTGTGAAGAGAAATTTAAAATTAAATGTACAAAGCATTTTTCTTTCCGTAGGGCAGGGTAGGACTAAGAGGTTTATTTTATAACATGAAATATCTTGTAAAACATCATTTTCGAACTGCGTTTGATCAAGTGGAGGACAATAAACCAATTTACTCTCCGGAAACAAGCAAGGGACCATCCCATCGATTCTGATCAAGGGCCGTCAGGCTGAGGCAGATTTGTCCTCTTAACCGCAATAATAGCTTAATTTATGTTTGATGTTATTTAAAAACAATAAAAAGGTCACAGATACAATGACTCTTCGTGAAACAATGTCACAAGCTATATACAATGACACGTTAATCTTCGTAAATTGATTATATTCCTTATTTCTGTGGACATTTAACATAATGAATTGTTTGTAGATTAATTTATTTTGTTCGTTTGTAGTTATACCTTATTATATCTCTATTGTTTGTTTGTCTAGTTTCATTTTCAGTTCGCTCAAATACATAGAATAAGTTCTTAAGCGTACTTCCTATTATGTATTGGATAAGTACTAATGTGTAGTATTACATTGTTTTTTTGTTTAAGTCACTATTATATTCGAAAACTATGATGATATAAATAAATCATAAATACTCCTGTGAATGAGATTTGGACATATTTCTGCGGTATTTATTTTCCACACGTACCTTTCGGATAAAACCTTTACTTGCGTTGGCCCGGTAGTCATTATTCTTCAAGAGTGTAAACCTGTTGAAGATGTAACAATGGGGTTGAGTTCGATTTATTTGAACTGGTCCCTAACATTTTACTCTTTTCATTCACTACCATAAATCTTTTCCAAAAACGTAACTTGCTGATACAAAGCTTTATGCAATATATCTTCCCTTCTCAAGTACAACCACATTTTTTCATAAATCTTACACGATATAATTTCTTTCTCTTATCATTATAACTTAATCGGGATTGTTGACACTTCGAGTAAAAAATTAACCGTTAATTTTACAACTGTTAGTCGATATTTTGATTCTTTTTGCTACTTAGGACAAGTATTAAAAGTAAAACGATCTTCACAGATATGGCAGAAAGTTTCAGGTAAAATTCTCCTGATCTAATAAGTTGTCTCTGATACAATGCAAATTAATCACTCACAATTTTAAGGTGCCGCACTTCGACTAGTGATTCGCATATTGGTCTTACAGTAAATGCAAAACCCAAGACCAAGACCAAACATTCGAAATTTGTAAATGTTGACGTAAAAACAAATTTAAAAAGGATTTTAATAATAATTGTTAATAATTATTTTTTTCTCATATGTATCTAATTCGGGTAAATGCAAAATTATATGCATTATCGGATATACCAAAATTAAGAACTAGCTCCAATTGTACAAGATCGATACCAAGAACAGCAAGACCCACAATACCAAGACCCAAGAAGAAGCTTAACAATACCAGAGCAAGACAAATATCAAGATAGAGTGTACAAGAACAAGACCAAAACCGTCATAATCTTGGTCTTGTTTTGCCAATCACGATCTACCACAAGACTTACGCTATTCCACAAGAGTTCGATTTGTTTGTAGAATCTTTCACAATAACATTGGTGGTGACAACCAACATCTTATGGAAACCCATTTTTAAGATTTCCTGATGGGATTAACATGTTTAGTCATATAGATAAATGAGTTATCTTTCAGGAGTAATAATATTGTCTACGTATAACATTAGAAATGTATTTCTCAGTACGTAGAAGAGCAAAGATGTGTTTATAGAGATAATTTACTTAAACACACTCTCTTCTACCACACCGCGACGTTACATTTAATGATGATGAACAACAGATTAATGATGTTATGTCGAATGAGAATATTTCAACCCATAACCAAGTATCCCTAATGGGGATTGCCTCAACGAAAGTTGTGTCTCGTAAGAGATCTCCTCTGACGTCTGTCGGTGATAGCAAGTTGAATGACTATGGTAGACGGAGTCCGGAGACGAATGTAGCTGTTAATCTGAGGTAATTCTGGTGATCCCGGGTCCTACCCCTGGTCCTATTTCCCATTTTCGTTCAATGCAACATCATTAATAACTTACTTAATACTAAATCGTGAAAGATAACCTACCAGTTTGAGGATAGTTGGGATATAGAATAAAATCTAGTGTTCTTCGGGTTGCAAAGTAACATCTTCTGCATTTCCTCGCAAATCGAGTACCTCTAGCGAAAAGGCATGGCAGAAGGGAAAATGGAATGTCGAGATGTTGGATGAAGCATGTTATCTAAAACAAGGCTTCTCCATCTCCTTCTAAGCAGCGAAGAGGAAGTTGCGTCTCACGACACTCCAACGCTCCAGGCAATGCATTTGAGTGTGTGAGGTAAAGAGAAAAAGAACAGTGAAATGGAGCGAAATGCGCACGCTGCTAGCCTCAAACACGGGAATTCAATTATATACGTTTTCGTATCTGTTTACCACTATAAAGCATAATAATGGAAGAATGATCCTTCAATTTTCTAACGGGAATTTAATTAGCAAAACATACCAAAAATATGAATTTAATGCTTCAGTACTTCCTAATAACACTATTATTTCTGTAATTTAGACTCCAAATTAGAACATTATGCTCAGCAAAGCACGTAAATCATGAAAAATGTTTTTAATGAAATAATTTAGTCTCATTAATGTCATTTCTATATTAACTCTACCTCAGATATTTGTCTGGGTTTTGTGAGGTGTATGTTTGAGTTTCAAAAGTTTGTATGCTTTTTGGACATCACTGTATATTCTTCCCGCGGCTAGTCAAGTGTAAATGTTTTCTCTTTTGGGATGATAAAAGATTGGCTTTTCAGATTATTTTGAAAAGTTAGTCGTTCTGCATACCATGCATATCTGATTATTTTACTCTGGAACTAGTATTTTTATGCAGTTACTTGTCATATGGAGTTCTCGACTATCGTCATACTTTTATGAAAATAGTGACATTTGGTGTGAATTTAGAAGAAAATATGTTGTGTTTGCTATGCAGTAGGTAGCTTGGTAACAAAGGTTGCTGATTGGGAAGAGAATTGATTTTAGTTGTGAAGAGAACAAAGATAAGCATAAACAATAAAAGTTAATGATCTGATCAAATTCAGAGTAGTAGCTATGTTTACTGTATGACCCGATTAACTCGGGGAAAAAAACTGTTTGAAATATAGTATTGTAAGAATATTGAGTTATTCTTGTACAATCTTGTTCAAGACTACCAAAATCAAATATAGTATTGTAAGAATATTGAGTTATTCTTGTACAATCTTGTTCAAGACTACCAAATTCTTTTCAATCTACAATGAAGTATGGAAATATCGAGAGGATTTGGTCTATGTATGAGAAGTTAATGAATTATTCCATTTGACTAAATTCCCAATATTTTCCTAAAATTATATTCTAATTTTTCATTAAATGTATGTAGTATTTTCCCAATTCAAAGTATTCCTCAGACCAGATCAGTGTTTCGTTTGAGCTCGCTTCGGAGGTCCAGGTGTTGAATGACTATGGTAGACGGGGTCTCTGGACGAATGGAATAGTGGTGGAAAGCACGCCAGTGCGTAAAACAGGAGGTCTTGGTTTCAATCCCTGGTCTCGCTTTTCATTTTCAATTAATATAACATCATGAAATATAAAATTTGATAACTGGAACACATTTAGTTCAATAAAGTGAATCTGTATGCGATATAAAGTAATGCATTGAAAAGTCGTCAATGAAAATAACGGGCAAAAGAGAGAGGAAAATTCATGATGGTGTACATTTTGACAGAAACATTTAATGAATTTTTTAGTTAATTTCGTTATTATTGAGTGATTCGAAGAAAAACTAAAAGCTTGATGCTGATAATTGTTCTGCCTGTTTCTAATATACACGCATTTATAATGGATACGTATAATTTAATAATTGAAAACGTAAATTGTTTAATACCGAAAAATGGTAATGTAAGTTTCGCAGTTGACAATATACAGACTGCGAAAGTTCAGTAGTGTCGTCTCCGGTGTTTCCTTCACATACTTCAGACAATTGCCGGTTCGGTACCATACGTTCCCTGACAATCAACATCTCTCCTTCCCGATTCCCTCACTCAAGTCACGATTAGATGGAATAACATGGCCTCACGACTTGAACTTCGCTATAAGACATGAAATAAATAAATATAATGGAAGGTTTAAATTATTTTCAGTTTCTTTATATCTGATGTACGAATGACATACCCTGTTAATTCCATTTTAGATATTTTTGTTTGTATTTTATCTGACCTGAATATGTATAATCTAAAATTTCTATTTCCAATTAATATTATTGCAGAGCGTTCAATGAAAGTATTTTTAAACTTCTTTTGAATTGTTTAAGCTCACACCGCATTCGAAGGCACATATTTTTAATCTTATTTATGATCAACCCTTTCGCTAAAGAAGCGAAATTCTTTTCATATCCATTACCTTGAATGAATACAGGTAACATGACAAATATCAAATATGCTTTGTCTTATTTAATGTCAAATACCTTTTGGCGACCAGTAAAACTGCCTTCTCCACAAACATAACCTCATTATAATCCAATACACGAAATCTCAAAGAAGAGAAAAGAATAGCTTTCATAAAAAAAACTTCAAAATCAATATTCTCTGTATCGCAACGGATAAAAGAGTTTACGGCTGGGATGTCAAGGACGGTGGGCGCTCTACAAGAAGAAATGGATTCTTATCCCGTAGCGCAGTGCGAGGCTTAATTTCCTGATGGCTATCTCGAAATAACGAAGCGCGGTGCGTTTAGCGAGGCGCGGGTGGAACGGTTGCCTCGAGGCACTCGAGCGATCGCGGAACGTCGTAGACTACGCAAGGATGCCGCATGCTCGCGATGTTGCCGACATTGCCTTTCTCTCTTGCCTTCAACAATGTGGATTCTGCTCTGTGGATCTGCACGATATAATGACAATGCTTTTATTAATTTCGTTTTATATCACAAACCAAGGTGAAAGAAATTCATGGTAAATCAATATTTGAGAGAAATAGAATAGAGATTAGTATTTCCATCTGTATTATATCATCATACGTAAACTATATTATATATTTATATATCTATGTAGAATATCCCATCCTGGCCCGAGTTTTTCTCCGGTTTTTCTTCGGGTAAAGGTAGATTAATACATAGGCGGTAATACTCTTGTTATTATTAATCCAGTTGCATTGGTTTTAGTGCATTTAATATATTCAATTTATTTTCTAAATAACAAATATATAACATAACGTATTTGTTAAACAATTATTTTACAAATATTAGATTCACCACTGTCCTTGAACACTTCATCGAATCGATGGGACGGTCCCTTACTTGTTTCCAGAGAGTAACTGAGTTTATCGCTCCCCCCCCCCCCC
>NNCF01129813.1:603694-620252 GCA_002313205.1 Laupala kohalensis | reverse complement strand
CCCCCCCCCACGTGGCCATACAGTTTTTTTTTACAATAAAGTTAATATTTATGTATTATTTATTAAATGGGACTCTATACCTGAGTGTCTTTCTAGTCCGTTACGGCACCATCATCTGACACTCTGCCTCCGAGAGTTTACGGCTGACCTTTATCATTGCTATTTGATTCACATTCAATTTATAGAACCACTCTCGGATAAAAATGCAATGATTTTAAGTCATAGATTTACATTGTCTCACTCAAAGAGAATAGTCAAAATTTTGCAATTCACATTCTATCTTTAACTAACATTTCTTCAAAAATAATTTTTCCAAGTACCTTTTTCTGGAGTTATCTTGCAAGAATATCATTGATAAGATCACTAAACTGAAACATCGTTAATGAGTTATTTCCTTCTTCTTCTTTTACATTATTGCGTTTAAATATTTCTATGAATTTTTATTTTTATTTCAATTATTGATATTCTGATTTTTTGTTTTTTATATTTTTATTATTATTACTACCAATATTGTTTTGTATTCTTAAACAGAAGATGCTGACAACATCAGCGACAAAGCTTTCTCTTTAACTATTAATAAAGATTGGTGATACAATACCGAAAACTATTTTCAATTTATCTTTGAATTGTTTTAAAAAAATTTAATATCCCGTGATGATTGTTTTAAGTTTCTTTTCAAATTCCGGACACCACCATGTAGTTCTGCTAGTATATTATTAGAGAAGATTCCATTTATCCTGTACCATATTGTATATACATCCATATTTTGCAATATTATTATTCTATCGTAGATTACATATACTATAAAACTACCATTGAGAGCGATGGATGATTTGTTTTCAAAAAATTTTTATTTTGTTCCCCTGTTTGTGAACTCTCGATTGTTTATGCAACGGGGTGGCGTAGATAGTCCGCAATGATATCGGAAAAGGTCACAAGCGCTCGAAAACAATTAGTCATTTCGACAATTACGACTATTACCGGAAGTTGTCTGTACTTCCAAGTTAATTGGTAGTAGCTTGTACTTTTTCACCGAGGTCTATTGGTTTTGGATATTCAGGTTAAAACATTCATTACTTATATTTGATTCAAGATTTTCACACAGTATTTTCTCATTAAGTGGTGCATCTTGTTCCTCTGGTCGTGGTCGACATGTAATAAAAATGAGTGGGGACTCAAAAGAGACATTTTTCCGTCTTCGAGTTTCTTGAATTTCTTGAAAATCATTCTCATATGATGATCCTCACAAGACTTTTCACACTACACGAATTTCTTGGAAATTATTTCAGACACTTCGGAGATCGTGGTAAAATAATTTCTTCATTACATTTTATTATCTCTGAAAGCTTTTGCAGATGATTGCCATTATTTTAATTCACATTTTTCTATTAATGTAAAAGAAATCTTACATGTGATGATAATGTGATAATATGGAGAAATTAGAGAAAATTGTTGCAAAAACATGCGATAAGTACTGTGGCTGTTGTGTGTCATATTCCCCGAAAAGAAACTCTTTCCTAAATTAAATTGAGGTATTGCATACGTAAATTCATTCAAAACTTAAAGGGAATACATTCTTGGGTTCAAGACTAAACAAAACTAATTGCTGGTTGAGTGATTACTCAAAGAGAAAGGAAAATATTTAAAATGGTGAATTATTCCAGAAATAACATGTCGGTTGAATCTTCAGTGTGTTCTACGTTTGTTTATTTAATGTTCCCAGCTTGAATGTTGAGGATAGGAATTTTCGATTGCTGTTTGTTATGTTGATTGAGATTACTCTCTACTAATATAATTTGGATAGGAAAATCCTCAGATGCTCAATATTTTCTGACCTTTGGCTCTGTTATTTCTGTCTCAAAACGTGATGCCGATTCCTGAGGTACGTAGGATGACATTCGCATACATTCAATCTGTCATTAAATATATTCTCTCATTTAACTCGTGGGTGCAGTTTTCATTAAACTATAAATGTACGAGAAAAATCGAGGAGCATTAATATAAAAAGTTATATCAAAAATTAGCAGAGAGGAAATAATTGGATGAAGGATACAAATCTCAATTAACATGCACAACAAGGCTGTTAGCATAGACTAACTTCACTGGTGAAAGAACGAATGTTTTTCAAAGCGACGAAAAAAATTGACAGAAGGTATTTGAAATTGGGTGTAAATGATAAGGTTCTAACTCGCAGCATCGTGTTTCTACAAAACCGGAATCGTAGGATGAAAAAAATTATTTCAAAGACGGAAAATTTATTTTGTGTTAATCATTTCCATCCATGCCATTATCTTGGATTTTTTCGGTACCTGCAACGGTGTAGCATTCCCTCTATTTTTCTCATTATTAATAATAGTTTACATTTTGATGTTATCATATATCATATGTTATCATTTTGATGTGATGAGGGACAGCCAGCACGGCAAATCGTTTCCTTGTCGCTGCTGCACAGTCGTGATGATTGTCTCGTGTTCGGTTATGACAGGGAAGCGGAAAAGTATCTTGATCAAGTGCACCTCACCATGGCATTTATCGAATATATTATAATTCATTACATAATAATTAAACATACTGAACTGAATATGTAACGTAATTGGAAGATATCGTAATATGTTAGTCGAAGGTATTGTAGCCGAAGGGGAAGTGTCAATAGTTTTGCGATCAATGACGCTATCTAATTTTCCGAAGACAAAAAAACATTTTCCTACAAAGCTGAACGCTTGAGTAAAAAAGAAACGTCTAAACACTCACAATTGTAAATATATGATATAGTTCTAGTGTATATTCCGAGTATGTTGTTAAGCAGTGTATAAAAATAATTTTCTGAGTTTCAACACCTGTTTTGGTGGGTGAGTGGTGACACTCGAGTCTCTACTCCCCTACTCTGCCTACGCTGCCCGCAACTGCCCGTAGCATTCGTCGAAGGGCAAACCGCTGGCTACCTCGATGTAAATGGAGTGCATCGACGGAGTGAGAGCAGGGTCACCGGCGTCGAAGATGTGTGGAGAGGGTGGGACGGAATCCCGTTCCAGAGTCACCTGCATGAGCCGCACGCGCGCTTTGCCCCTCCTCTCCCCGCTACTCACCTGGTCGCGAATATTTGTGACGCCGCCGGCCGCGATGGCGAGCGGGTCGACTCCTCCCAACTGCCGTGGCCACGAGCCTTGCGTACTGATTCCCTCCTCGAGAATTTGTTGGTTAATTTTCCCCGCTTCTTGGAAATGCACGATATTCCATCACACTGAATACCTCTCGGTACTTTCAACTGTTTCAAGTTGTCCTCATCCTGACCGTAGATTATCCGTGGTTTCCAATTGTGCTTAACGAAAATTTCAGTTGCCATAATATTAATTTTCTTGTGCTCGTATTTGTGGTAATTAATTTAGCATAAACTTTATTTTATTACGCTTACTTTAGAATGTATTGCTATAACAGACACGATTATGGTTATAAGCGCGGTCGGCGCAACTACCAAGTTCCATAAGAGTGAATGCCAGTATATATTCAGCACAACCCAGCAATTACAGGATCAAATCACAGTTGAACGGGCTATCACCCCGCCAACACCACGCTTTACTGTAATTTAATTGTAAGTTGCACATAAAACCCTTTTCAATTCAATTCAATGCTTTCAAAAAATAATAAAATTTTACCGAGAAAACCTTTTACTTCGGGTGCGTAGTCTCGTGAGAAAGTGTGTGTTAGTTTTAATTGTTTGCGCAACTCTAATTAAATCAAGTAACTCATCCACTACCAAACATTTTAGATGTAGGTAAGTTGTCACATGACAACTGAAATTGAGGAAAAAAACCTGGAAGCTTACCTAAGTCTAATAAGTTTTATTTTGACAGACGTGTCGATGTACAGCCATTACCCTGTAAGAGAGCTACAATTGAGTAACGAAATTGAGTAGAGAATAAGAATCGGAAACCACTTGGAAAGTTAAGCCTTTCGTTCAAGTTTCCGAAATTTTAAAAGTATTTCCGATTTAATCACGTAACTGTTCCATCCGAGTTTTCTAATACATTTTGATTTTATAACTTCAAGTATACTGTTTTATCACTTATTAACAGAGTATATTTTAAGGAATTTTCACTGGATGGCACTAGGGATACAGAGGGGTCTGGAATACACCCCAGTTCGTACTCCCCGGAAAAAATTCATTTTGGAATTATTGTTTCAAACCATAGAAAATTTTATGAAGTCCCTTAAATGCGAAGGTGCCAAAATTTTTGAATTGAATTAGAAGGAAAAGTTGTTTGAATTGTTTGAAATATTACTCAAATTAAAGGAACACACTGATTGTAAAATAAAGATATTTCGTCGTAACTTTTTGCTATCTACAACTCACCTTGGGTCGCAGAAAGCAATTTGCCGATTTCACTACGGAAGGCCGCCTACTTTATAGCTTAAAATATGATCTGCGTATTATCTACACTGTCTACTATTTACACTATAGCATTGGTCATATACGTATCACTGCGTGTGATATGTAATACCAAGAGCATTATATGCAGTTTCATATTCACTTTTGTATAGCAGATTATGACACGTAAATCCAATTGTACATGTATTTTATACAATATATAATGTAGGGTATGTCTTTTGTCATACTAAATGCGAGATTCTTTTTAGCAAGGCTCGTGAAAGGAATGCTTTGTAAAGGAACAGAGATAGGGAATAAATTAACATTGAGAAAATATTTGATGACTTCAATTAATAAAGGAATTGATGGGTTGGTGACTGAACAATTAAGAAAAACGTCAAAAAAATAAAGTCGGTTGTTTAATTGCAACGAAGAGAGGAGAATGTTTCTAATGTCGTAAAGAGATTTTAGCTCGATATCTTTTCTAATTAGATGGAAATAACATTTTACTTTCAATTCTTCGTCACACACCTAAATATCAATGTCCTTGCATCAAAATACGAAATACATTTTTTAAATTTAAACAATATTTTTGTGCGGTAGAAAAACCCGAGTACCCTAGAATACGCTTGCCCTAGAAAATTTTACATCAATATTTTTCCCCGCCGTATTCTTACTTGTATCAATCAAATATGAACCTTAAATTAATGTGCTTAATAATTTATGAATTAGTTTCTAAGGAATGTGAATATTAAGTTGGATATGGAGATTTATTGTCTTATGCATGTGAAAGTGATTAATGTTAAAAAAACTAGATGGTAAACCATTTACTACGAATGCATATCTGATTTTCTCCCGTAGTCAGATCCAAAATTCAGTTATTATTTCAAGAAAAATAGTTAAATTTCATACCACTATGGTTGTCGAATACATTAATTATTCTATTATTCACATTCCTGGAAAAATTAGGAAGTGATCATGATAGTTTGTCCACCTATATTTTAAAACAGGAATCATAATAGACGCTTATTACGTTCGGAGTGCTATTTAAGATCGTTTGTTTAGTAGTGTCTACAACATTGATAAAGATATGATTCGTTGGCCATTCCACTCGCCTGTCTAAACTTCGAGATACGATGTAGGTGGCATAAGATAAATAACTTTTAATGATGCAGAAAGGATACGTCGATCGTAAGCACTTTTAATGAAGAGACTGTATCAACTCCTATGGAAACTCGCACGATGCAACATCCTCAAGTGGATTTCCTTCGCAGCGGGCGTTTATTAATGAATCGAAGCACGTGGTGACGTCGCGCTGTTTACATCGCGAACTTCTCCGCCTTCCAAGCAATTTATCACGCAGCGTGGCAAGCGCGGAAGGGAGCGGTCGGGGGAACGTGCGGAAGCGCGACGGGGAGCATGTCGGGGAGAGGGAGGAGCCGGTGGAAGGTTGCGGGCGGGCTGACGAATCGCGCGCTGACGGGACAACCCGGGACAACGGCCGGGACCGCGGCGACGGAGTTCCGGGACGAGGGCGGTGGCTCCACGGAAGACGAAGCGGACGCCGCGACGAAGAGAGGAAGTGATGACGAGGTGCGACGAAGGTGAAGGCGGCGAGAGAGCACTCTGGACGGGAGAAGAGGGATCCGAGGAGTAGATCTAGGCGATGCGGTGGTGGTGGACGTGCGCAGCAGGCGAGACGAAGGTGACGCACGAAAAATGCCGCACACGTGTCAGAAACTTTTCATCCAATGTTGTCGGGGATGATAATTCAACGAAATACCTCGAATCAGTATTTTCACCTCGTTCTCAGCGACAGCGTTGCGAATTGTATTTCAATTTTATGTGTCGTATTTCTTGTCCGGAAATAACAAGTAAACGATCATTAAGCGCCTCCCTCACCATTAAAGTCTTCATTATTCTTGGATAAAAATATATTCCTTCTTCAAAGAGTACCCGATACATTAAACAGAATGCTACACCAAAAAGAGAATACTGTTATCATTGTAATATCCAAATATTTCAGTATTTGAATGCTGCATGACGTATGTGAGTTCTAACTCAAGCAAACAAATAGAAACATACTATTTATTTCCAATATATTCAGTGAAATAATTTCTTTCCCTTTGTATTTTCCTTTGAATTTCGAAGACGTATCTTCATGAATAGAGTAGGAACTATTGCCTGAGATATGGAGAAACCCACTAGATGATGAAGACACTTTTCCATCGAACTTAAGTTTAACTAGTATTTATAGTTGGATTTGCATAAAAATATCCTTCATTGTGGATTAATCTCTTTTAGGTATGCCATAGTAGTATAGTAAACTGCATCTATTCAAATACGTCATCATGCAAACTATTCAAAGAGCGTACGAGCAAGATAGAGGGGACACATTTGATAAATTTGAATTTTCTGCCTCCCAACCAACCAGTTTAGTTTATAGGACGGTTCCACCGTTTTGCCTTCTCCGACAAATTTTAGTGAAAATCTAATTCATAGTTTGTGAAATGAAAATATTGTTTTTTCATGAGTTCAAAGAAAAACTTTCGTGTCCATCTTAAATTAAAAGGCGTTTTTCTTCTATTTTTTCTTACAGCGTAGGGTATTTGGGTGTAGCCATTAATATGTAAGCAGCATTAAAATGAATAGATGATGTCGAATATCCTAACCTAAAATTCGTTACGGAGTGCTTATCTACCTGTGAGGTATATGTAGACACTTTTGTTGCGCACGTATAGACTAGTATTTAATTTTCTTTAATGGATAATTCATGAACCTTTAACTCGGAAACTAACATAATCTTGTTTGTTATTTTGGTAACATTGGAAGGTTTTTTCTGACAATATTTTTTGACCTTCGCATTTTTCACTTCTAATTTAGAAACTAAACTAAGTTTGTTATTGCCAAACCAAGCAATAATTATTTGCCTACAAATTTTGTAGCATTGTGTATTGTAAACTTAACCTAACCTAACTAATTTAAACCTAAAATAAACTGAGTTATAAAATATGAAAAAGTATTCCAATACTAATGGATAACTATGACTTGCATATCAGCTCGGATTCTGTCGAGTAATTGCAGTATTATACTTGAAAATCCTTAGAAACATCACGATTCAGAAATACGCATAATTCAAATTCCGCTTCCCATTTATAAAGCACGTAATTGAAATTTAAATGGTTTGAGGAGCAATTATGGAGACACTGCAAGCTCTTGAAGATAGAAGATGAAAGTATCAAATTTAACATATTAAAATATTGCATATGTTTAACTTCAAATATATTTACAAATTTAAGTAACTATGAAAGTAATTTATTTCAAAATCAAATATATCATTCTCAGTACAAAGAGTTAAGAATATAAGTAAAAATTGTCCACATAGACCCTTCTCTCTCCTACTGATATATTTTTTGTCACAATTACGAGTTAAAGTGTATTTTATATCGTTTCATTCTCTTGTTCAATTACTTAAAACAAGTTCCTTTTAACGGAACTCACATCGCTGGAGCCAGTCAAATTTTGTGGAGTACGTGTAGCCTGTACTCTCAAAGATACATCGTATTTGGAAGCGGAGTGCGTTTGCAGTGGTTTCCGATTTGGAAAACAAAACGCTCCGCTCAGTCAATAAAGCATTTTATGATAGAGGCAGTCACAATCACGCTACACACCGTTGACATTCTGAACACACGCAAAAACATTAAATCAACTCTTTGGGGTATTGTGCGGCGGGAATGAAAGTATTCCATTTCGTCAGATCGTTACTTCCATAGTGACCACGTTTTATTAAGTTGCAGGTGATAATGCATTAGCTTTTGGTGGTTATTATGAAAACACAGTATAATATTTTTTGTCATTAAATTAAATCGAGGCGACTCGTGGAGTAGTGCCTAACGCGCTCGCCTTTTACCTCCGGGGACGCCGGTTCATAACCGGTCCGATCCAAGTAGAATCCGAGGTGGTGCTCGCGGCAGGTTTTCTCGGGGTTCTCCCGTTTCCCCTGCCCATCGTTCCACCACAACATTCACTCATCATCATCTCATCGCCATAATCATTCATTAATCACCCGCCCCGGGAGGTGCGACAGGAAGGGCATCCGGCACCCTAGTATTCCCCAGCCAAATCAGTACCCCCCCCATCATCTACCATATCCATCAAGCGGACCCTGGACTTTGCGGGACAAACGCTCAGGAAGAAGAAGAAGTCATTAAATTAAACCGAAAAGTAGAAGTTGATCTTATATTTGAAGAGTTAAAATGTGAGCAGTAATAAAACTATTTGGTATGTTTTGAGGATTTTCGCATTTAGATGTACATTCGTTTACTTACAAAGATATGAGAAGATTATATTTCTTAATGTACGAGTATGTACCACCATTCCAAAGCTTGATCATCAAATATCGGTGGAGTCTCATTTCTCTTATTAAACCGTATCACGGGGAATATAAAGAATTGACGTAACCTTATAACTATGAAAAGTTTGAGAATTCTAGAGGCTGAAGCCTTTAAGCCCATTTTTACTATCTGCCTCGGCGGTTGTTAAGCACAAAATTAATTTTATAATAATAATATAAAGAGAGCACTTCCTTAAAAATATGTAGGGAGGAATTAATTAATATGGTTTAGCGAAACAGTATTATCTGTGAGGTGTTCGTGAACCGAGGAGCCCAACTTCTATCGATTTCCCCACTGTTTTACCATAGTGTTTATTCTCATAACCAAAGCTCGCTTTCCTTACATTTACCTTCCAATTACGCAACATCGCGATTAAGATGTTGTTAACTCCACACCATTACTATCGTCACGTACTTCTAGCGCCGCTCTTTGTTTGCAACTCGTAACAAAAGCAAACCGAGGGAAGGAACGCTCGTGAGTGGGGTGAAGTGCTACAGTGTTCTGTCTACACAATTACGAAGGACAAACTTCAAGATTATTCCTTATAGAATTGTAATGTGTGGGATACGACCGGAAAAAGGAAATACATATTGAATTTTTTTTCAGAGAATAGTTTTACGAGACGAAAAACATACTATTGTTTAAATGGAAAGTGTTGCGAAGCCTTGCCGCTTAATTTCATGAATCAAATATTTCAGATTCACATACCTTTATTAGATGTTCTCCTCCTTCAACTTCTTTTTATAGAACATCGAATACTTAGATGTAGACTACTTGCAGCACCCAAGTGATCAAAGATAAATAAAATATTTTCAAAAAAAATTAGAATAATCAGTGTATGGCCACATATGTGAAACAAAACTTTCCGTTGAAGTATCGTTTCATGACTGAACTGCGGTCTTCAGTAATAGAGAATTAAGTAAATATCTTATCTGAAAGAAATATGCGAATACATAATCAAATTTTTTTTAAGATATTTCCTCTACAATAAATTAATATATCGTTTTAGTTTCATATTATTTCAATGTGTGTCTAACAAATCGAGAGAAATATAGTCCACAAAACAAGTCATTAAAATTTTGGACACTATTTTATAATATTTTTCACTAACACATTGTCCCGAATTGGATTTGTTCTGCAATTATTTTTTGTGTCTGATACTTCCAATCATCTCACTGTTATGTCTTATAGTGTTCTTACTACAAAATCTCATAACCAGTGTTGTGACGTGGACGCTGTCAAAGAAGTAGACTGTCTTTCCAAACCTGAAAAACTTTCTTGAACTGAGTCACCCGGAATAAAATTAAAACAATCTGAAAAACCCAATGTTTAGTCAAATTTTCTTTACATTTGTAACGGCATCGGAAACGTCAATACTTATAACTTGATTTCTTCATTTTCGCGAATACTAGTAAAAAATTGAAGTTACATTCTGATCCCACCCTCGGTCAGAGTAATCAATATAAGACCAATGAATTAACTTAATTTTCTGGAGAAATCCCGAGTAATAAAGGGTATTTTTGTAGGAAGAAATTCATATGTATCTTGAGAAAGAAAAAATTGTATGAAAATGAGCTATGTCATGTTTGTGAGACTTATTGGCTTACGGGACAATTAAAACAAGGGAATCACAGAAGGCAGCGCGCCCACTGCCTTGCCGCAGGCATGACGCCGGAGCTTCCACGGCCGCAGTTTGGGACGCTGGTGGAACACTGAAAGCCGTGGCTGGGGAGAAGAGGGGCGGAGTGAAGACAGTCGGAGCGGAATCAAGTGGAACTTGGTGGAGCGGGTCGAGGAGTTTTGGGTGACGGTTTGAATGGAGGTAACCGAGAAGGGAGCGCGAGGGAATAAAGGATATGGAATACAGCGAGACAAAGAATGGTGATGTATTTGCTAAGGGAGATCAGATGTTGGAGAAGGAGGAGGGTGATGTGGAGTAGGGTGACGCGTAAAATGCAGAAGAGAATCCGTAAGCTGGAAAGTAGAGAACAACAAGATGGTTGGGGATGGGGGATGTAATGTGAGAAGGTTAAAGAAATAATGGAAAAAGTGTCCTCGAAGGCGCGAATGGTACAAAGGGAACTAGGAAGAGATGCGGAGCGTAAGAGAAATTTGTATCTTGCGAGGCAAGATGCGTGAAGTAGCTAAATTTGTTGCAGTACAAGTAACTAGGAGAGGAGTAATATGAGGTCGGGAAAGAAAGGCGATCGAAATTGAGAGAAAAACCAGCAGGGATTAGAAAAAATAGGAAATACTAATTGGAAGATATTGATAAGAGAAAAATAAGTTGTGACAATTGTTGTTCTAGGAGTTGATAGTGGTGGATGAGGAGGCACTGTGGAGAGGACCCGAGGGAAGGACGAAGGGGCAAAGAGGCTGGCGAGCGGCCGTCTGGAACAAGCACGAGGGATGCAGCGGAGGTAGAGGCAACGACGGAGGCAGCGACTGCTGCTGTATGAGGTGCTACATAGAATGTTGAACCACGGGGAAGCGGGTCAGCTCCGACCCACAGCTAGAACCCGTGCTTCTCTGCTCGCAGTTCGAATTGTGAGGGGCTTAATTGGCCTGGATAAGCAGCCGCTTCCTTACTCCCATCTCTGTCCTTCCGCTCCCTAAATTTCCTCGCACCCACCAGCAACTCCCACACACCTCTTCTCCCGCCAACATTCGTTTACTTCCTCATAACACTTCACTTTGCGATTCGATTTCATCTTTGTTTCCAACGCTCGACTCCTTCGTCCAGATCACCCCTCCAGCGAGTCTCGGTGTATTTCCTTCCACCCCTCCGTCGGGTGCGCCCCATCCTCACCGCCTGCCCCCGAGGGCCAACACGCAGCGTGGCGCTCTGCCGCTGCCGTGCATGCCAATAGCGCACTCAGGATGTAGGGGGGGAGAGGAGGTGCGACCCGAGGTGCTGCGGAATATTGGATCACCTGCGACCGCGTCAAGGGGTCCCTAACCCGCAGTAAATTGAGTTGTTTTTATTTCTCCGAATACTAAAGTGCAGGGGTTTTCCTTCAAGTTGACTTGATCACTATCGCAAAGACATATGATTAGAATATGATTTATACTATTTGTGTGTCTCGAAATGGGTGATGCTTAATAATAGTTCAGTTTATAACTACTATGCTTATAGAAATGCGGAGGAAAAATTAAAACCATTCATTAACATTAAGTCATTTTACCCTGACATAAACATCCGTCTGTCATTTCCATGTTGTTTATATTGTGGTTTACTTTTGATGAAAAGTGCTGAAAAGTAGTTTGAATGAATTTCAAGATTTTTAGATGGACGCTCATTTCTGTCCATTGAAAATATATCCAATGAAAGGAATCGCATGTTTTCATCTGATGATGTTTCAGCATTTTTACAATTCCAGAGGTTCGATCTTTATTATATTTGCACATTTGTATCCAAGGAAATTTATTTTCTTTAAACTCATTTACAAGACTTGTAGACATGAAATCTCCAATGCAATCTATTTTGATCTCGCATCTGTGTTGGTTTGTTCAACCAGAATAGCCTGGAGGGATCAGATAAGAAAGTAGTATTTTTCGAATAGTTATATTGATAAGAAAAAACTTTTGTCTTTTTTTTATGAAATGAGGAAATCCTATTTTCAACCAATTTTACGTGAACATGTGAAGTATCTTTTCCAATATCTGTTGTGTTTATTTCTATTCAAAGAAAATTCAGTGAGATACAAGAAGAAGAAGGAGAAGGAAATAGTATTGCTTAAATAGATACATTAGTAAAAATTAAGTTCAATTGTTATATTTTAATAAGTGACAGTGATATAAATTGTCAATTTCCTGGAATGCTTCAATACCACTATTAAACGATAACTATTGGTTTAAGTCAAATAAACTCAAACACAAATACAGCGATATATCTTCATGTTTTAATCATTCTTTACTACACTTTTTTCTCAAAATAATTTTGAATGGTACTAATCTATATAAATGCTCTGTACATAGTACTTGATCAATTTTAAAGACATTGACTACAAATAACTCTAGTGTCAAGCTTGTAAACAACCATAAAATGAAAATTTTTACAGGAAAAATCTTCAACGAGAGATTGTAAGGCGTTAAAAGAGTATAAGATATTATTACTACACAATCATTGAAAACATTGAAGGCGAGCAACTACATCAAGTACTTAAAAAAATTACCAACACCAATTTATTAAAGTTCTCCGTTTACAATTCTTCAGAACAGCTTATTATGTAAGTAATGTTGATATTGATAAAAAAATTAAAATATAAATATCAAGTAAATCATATGAAAGTTTTCCTTTCAATATTGAGGGAATTTTAAGCAACCACTCGTACCTCTCGTCAGCAATCAGCGTGAGTTTGAAAGTGAACCACACTCATTTCGTCCTTTTTAATTAAATGTAAGCTGTGGACTAAGGTAAATATTCATCACTCAACGTCGGAGGTAAAATGTCTTAAAAAGTAAATGTGAGTTATTGAAAACATTTTGCATATTTCACAGAAACGGAATTGGAACGGATTATATTTCACCACCGAGCTAAATGTAAATTTATCCAGTATGTAGCTAGACTGTTCCGAAAGTGAAAAAAAAACTAACAAACTAATTGCGTCTTTGTGGAGAAAAAACATTTCTCTCAGCATCTCGGAGTAACTTAAATTTGTTTTGTCACAATAAATCACAAGATATTAGTGTACCTAAATCTCCGAAACGAAAGAAGAAAAAACCACATGTATAATGCAAAATATTCAAAAGAAAAAATTACATAGGTGAAGAATGAATTAACTTAGACATGTCCTCAGTAATAAGATCGTCATAACATTGCGGAGAAACAAACATGTCACCCGCCCCGAAGAGTAAAACTTGAACTGTCTCAAACACCTAGTCCTTTGAAATCATTCGAAAAATTTATTAGCAATATGCACATTGTTCATAATTGATAATTAATCCTCTCATTAAAACTACATATATACGCTGTTCCAATTCAACAGTTTTATTGTATTTTAATTAAATCTTCATTCTCAAATTATTTTGTATGTAAGGTAGCAAAGTTGGCAATATATTAACTGTAATTTGTATGCACGATTTGTATTTGAATAATTTATATTGCACGGAAAGCTACAAAACAATGACAAGCAAAGATATATTGCATCTGCTCTATTGTCAAAAATTACTCTTAGGATTGCTGACGATTTGAACACTCCTCTTAAATACAGTCTTCGATTTCTCAGAATTTGCATTGACTCAATTTATAAATTCAATGTTATAGATGCTCGTATTCCAAATGGCAAGCTCAGAATCGATAGCGCAGTCAGTCGATTCGCATGATGCACCACGGCAGCGAGCAGCGTGGGAGACGAAGCGGCCGAATCCACTGTTTGCGCGTACCTATTTGCAGCTTGCTGAGGACGGGGCCCACACGCACATTGCCCAACCTAATTTCGCCAGGCGCAAGCTCATTCCCCGACCGCATACTGAGCTCGAAATTGCGTCTCGTTGAATAATCGACAAACAAGTGATAACTTCTGCGGGTGTACAATTCATAAGGTAAGATAAAAAAAAGTAACTAAACTAAAAAACTAAAGGACATGTTCTGCCAAGTTTCGTAAATTCTTTACAGGAGAGTAAATTTAAACTTCGACAACATATGTTCCACACCCGAACACAAAGTCATTTAATATTGGTAGCCCCCTAGGGGACTTATATCTAGTAAGTACGTGTTTGGCAAATACGGGGCCCCGAACTGAGACTGACATTACTTCCACTTACTTGTGCGAGGCTCCCTCCTTCCTCTTTCCTGACGTTTCATTGGTTACCTCTTGTTCTTTTCGATCCCGACGCTATTAGGGTTAGGGTATCTTTCATTTTCCTCACTTTTTGTCTCCCCCTCATTTTTGTCCCCTCCCTCATTTTTTGTCCTCAATGTTTTGATGTATGTTTTGAGATATCTTTTGATATATTGTAATTCAGGAGGGTTTTTAGTGGGAACGGTTGAGTCATTCGGCGAGTCCCACAGTCATGTTGGCTCTCCTTAGTGCGTAACTGCATTTTCCCTACCTGAACAGATTTTTAGGGCTCTAATGACCTCGATGTCGACGAGCCGTAAACCCCACAAAAAATATTGATAGCTCTGGACCATTCAGGTTCTCTCTATTTACAATAATAGTGGTAAAATATATTGTTTTAACTAATCACATGGGATTGAAAAGGGAAAAATCGAATAAAAAAACAAGTTCTACCCCTGGATTCTTGAATTGGATAACAGATGTATCTAATGACATCATTAATGATAATATAATAATAATTAATCACAATTTCGAAGGTTTCTGAAGAACTAGTGTAATATAAAATAATGGTGTGGGAAGTGAATCGTACGTGCTGTCGACTACCAAGAACAACAAACATAATGGAGAGATGTTGGAGATTTTTCGTATATTTTGTATTGGAGCGAGGTTTCCAGAAATTCGGGCTTGTTATTGAAAGAAAATATATTATTTATTTACTTATTTATTTGTTTATTTATTTATGGTGAGGTTCAGGATAAGAAACGTGCTCTTCCACCTATGAATGAGAGACGAACAAAGAAATATCTAATTTGAATTTCAAAAGAATCATTGATTTGGACTTACAAAATTTTGAAGCTCTAAATCCTTCGGTCTCTTAGTTGTGAAACTTACACCAAAAAATCTTATAAATTTAAGGAATAAAATTCTACTTCGAAAACTTCTTCGGAAGTCCATAGGAATCATTCTTGGGGACCATGTACCCAATTCCGAAGCTCTGGATCTCAAAGTCTAGGCGAAAAAAAATAAATTTAAATTCATATTTAAATTACGTCTGTAGAACATACATTAAATCTAAAGGCACTATTTATCTTCAATTACACATTCTTTGCAACGTTTCGACCCCCACACTATGAATCTTCATCATGCAACTACTTACAAAAAATTACTAGGAACCGAAATTTTCCAAAACATATCTCGGTGGTGTACTAAAGTTTGCTCTGGTGAATGCGTGTGCCGAATTCCGAAAACTCTAGACCTTTTCGGAATCTTTCTTGGCGCCGCAACTTATTCTAAGAAAGGTTTAAAAGAAAATAAAAAAATTGAATTCGAGAATCAAAAAGTTCACTTCATTATCTTTCTGGACCCTTTGTGTTGAACCCGTAGAACTATACGTCTTGGTGCTATGCTGCGGATCCAGGCACACACACAAAATCACTCACTGCTCTGTCTCTCTCTCGATAGATAGACAGACAGGCATACAGATAGGTAGACAGACAGATACGCAGACAGACAGACATACAGATAGGTAGACAGATAGACATACAGATAGGTAGACAGATAGACATACAGATAGGTAGACAGACGGACATACAGATAGGTAGACAGACATACAGATGGGTAGACAGACATACAGATGGGTAGACAGATAGGTAGATAGACATACAGATAGATAGACAGATAGGTAGATAGACATACAGATAGATAGACAGACATACAGATAGATAGACAGACATACAGATAGATAGACAGATATACACATAGATAGACAGACATACACATAGATAGACAGACATACACATAGATAGACAGACATACACATAGATAGACAGACATACACATAGATAGACAGACATACAGATAGATAGACAGACATACACATAGACAGATAGACAGACATACACATAGACAGATAGACAGACATACACATAGACAGACATACACATAGACAGACATACACATAGACAGACATACACATAGATAGACAGACATACACATAGATAGACAGACATACACAT
>NNCF01129813.1:530711-602642 GCA_002313205.1 Laupala kohalensis | reverse complement strand
AGACAGGCATACACATAGGCAGACAGACAGGCATACACATAGGCAGACAGACAGGCATACACATAGGCAGACAGACAGGCATACACATAGACAGACAGACAGGCATACACATAGACAGACGTACACATGGACAGACATACACATGGACAGACGTACACATGGACAGACGTGCACATGGACAGACATGCACATGGACAGACATACACATGAACAGACATACACATGAACAGACATACACATGGACAGACATACACATGGACAGACATACACACGGACAGACATACACACGGTCAGACATACACACGGTCAGACATACACACGGACAGACAGACACACGGACAGACATACACACGGACAGACATACACACGGACAGACATACACACGGACAGACATACACACGGACAGACATACACACGGACAGACATACACACGGACAGACATACACACGGACAGACATACACACGGACAGACATACACACGGACAGACATACACACGGACAGACATACACACGGACAGACATACACACGGACAGACATACACACGGACAGACATACACACGGACAGACATACACACGGACAGACATACACACGGACAGACATACACACGGACAGACATACACACGGACAGACATACACACGGACAGACATACACACGGACAGACATACACACGGACAGACATACACACGGACAGACATACACACGGACAGACATACACACGGACAGACATACACACGGACAGACATACACACGGACAGACATACACACGGACAGACATACACACGGACAGACATACACACGGACAGACATACACACGGACAGACATACACACGGACATACATACACACGGACATACATACACACGGACATACATAGACACGGACATACATAGACACGGACATACATAGACACGGACATACATAGACACGGACATACATACACATGGACATACATACACATATACAGACAGACAGACATACATATAGACAGAGATATTTAATATTCTTTAGTTTATTCACTTTTAGTTTTTTCATTCGCCACATAATTCTTGTCTTTACGGAAATAAAAGAAATAATCCATTTATCATCCTCCCTTAAAACTCACAACTTTCTATTTCATCATACCTTCTTACACAGAAAAGAAACGTACGTCATAAAATTATGATTCATTATATCATTCCCCACTTTTTCTCGTAATCTTATGATGGTTGAAGCGCCGTAGGGGACGTGTTAAACCAAGAATATCATCCTCACTCTTTCCAAGCACCGACTCGGACTCAGTCGGCAAACTGAATAATTCAGCGACGCTTCTGTCACCGGCGCTCATCACGGGGCATTAAACCCCCTCCGCACCGCGTCGCGACGCCGCGTTACGGAAACGACAATGTCTTTTTCATACGAACCCTACGACACTCCCACCCCCTGTCCCAGACGACCTACGAGCCCTACCACGATCGTATCCTCACTCTCACAGATATCTTTCTTCTTTTCATTTATTTTGGCCTTGGCTACAACTATGTCATTACAAGACTCTATTTATCATTTCTTTGAAGTATTTGTTTCCTTTTCCGCGTCACTTTGCCATCTTGGATTCCCCAACGTTCCTGTCCCTCGAGGAGGCGGACGCACATCTAATATCCATCTTACCCCTTTTTCAATACGTCTCGTACTTGGCACAACTTCATTACAAATTCTCGGAAGGCTTCAAATTTAGGCTGTGTATCTATTCGTAGCGGTTTGTCTGCTATCACACATGCCCCTGTCACTTGAATGGATTTGATGTACTCGGCTCGCTCTGCACCACACCAGAGGCAATCCCATAACTGATGTTCGCTTGTTTCCTCATTTTCTCCGCAGATGGATACCTTCGCATCTCGTAATCCTCTGTCTCCTAAAAATTTGTTGAAATTCCCATGTCCGGTTTGATGTTCTATGAGAAATGGATTCAGTTCAAAAGCTTTCTCACAGATATCAGTCTATCCCGCCTTATGACTTTCGCAAAACCATCATACGTATGATGAAGATCGGAGACCGGGGAATTAGTATGTTTATGATGTAGCCGTTCAAAGACAAACCAACCGAAAGGTAACGGAAGAAAGAACGTGACATAAAGGAGGAAAAACTGCGAATGTCGAAATTTGTCGTTGACTTCATAATTAAGTCAAATTCTCTTTTTAATTTACGAGTTCTGTGTTCATTAAAAATTAGGAAAGAAATCGATGTTTGACATTACAAACATGCTTTTAAGAGGGATGGGTTTTGAAGTACACATTTCTTTTATACAGACTTACTGTACTGTAATCGTTGGTATAAAAGTATTCCCTTTAAGACATTTTCAATGGAGCGTCCTTTTAAGGAACACCTAAACATTTCTTTTCAGGATATATTGTTTCTGTATTTGGTCTCATTGGTAAAAGCTCCATTGCTTTAAACATTCGTTGAAGGAATGATTTCTGGATATTTTGGAATTTACCACTTCAAACTCAAAATTAATGGCACTACGCCTTATCCTTCGTGAATTCTGTCATACATCATTGACAGTAATTTCACGATAATTGCTTTATGAAATCAATTTTGTGTACTATTCGAAATTTGAAAAGAATATTTGTTGCCAGAAATATTTTTCTGGAGCATTTTGTGGTACAATATGGGCATATGTGTTGTATGGGGAGGGTGAACATTTCTAATTCTAGTAATACATTCATATTTTTTACTTTCTTCTGTACTTTTCTGTATTATCAGAACAACTGAAATGATATACTTATTCTTATGGACAAAGATTATTATTTCAATGTTATTTTGTATTGTCTTTATAAAAATCTCCCATGCATCAGAAGGTTTTACGTATTCTCACTTAATATATTTTTTGAGTTATTACAATTATACTACTTCCATATGACTTTTTTATAGTTAGGAGTATGTTGAAATGTTAAATCCGCCTCTGCCTAAGGGCCCTTGACCGGAATTGACGGGATGGTCCTTTGCTTCCTTCCGGATAGTAAATTAAAGTATTGTCCTCCACATGGTCATATGCAGATTGTAACGGCTTTTTTGACAATAAAGTTTATTTATTTATTTCTTCAGAAATTTTTTCTACAAATTTTTGGCTTCCTAGGAACCTTAAAACTTATCTCGCATTCTTGTGAATGGGTTGAAAGGTAAGTCGTCATGGACGTGAAATATTTTGAGAACTTCTTTAATATTTCCTTATACTTAGTTGCCTTTTTCCTTGAGTTCAATTATCTGAAATTATGAACACAGTTTCACAACTGAAAAAAGCTCATCGCGGATTACAAAAGAATAGTAGAATAATTAGTGGATTTGTAAAAATTCTTGGGTGCCGGTCAGTAAATGCGAAAATCCTTCACTGAGTCACTCATTTCCTGACGTACTAACAAAAATTTGTTTTTACATTGCCAGAGGTTAAATAAAGACAGTTTTTGTAAATTAATGTTCATTTTCTTTGTATAAAATTCTGTAAATCAATATTATCTCGTTAAAGAAAAATGTATATATTAATGCTGTTTTCTTTTCAGAATCAAAAGGTACGCATTCTTTGTCAGAGAAAAGGACTGAATAAAATTAAACTGATAGACCGGTTTATAAGGGATAACATTCCCACCCCAATTTTCTAATCCAAAATTTCAGCATTGGAAACAAAATTTTCAGACGTTAAAACAATATTAATCATGTTACGTCGAATGAAAATGGGAGACGGTACCAGGGTTCGAACCCGGAACCTTGAGCTCAGCGCGCTCATGCGCCTACCGACTGCGCATGAGCAGTCGGTAGGCGCATGAGCGCGCTGAGCTCAAGGTCCCGGGTTCGAACCCCGGTCCCGTCTCCCATTTTCATTCGACGTAACATGATTAATCTGTTACCTGGCGGTGAGGTTCACCGCAATCTAAGAGATTTCTATGTTAAAACAATATCAAAAACTTATCCTGCACACGACATATGAACTTCTGTAATTCAAACATTTTACTTCAATAACGGGATATATTAATCCTGGCAATAATGGTAAAATTTCAATGAACCAACTAAAGTATTTTTAGGAGAGGATATATCGAAGTTTCCGGGTGACGTAGTCATGGCCGTAGATGAAGTCTTGTCCAGCTACTATACGATTATCGGCGACTGTAATCGTTAGATTAGTTCGGAATCAACTTCATTCGTCTTTCTGTAATTAAATATATGTGACTAAATAAAACGTAAAAGTTTGATAAAGGAGTGTGAAGAAATTTTGAGAGGAACGAGATGTTAGTGGAGATAAATTATGGAATTCGAAAGAAAACTGTTCTGTTCCCGGAACGTTACCTTCTCTTACCACAACATGCACTTTTCCTGGGGGATATTAAAGAGAACCATATTTTGAGGAAGAGAAAATACCAAGAGAGATGTTCTTCCAAAAAGTATTTTCAACGAACCATATATTGCAAAGGCGGTGTGGTATTATAAATAATATTATACAACTATTTGTAAGGTTTGTTAAATTTGTTTTACACTACGCTCATTTCCGGCTGCGTGGCAGTTATCTCCAGTATCCCTGTACCATAAATTTATAATCATTATTGTACATATAATAAATCACAAATGCTTTTGACTAGAAATATATTGATTGACGATTGATTGACTAGCTGTCAGTACGAAGACTGGTCAGACCCATCTCGCACCGCCTCTAGGCAAACCCAGACGCTCTTTGACATGGGAACAATGGCGATGAGGGTGATTGTTGTGCTTTAGATGCAACCCATGGTGGTTTCCTGTTGCTTTCAGAAGCTTAACTACCGAAATTTAATATTTGAAAGTGTTTTAAATTAAAAGGTGTAAACTAAATGTCCCAGAACACCACGTAAAATGTGGAGAAAAGGTAAATCACATAAATAGGGACATAAAATATTTATGGTTCACATGTCCGGAAATGTCTCCCGTAGAAGATAGAATGACACAAATATAGAGTAAGAATACAATAATAAATGTGCGGAAAGCGCTTTATTAGGGGAATTGAAGTGATTTAGTTGTACAAAGTTCAACATCAAATTACAAGAGATGATCAAATTTCGGCTCATTAGCAACGATATAGGTCTCGCACCAACGACGCAGGGATTCGCGTGACTCCAGGAAGAACATACTCACTAATCCATGCGACATCGGTGCAAGGATCTGTATCGCTGATAATGAGCCGAACTTTGAACATATGTTAAAATTTGTTGTCGAACTTCTTATATTTCCTTCTGGAGACATTTCCGGAATTGTGTACCTTGATTTTTTGTTCCTGATAATGTGCTCTGTCGTCCCTGTGATTTTTACGTGGAATTCTGCGTCATTCTGTAATTGATGACCAGCTGATCTTCTCCCGCGCCGCCTGCAGGTGAAGCTCTTTCCGGCAGATTCACAAATTTCACTTATCCAAACAATATTTATCAAAAGTTTGATAAATAGAATGTAAACAAATATAATATTTTACAGTTTTAAATAAAACGTTTCTTATACATCACCTCAGAAAATCTCCATGCTCCTACCCGGCTCCCTTCGCGACGTCCACGCAAAACTAAATTACCATTCGCCGGCTAAGGGTAATTAAAATAGCTTATTGGCTGTTATACATAAAAATGAAACAATTGCTTCTACTTTGCTAAGTATAGTCTAGATACCGTTTGATTCCTATGCATAAAAAGTAGAAGGTGTAGCATAAAGTACACCACATCTACTTAGTATATGCTTCACATACTTCACTATGAAGTAACAGGAAGTATGGTATGCATTAGAAGTAACCCCTCAAGGTAATGCTTCAAAAGTTCGTAGCACCTACCATTTCCTCCAGAGGTTGCTTTTAATGCATATCTCTCAGAGCATATACTCCGCTCCTACTGGGCACGTGTTTCACATACTTTACCACGAAGTAAAAGGTTGTAGTACATGCTTCACCCACCTTTTATGCATAGAAATTAAAAGATTGCGACACCATAGTAAGCAGAATATAAACTTTGGCTTCGTTTTTGTATATACCAGCCATTGTCTCGTACACACTGTTGCACACGATTTCATCAAGTTCTAGTTCTTCATATCTGTGTACCGGATATCTGAACATCCAATCATTCGTCTTTACATATTGGACGAATGAAACAAAATGTGTCAGAATATGTTACTTTTTCTCTTTAATTTCAGCAGTATACTACTTAACATAACTAATATATTTCTACTAATGTATGCTGCACTCATTTTGATTTATAATGTTTTAGCTCAGTCGTGTGTTGTAGATGCGGAAGGAAATTGTTAACCACCGGAAGTTGCACTTAAAGCGTCATTATCCTCCCCTTCCATACTACTTCCGTGGATAATCATCTCACTCATGTGCAGTTGAGGATCCCCAGATCCACCTTACGATAGATTCCCAGCAGAATCGTGAAACATAGAGAGGATATGATGTGTCATTGAATTTTTATGTCGCCGAATAGAATGGAAGTAGTGTGTAATTCCAAGCTGTAGGTACGCTACTTATGTCTGCAACAAAGCGCCATTTCACGTAGTATAGATTCTGTAAAATTGTATTTAATTTAGGATAAAATTTTAAATTATTGGTCTATCAAAATGTGATGGTATTGAATTTCTAGTAGGATGAATCTGTTTCAGAAATGGAGGAATGACCTTCCGAGAACTTGACAACTTGAGGAACAGGACGTAGACAATTGAAGGAATTGGACGAGAGAAATCCGAATGTGGTTGCTGGGGGACACTGACGTCTTACTGTACTCTAACGAAGTGGAAGCTGGAGGACGCTAGCCTCCCCCCACTTCAGTCAGAGAGATGTGGGCAGCAGCGGTGGCTTTTCGAGATGAGACGCACCGACGCAGAGCCGACCGCTTCGCTGGAGTCCGCGCTTTGAAGTGTAATTGGGAGGTAATACGCTTACACTCGTTAGTCCAAGGCTCCAAGGGACACATACGGATAGCACGTCGTCCTTTCTATCCCTCCATGGGATTGAGAGAAATTATTATTAATATTTCAATCTCCATGTAAACACATGGAATATTTGTCTAGCAGTAGATCAAGATTTCACTACTAACATTGAATGAGAATTACTTTGTGCGTTGCAATAATACAGGTATCATTTTGAAAACCTTAATATACATATTGAAGTAAATTCTTCCTCTTTTTGCGTTGAATACTGACGTGAATCGTTCAGTTTTGCTTTCTGAGACATGGGGAAAAGAAAAACTTAGAAGTCAGTTTTCACAGATAGCGAGAAATAGTTTTAACACCAAATATCCAAAAGTAATACGATTATTATTGATAGTCTTCATGAATTCGCGTAGAAGGACCTACCAAACAGCAAAAGAGACTGATACTTTAATCACGTTTCACTCAAACCAACCGATTAAGGAGTTCTTTAATATAAACCGCAATTCTCTATTAGCCCCACCGGTGGCTCAGATGGTAGTGTTGTCGCTCATCACCAAGTCATCGGGTTCGATTCCCGATGGGGCCAGAAAATTTGTAGTTTTTCACATTAATGTCCCAGTTCACATAACTGTGGCAACTGAAAAGCAAACCTTCATTCCTCTATTCAGCTCCTCCCAACTCCTCCACGTGGGCCAAGTTGGTGGTAAAGCCAGCTATCCGGTCCACCCAACAAGAGCCCTACCACCCAACTCCTAACTCCTATCGCTCCATGTAGATAAGATTCAATAGCACGCTACATTCCCCATTTACAAATACAACAATAATAAAATTCTATATTGATTCAGTGGTCTTCATTTACCAAGTTGCTACTGTCAAGAAGGTAATGCACTCTACCCTTGTAAAATTTTTGTACAGTGATCCTTAAGTCTGTCGAAGTATTAAAGAATGTCATCATTAATGAGTTAGGTGATCTAAACTTTACATTATACATCGTCTACGACTGAGTGCAAATTGCGACGGACCGGGACTCGAACCCGGTACCTCCTGCAATGGCTGAAGGTGTACTACAACTTCATCGCCCGCCTCGACTCCCTAAACCCGTATACAACATCCTCCTGGTCTGTTTCATACAGGGGATGAGTGACCGCAGGTGGCACCTGGTCACTTATTCACATTTTCATCTGGCCGTAGACGATGAAAACATTACCCCGAGTAGGGACTCGGAAAAGTTGTGAGATAGAATTTATATTATGTTTAAGAGAACGTATTTATTCTTTAAATGCGTAATATCTGGAAGACCGTATTGTCTTATCATTCGTCAATGGTTTTTCATTTACCGAGGACAGGGAGTTAATTGAAGAGTTCAACTCTTCTTCTTCTTCTTCTTAATAATAATAATAATAATATCATCATTAATCTGAGTACTTTGTGTACATGGCGGCACTGACCTACCTTTGAACCAATCTCGCATGATGCGTGCCAGTTCTTGTGTGGATTTCATCAGTTTGTTTCATTGAAAAAGTAGATAGAAACAATAAATTGGAGATAAAGACCTTTAACGAGTTCCCGTCAGTTTTCGTTGTTCAAAATTCTAAAATAAGACCATGTTACTTCGCTTCCTTATCCAGCCCCTCTTTTATGAGAAATTGGTGGAGCTCTCCATGTGGGAGATTGGCATGTTTATATGAATAGTAGTTTGTTCTTTAAAACGTTAACAGTATGTTGTATGTTCTGTACCTGAAAATTACCTGTAATCATGTCTTTTGTCCATATTATTGTAATATATGCGTAGTAAAAATGATTCAGCTATATACTTGGTACTGCAATTTTAATGCAGTGGAATTTTTAATCTGTGTGCATAAGGCATTATTACACATTGAATACTATTAAAACACTATTTGTATATTAATTGAGCAATAATTACTTTGGTAAACAGTATTCAGAAATAGTTGATGCTCGCTTTTATTCTCTATGTGGGTGGCATGCGCGGTGAATTTGATGAATATTTATGAGCAAGTTGAAAGAATCCAATATTTTTAGCAACATTTTTTGCATTTCCTTAGTTTAACTGTTCTAAAGATTTTCTTTATCTTCTGTGACCACTAAATCACATTCCGAAAGCCAGACACGGTTTATTGTACTCTTAGGCGAATGCAATTAAACTGAAGAGGCTGCAACGTGTAATTGAATGTTAAGCAAGATCTCTGCGTTCCTTATCCAGCACCGAAGACCTCCGCAGCCAATGACCAACATTTTATAGTTAGAAAGCAGCAATAAAAGCTTAGTACTGCGGAAGAAAGGAATTCCTTCCCTTCCAATTCTCTTGGGGGGGGGGGGTAAGATGATGTACGTATAAGCTATATGGCGCTGGGATGAGGTGTATACGTACAAAAGCACCCAATAAACTGACATACGCACGTATCATGAAATAAATATTTTGTTTATGAAAACGTGCATTTAGTGATAAACACATCAGTTATTTATCATTAATAAAAAATTTGTAACATTAGTATTAAACGACTGTCACTGAGAAAACCATAAAACGGGGATACTAACAGTGTTAATATGTTATGATTTATTTATTACAAAAAAGTATTTCGAAATAAATGGAAAAGCTTCAATTCGTCGAACTTCATCCTCTTCGAGATTTGAAATGTATTTTCGTCCCAGCTCCTCTGCTGAAGATTCGAGCGATGATTCCCTATTCCCGGTGTTCAGAAAAGGTCGATGGTTCTGCATTCACTATTCATACGACTTCTTTTGTATGTCTTTTTTCGAGGTTCGGGCCATTTGGACCGCTATTCCACGTAACCGTGACTTGGGTAAGATAATTGGGAAGGAGAGATGTTGGGTTGCCAGGGAACTTATGGTAACGAACCGACATTTGTCTGGAGTAGGTGAGGGAAACCCCTGCTGAAAACCTCACCTAGTTCGGACGAGCAGGGTTTGTATCCACTCCCTACCGCTCAGCGGGATCGAGGAAGCGAAGACGCTACCACTAGACCACCGCTGTCGGTCGGTACGTCTTCTTTCATATCCCGAAGTGTAAAAGTTGGTTGATAAGTGGAAGTTGTTCCAATTCTCTTTGTCATGCAACGTCACTAGTTGTTCTATACATCATCATCGAGGAATTTTAATAACTAGGTGACGTTTTGCTTTCACGAATTCCCTGGTGCTTTATCGCACATCCGTACCTGCAGTTTGCTTACGGGGATCAATAGCGATGTCCATCACGGAACTCTGAAAGTGAGGTTGGTCCTTCATGTCAGCTTAGAAATGATTGATAATCAAGGTCAGAAACAACCCTCTCAGTTTCTCTAAAATAAAACCTTTCTTCTCCTTTCTCATTTTCTTCTCTCTTACGTTCTTCCGTACTATGATTCTCAGAAATGCATTTGCACCAAAGAGAAGCCAGGATGCACGAAACTCTCAATCCTTCCAGAACTAACGGAAGAAATTCAAGTAGCGGCGGGAAAGTTCTTAATAAACATATTTTTAAATCAAAGAACTTATCCGCTTTTCGAGAATACATTCCCGCTGCGACGTGACACACCATCACAATTGAAAGGAGTTCCCATGGATGTTCTCCAACTCCCCCACTACCAATTCGGAGTTGAACTGTGAAATTAATTGAAAAAGCTACGTCGTTACCGTGGGGAACGACGTTCAATGGGTGGTAATGGATGAGGAAGTGCTGTATGAATTATAAAGCATGTGTTATAGTAGCACCAAATATGACTTTATCTCCTGGAAGGGGTAAGAATAGCACGCCAATCACACATCTCTTAAGCGAAACAAACCACTTCAATCTCGTAGACCATTAAGCAAACTATTCAATTTCAATAGGGCGCTTTATTTACAAAAAAATATTATTTATGTACAAATGTGTGGCGACGTTTTTTGCCTGTACGCCTTTAAAATGCCCCTTGGGCTGTGCCATGGGCTGTGCATACAATGCCCTGGTATTCACTATCATTGAATGGTTAGTTTCAGTTTTAATTTTGGTAATCTTTGTTTTGAACTTAAAATGATTGTAATTTTATTTACTTGTGATTTGTATGGTAATAGTATTCTTAGCATCCTTTAGTGCTTCTTTAATATTGTTTTATTTAGTTGTAAAATATCTTTTAAGTATACAGCAACTATGGATTAAATGAGCACTTTTGGGAACCACGGGAAACCAACAGTCAGGACACGAATATAAACAATTAATATAAACATAATTTACAAAAGATACTTAAATAAGAGAAATAAATTATAATGTAAAATATACCAGTTTTGCCATAGAAATAAAGATTAAAATAAAATTCAATTATTTACAATACGAAAAATTGTAATTGACGTATTGCATTGGAATGTCTTCTCAACATGTCTCCGTCTGAAACAAAAGAAAAAGACGAAGCGGCAGAATCACGGTTCATTTGAATCAGTGGTTTCAGCGCATATTACTCTTTCTCTCATTTCCCTCACATATCTTAAAAACTGACCCGGGGACCTCACTACAGATACTCTATTGCCCCTCATTATCGCAATGGCTAAATCTACGTTAATGTGATAATTTTGGAATGCACCAACTTAGATAAAAGTTCGTTTTTGATCTGTTTTCGGGCAAGTTAGTAAAATGTGAATCCAATCTTCATTTTGTTCGCTTCAAAGTGGGCAAATAGAATCTCGATCCCCCCTCAGTTTTCTTAATTTTCACCCTCCTACGTGAAACCATCCGTAACCCGATCGTTCTTTTGATTTGAGACAGTCAACGTACGGTTTTCTGCCCCATTGTCCAGCTACTAAGGTTTGCACGATTAGTGATCTCTTTTCCAATCTGTTAGTTTCTATTTCACGACGGTATAAGTCTTGGAGTTTTCTCTTAATATATTTTAGATCGTTTAACGATGGACTATTCTGACTCACACAAGTGATTCCTGCTTTATGAATTAAATTTTTAATTTGCCTGTCCCATTTTCCTTCTGTATTACAATGGTAAGACTGAGTTACAAGTGGGTTCCTGGTGCCTGCCCTTATCGAAAGCCAATATTTAATTGCTCTTAATTGGAGAGTTAGTTAAATGGGATGCAACCCAAATTCCCATAAAATGCCACTGTTTGCTGTGCATTGGGCAATGACCATTACCATTTTAAGATATTTCGTTTGAAGTGAGTTTAAAATATTGTTATTCTCCGCGCCCCATATTTCCGCTCCGTACGCTATTCCCGGGATGAGTAGAGATTGAAACATTTTATCCATGAGTCTTGGTGCAATTTCAGAAATTGTAATTTTTGATTTTATTATTGTATTTAAAATGTATTTGCCTTTTCGTCGAGCTTTCTCCTTATGTCTCGTCCAAGTTACGTTCATGCAGATGGTTACTCCTAAATATAGGTGTTCTTTAACGTTTTCTAGCGTTAAGCAAACTATGCGGAAGAGCGTTGGCAGGCTAAGACAAGGGTTTTGACTTTTAAGGGGTACACAGGGCTAGTGAATACCGCTTTTCAACACCTCTTCGTGTCTCCGCACAATTCAGTACATCGAGGCGAAACCTGATCGAAAGTATTTTATCCAGTAAATTTGGTGAATTATGACGAAAAATCATTTTTAAGTATATAAAAAATGTTATGTCCATTATTCATATCAATTTAAATAGTGCTTCTTTTTAATTGTTTATATAGTTTGATACATTACCTCTCGAGTAATAAATAACTTAACCTGACATTCTTTTATATACATGTAAACGATAATTCGCCATAATCCATCAAATTCACGGGATAAAATTATTTTGGCCAGGTTTCGTTTCAATACTGTGTGGCTTAACGATGCGTCGTCGAAAAGCGGTGATCACTAGCCCCGAGTTTACCCCCTTTAGCAGCACGCTTTGTCAGTATTTGGCGTTTCGTATGGCGGCGGCAATGAAAAGACGAGGACATACTATCACTGCTCTTCATTCTCATATTACTGCATTGGTGACCACCACAACACGTAAATGTACATGATTGGCCTTACCTCAAAGTGACAGTAAACCTTCGACGAAACTGTGAAATCCACGCATCGTGATCCATTGTAGTACTTGTGCTATTTTGACAGGTCCTAACCCCATCGTTGAGTATCGGTAATTCAGAGTCAGAAAATTGTCAGAAATACTTTGTTACCAAACTCCGTAAGTATCAAAACACTCAATTATTGATCGGGTGATTCTAAACAAATTTGCCGTTTCATTGTCTTTTGTCTACAACAGACTCAGATATGAAAGTATCTGGTGTTTTACATTTTTAATTGCAACAATTAACCCATACTAACAGTTTGCAACTAACATACTGTTTCTAGTAGTCCACGATGAGCTATAGAAAAAATGGAAGTTGAAAAATGAAAAAAAAATGTCACAAAAATGTTGCTGTCCGTGGAGTAATGTTACTTGGAAAGAAGAGAGTTTTTCAACAAGAAACAGGTTTAGAAAATTTGGAAAAGTACATGAATTCAAAATATGCATTCGTATCAAAAAAATCCATGAAGGTTTCGAGCAAAAACCAATATTGTGAAGAGGTTGCACAAATGTTTAAAGATGTTTCCCTCAATTTCTTTAAACAACCTAGTCACAATTGTTACCAACACCTATGCGGGTTGGAGAGGGGGAGAGTGTGATGAGTAAAGCCAAGCGACTGTGTCCTGACACCTCGTTGTGTGAGGACGTGTTAAGGATAGCATGGTGAGTACTTTTATTAGCTGTCATAACTGTTACTGCCGCTATTTGCCTAATCCTCGTTTCGTATTTTATTTAAAAATTGATTTATATTAATATATGTCTAGTGTATTTAAAGTACTTAACAATATATAATATTTTAAAGTAATTCAATATTATATATTGTTAAGTAATAGAAAATTGATTGGAAAACAAGAAACTGATGTCAAAAATGTTACTTTCTTAGGGTAACACGTGTGACTCAATGGTATCATTTGTGACATATCTAAAACTTGTCATTTTCATATTGCAATCTTTACTGGTTCATAAAGCAATGCTATCACCATCCTTTTATTCTAGACTCTAACACCAGTCAAAATGCGGATGTAGTCCGCGAGAAAAGAAAGTAAGATCCTCAACGAGATGCTGTACTCTAAACTCGAAGATAGAGTTATCTTAAAATTATTTTTGTTACATATTCACGGTCTTGTGTAAAATAGAAAGGTTTCAACGGTTCTGAATTCTGTCTTTTATGTTTTAACTAGTTCATTTTTCACAAATGTTACTCAACCCATATTCTTCATTTTCATTTTTAAGAATTACACGCCTTCAAACAGTGATTAACATTAAGCACTAACTGCTGAAACATGATTAGTAGGTATAGCTCAGTCTTTTAGATCATAAGAAATTCCTGGTTTAAGCTAAATGACTTCAATATTTGAAAATGGAAACATCTCAAGTATTTTTGGTAACATTTGTATTCCATTCCAAGCTTTGAAAGTGGGTTTCCGCGCTTTCTAAGTAATCATCTGGACCACAAAGAAGGTATATTTTTATAAAAATTGTGAAACAAGAAAATTTAAAAAAGAAAAGCATTAACTTAGGTAACATTTGTGACCCATTTTCTGGATATACTAAAGGGTAAACAATTCAGAAAACTATTGATTACAATGTATTCCACTACAATTAACGTCCATCGTATAATCTAATTAAATAAATAATGAAAGACTGACGACCTTTTATGGACGAATAATACCTTTATTTATTTAATTACAATGTATTTTCTGATACTTCAGAAGTAGTACGAAAGTAGAAAAAATTAATGACTGACAAACAACGAATTTAATTTGTAACTTGGGGTCCACTCTGCGAAGGGTGAAAACGGCAACTTTTTTGAGAATCGCCCTATTATGGGACAGATGCAACACATTTTGATAAGTCTAGAAAGGTTACTAAAGTCACGGAATGGAGTTGCTCATACTACTGCGTACTTTCCATATATTTCTGGTCCATGGTTATTAAAAATGAAAACAAATGGTAATATGTCCGCCAACATGACACGAAATTGACTGCAAAAGTGAATGCGGTTGACGCTGGGAATTTTTATTGACAAAAAAGTTCTCACGGGGTGTAAGCTCTATTACGGAGTGTCCATATACGTAATCTCCCATCCTTACCCTGAGGCGCGTTCGCGCACGTGCATACGACAGCCGAGTACTGATTGATGGCGCTCCGGCGCCCTGTGCATTGTACTGTTGCCGTCACCCCTCCCACCCTTGGGTTCGCCATTGGACAGACTTGCTCCACCACGTCAGTCTCGGTCGGCGTTTACCACCTCTCCGAACATGCATGCTTTCTTTACAGAGAAACCCTCACCTTTGTGACCATGGAAACGAATGTGCGGCGAACATACAACCTTGTTTTATAAATTTTTTGCTTACTCCAGGACGATATATTAAATTCGACTATTTACATTTCCTATTTCTTTCCGATACACAATATTTTCTAAAAGTGTTTTTAGTATGTGGAAATATTCAGATATTGGAACTCCTATCGACTGAGATAATTTCATTTCTCTAATCTTTATTTCACGCTCAACTATATACTGTATACTACAAGTCACATTGCATGAAATCTCTAAAAACAAGCAAAACATATATTTTTAGTATTAAGAGGCATTTTGATACATGTCAAAATATTCAATTCGTGCAACTGGTAAAATTAATTAAGAATGGTCGGGGGCAAAAGTCCAGCCACGGAAGGGTTTTAGTGACTAACTACTAAGATTCGTTCTCAGAGAAGTGGAACGATAGACGCCTACGAGTATCACATCCATCTTTCATCGCATGGCATAAAGAAATAAATTTTTTTCAGAAAGACATGGAGAAGTCCCAAAGGATTGAAATTATACACTATGATGTTTTGTGGAAAGAAGAGGATATAATAATAATAATAATAATAATAATGCCCGTAACCCACTGAGGCCATAAACCCTTAGAAATAATGTAATCAAGATAAAAATACAAAAATAGAGTATTAGTGATAGGGTGTAACTGTTAGTGCGACGAGTTATGTGATTCGGTCAGAGCAAGGAATTTGTGTGAAGAGGCTATGATCGACTGGGAAAGCTAAGAAAACGGGAATTATGAATGAATCGAGGGAATGAGAGCATAGTGTATTGGGAAGAGGCGAGTGGTAAAGGAGAGCCGAAGGGGAGGCAGCGGAGTTGAGGACAGCGTAGAAGACCGCCGAGTAATGTGAAATGTTGAGTAGCGCTTCGGAGCACAACTGCCCGAGATTGGGAAGTTGCGCGGAAAGGCGGTTTTTCAGTCAGCTGTCCGCGCCGAATTTCCCGTGGGGCTGTTTACACTCGTAATGTAGAAGCGCTGCCGCCCCAACGACTTCGACTGCTGGCTGCTCGGCGCTCGGGGCGGGAACCGCGCGGCCGATCGCGCCGCTGGGAGTCTCACATCGCTCCAGCAATTTCTCCATCTGTCTGACTCGTCCGGATATTGGCTGAAGGTTTCCTTCCAATTTCGCCGAGCAGGTGATAGGTTTCCAGTTTACTGGTATATTTCTCTTTCTCGCCCTATTTCCGAGTGAAATGCATTAATCGTTGAGCTTCTCAAGATTATACAAGGAAAACATGACGCGATTAAGCACCTTGCGCCGGTAAAGTTTTGAAAGAATTCATGTGAATAATTTATACACAGGTGGTATTGTTTCTTTGTTATAGAATTATATTTTACGATTTTGCGTTAAAATACTAATAATATTTAATTGTCGTTTTTTTTAATTTACGCACGGTTCCGTCAAAAATTTCATCGAGATATTCTCCAGTCATCTTGAGTGTAAGAGAGGAAGAAATAAAAATAAAATTTTATGTAGCTTGTTTATAAGATTAATTTGTAATTGAATCTGAGTGTTTTAACTCCAGTCAATTCGTAGTGAGTAAATACGAATATATTACCACCATTTTTTAACGCATGAAGGTGAAAAAAAGTCCTAAATAACTGGTAAGATTCAAAGGTTGGGACGGAACTAGATTCAGTCCTCATGGACTAAGTGGTATGTTGCAGATTTCTTCTAAAATTATTGAACATTTTTGCAGGTATGGAGGACCATTTGACGAATCCATTCCCACGAGTGGACATTTTCAATAACGACCGTTTTCGAAAATAACGGCTGGTATTAGACGACTTCACAATAAAGAACGTTTTTCTGTGATTATTACTTTTATATTTGAAAATCGTGAATTTCGCTTTACAAGTCCTTAGATATTGTAAGGCCACTGAAAACAAGTGTCCTTTATTTCAGTACGCAAAAAATCAATTGAATGATGTTAGTAGTTTCCTCAGATCATTACTTGGTAAGCTGTATGTAGTAAGTATTACCTAATGAAAACGCACCGACACGAGGCTTTTCGTATAAACCAAGGTTCACTCTCGGATGTGTATCGGCACTTTGTGAATAGCGCTTATCTGAAGACCAAGTGTTACATTGCGCACTGTGTGAACTAACAGTATATGAAGGGTCGTACCTCTTGTTATTGATACAAAATAATTAAAACTTTACAATACGTTTTTACATAATTCGAAATCTTGATATTTGTGACACCATATAGCTTCCATAATATTTGCAGGAAAAACACTGATATATTTATTTCATTTTTGACAGAGGAGAAATCGAACTGGGGTGAATTTTTCGTACTTCTTAGAGGTAACTATTTTCGAATTTAAAATGAAAACTTGATTTCATCTGTCACGGAAAAAAATAGTACACAACTTTTATTAACTTTATTTACACATGTTGAAATGCGCTTTGGTTTCCATCCTACGAAATATCTCAATATACTTAAAAATTGCGATGGAATAAAAATTTTAATAGCTTCATAATAGCAGCTTGAAATTAGATGAATCAACTGAAACTTCAAATAATAATTACAGTACATTTATAATAATAATTTCCCTAAATTTTCTGACATAAAAGCAGTCACAAAATGCGTGTGACCATGCTCAGGAAGGTGAACTAATTTACTCTCCGGAAGCAAGCAAGGGACCTTTCCATCAATTCCAATCAAGGACACTAAGACAGTGGTGGATTTATCATTTCGATGCCCCAATGCCTACTTGTTGTAATATCTACAGAGTAATTTATCTAAACTTTAAATTATTTGGAAACTATTGCTTTTCAATTTTATCAATTGAAATAACTCATAATTTGAGACTAATAATAACAAAGTATTAATGAGACTGCCGTCCGTAGTTCAGAGCCTATACAAAAAAATCTACCTCCACCCGAACGTAAGCAGGGGAAAAACACGGGTCAGGATGGGGTTACAGAGTTAATGTACACAAAATTGAGTACGGATAAAAATAAAACTTTTATGAATAGTAGGAGACAATAATCCTCTGATTTTATCACTTAGTTTTTACATAGAAGTTAGTACTCCAGAATACTGAAGTGTCATATAGAAGAGCATGCTTGCATCGAGAACATATTTGCACCTTTGTGGTGCGTGTCTTCTCGCAGCTCGACGTATTCCCTTCGATTCAGGTTTATTTACAGTGCAAAGCAACGCTCTGAGGTTCGAAGCAAGCGAGGACCCTTGACGCTTTCTACGAACCCTAAAGGCGTTTACTTAAGCGGGCGTGAGTTAAAGAGATTGCTGTTGCGGTTTTCTCTCTTTTCCTCTGTTCACGGCGAAAGCGATATCGCTGGTGTTCACGACCCTCTATACTGGTCCGTAAACATCCATGCTGGAAGAGATCTCGCTTCTGATGCCCAAAGTGCCGCATGTATTCTTATCAACTATTTGGCTTGTTGCGGGGATGACCGTTGTATCGGCACGAGATGCAGGGGCATCCTCCGACTGCGGTGGGTGGATAGCAATGAAGAATGATAGTGGGAGATGGTAAAACCAATTTGTGAAAGGAATATCAACATCCCAAATACCCGAGTTAGCGGCAACCTCAAACTTTGATTATGCAAATAGGATCGTTTGTGATAACTTTCGGCCAGGTGAAAATGGCGACGAGCCGAGAATCGAACCCGGGTCTCCTGCTTTTATCTCGGGGTTCCTGGGGGAACGCCTCCAGGGTTCGAACGGGTGGTGTATTAACCACTTCACCACCCATTCACCCTCCAGAGCTGTACACCGTTTTCACCATACCCAACCCCAGAAGACCTGAACCAAGGCAGGAGACCCGGTTGCATTTCTGTGTCACGTTTTATTCCGGGGCTGGAACGACAACATTGCATATTCATTTTTGTCCCCGAGCGCACGGAATGCTGTTGAGGACGGGGGACGGGAGGGAGCGACGCCACCGAAAAGGTTCCCCGCGGAAACAAACGAATATTGAGTTGAGCGTGTTGGCATGCCGGAGAGGCTACCGCATGCTAGGGCTGAGGGAGGAAGACAGCGAGGATGGAGGACGGCGATTCGATGGAACGATCAAGCGAGGAAGCCTGATGTAGCGGTGGCTTGTGGTCGAAATGACCCGAAATAAAAAGGATAATCGAGGGGGAAAATGTGATAGTGGTGGAAAGGTTAAAAGAAAATAGTTTATTGAGGTTAGTTTACCTTACTTTTTCAAAATAAGGGAAAGAAAAGAAAAATCAGAAATAGCGAAATACCAATTTCTTAACAGGCCAATCAGGGATCGGAATTATTTACCTGCTGATGTCGTGGGAGCGCTGTCACTCAGCAAGCCCTCTTTAATTTAAGAGCTTACTAATTGAAAGGAGCAAACAAGTTTATAAAATGAAAATAAATTCAAGTTTTATTAACTCTTTCGTATTTTCGATGTATAATTTACTAGGTTAATATTTTTACCTACTATGTGCTTATGTACCTATGTGTATTTTATGTTCTGTTACATTATATGAAACGTTTATTTATGCTCTGTGTATTTTGTATGTAATTTTGTTATGTGATTGTACCTTTCTGTTCTGTGATTTCTTTGTGTATCTCCATGATGGCACGGAGTGACCTAATTGTAGCGATAAAGTCCTGTTCCATTTTGCTTAAAAGCGAGGATAAAAACGAGTGGGAGTAAGAGATTAGTTGACTGTTTTTCTATGTATTGGTTGTTTAACTGTTGACTGTTAATTGTTTAATTGACTGTTGGGTCGATGAAGACCTTAGTATTAGATTTATCAAAACTGAGCGAAAAGATTGACGTAGAATAATGCAGAGTTTGGAGGCATAGGTTTTAGAATTGAAACGCAGGAGGATAGGAAGAGAGTCGTAAATGTAGGGTGCTGCCATATGTGTTGAGAATACGATGGAGGTAAAAGTGCATTCGGAGCAGTACGTAAGAGCATTTCCTAGCAGTGGGTGCGAATGTTGAAGAGTATTTACGGTTTGGCCAGGAAAAAAGGCGTACAGTTAATATTGGAAGTTGGGAAATCTGAAGTCGGAGCACTTTTAGAGGGATCTACTTAAAGAAACAGGTTCATTGCGAATTATGTCACAGAAATTAAAACAGAAAATGATGTTGCGGATCTGTTCTTGCATTAGGTCTCTTTCGTGTCCATTACTTCCTGAATGAATCTCTTTGGAGACCTAAATTCAATGCAGATTCGTAGAAAAAATTTCCAAGTAGTACGATATTTTTTTATATTGGTGACGAATAATTTTTCTTGTTTGAAAACTGGGTTCTATTCACATTGTTGAGGTTATTCACATTTCTGTAAAAAATAAAATTAATACTTTACTCGGTTTAATTAATAAGATCTAATAGAACATACATTAAATGAATTAATGAATGTAATAGATGTCATTAACAAATACAAACATTGCTATTTTCTTTGGTGCTGCTTCTTGTTTCAATACTACCCTTTCACACTAAATGGAGAAAGTTAAAGAAGAACTATTTACCTTCACAGGAACCGAGGAAACGTTGTAGTAGTAGCAGGGACCACGGTAAAAGCATATTCTGAGAGGAAGGGTCAAGTGGTCACAAATTCGTGGCCGCGATTCTGTCCCTCGGGAATCCTTTTAACAACGGACTTTAACTCACGTTTTTGGAAACTCTTCGTGTTCAAAATTTGCATGTCTGATGGGTTGTTCCACAACTACAGTGCTACGCGCTAACCCAAAACTCCTTGGAACGCTCTTATTGCACGCCCTAACGACCAAACAGTCTGTGTACCACGTGGTCCCTAGAGCAGAGACCATTATTTGGCAGTCACCATCACGTAATGACACGGTAACCATTCCCTTGGGTGCTCCTCTTTCATCAGTTCTTATCAGAACAGGATGTTCGTAACGAACCAAACTTTTCCCATCAATAATTCAGTTTTGGGAGCAAGAATTACGATCTTTCATAATTGCTTTTAAATATTTGAGCATTTCGAGAGGAGAGCTCGTGCTCAACGCACTTTCTTTTCGTCTACGCTAGTGATAGATAGCAATTGTATAAACTTTATTTCATTGAAAACGAACCATTCACGAATGATGGTGATTTCAAATCGATTGCAGAGTGCAATCAATTTAAATTGTTTTCCCGTTACGACGAATGTGTTACGGAGGGTGGTGTAGTGTCACAACAAACATTCATACTTGCCGTAATAAATGATACCAATCACGCGTGGATTCAGCGATGAGGTACTAGATAGTTTTCAGGAGGAAATTTCAATTAGTTTCTCTATCACTTTCTGGGTGTACGGGAAAGAGGAGATAAGAAACCAAAGTGAAATACATCACCCTTTCTTGAATTATTATTATTATTATTATTATTATTATTCATTTTCTCGGAGATACACATCCGGTACATAATGAGTGAGGGGCCATTACGGCATACCTCTCTCCTTGCTAATCTTTTATGCTTAACACAGTGCGCACTATTCTACAAGTTTCTAAAATAACTCATTTCTGTGTTTTAATGATCATTTCAGTTGAGTTTCCTATTTTTTCAAGGTATTTTCTAAGATTCTTATTTACTAAACCATTTGCTTTAATAACTATAGTAATGATATCTATGGAATAAAGTCAGTACATTCATTTGTACTCTATAGCCAGAGGAATGTATTTGGATATTTTTTCTGATTCAGCTTTATTGATGTTGTGGTCTGCTGGGTGAGTGACATCAATGAGAAATGCAGATGTAAGTCGTGGAGGAGGATGTCGGGTTTGTTGGCAGTAATTGTTTTGTAAGTATGAATAGGGATGTCGTTCTGTATCTCTCCATGGTAGGAGGGGGACGGAAGTCGTAATAAGGAGATTTTTGGTTTTCTAGTAGAAGTTCTGTTTTTATTGCGAGACCCTGGTGAATTGTATTTGCAGTTAGGTAGTGGCGATGTAAATATTCTGTATTAGCCAGATTTGAACATCCAGTTATTAGTTGATCTATTGTTTCTGAGTTTCGTTGACATATTCTGCATTCATCATTTATGTCTAATTTTTCAATATATCTTTTGTAATTCTTAGTGGCGACAACCTGATCTTGAATTGCATGAATAAAGCCTTCAGTCTCACCAAATAGAGACCCATCTCTGAGCCAAAGCCTCGATGCGTCTTTGACGGAAATGTTGAGAGAATGGGGAAATCCACCATGGAGAGCTTCTGACTTCCATTCTTCAATCCTTGTGGTTGTGGTGATAGTGCGATAAAAACTGTCATCATTCAGATTAAGAGGAGAGAAACCTTTGTCTGATATGAATACTGCATTGCGAAACGGTGATGTTGTGGCTCTGGAGAGAAAGTATTCTTTCATGGTAGTCACCTGTCTATTGCAAAGTGATAGAAGGTCTAAGAGACCTCTTCCCCCTTCTTTCCGAGAGATATAGAGTCGTTCTACAACTGAGTGAGGGTGATGAATTCTGAATTTTGTGAGAGTTTTATGTACTAGAATGTTAAGGTTATTTAGGTATGTTTGGGACCATGGCACTATTCCGATAAAATACGTAAAGACTGGTATACTCCACATATTAATTACTCTGATTTTGTTCTTGGCAATGATTTCTGTGCCTAGGATTTTCCGGAGGCGAAATTGAGAAAACCTTTTGCAATTCTTGTTTACTGGCCTTGTTGTTCAGTGACAGTATTTGTTTGAACCCTGGGTATTTGTAGGTGTCTGAACTTTATTATTATTATTATTATTATTATCATCATCATCATTTATTTCATTAATACATCTCAGCTTCTGCTGGTATAAATAAGGTACGGATACAAATCAAACATTCTGGCTAAAGAATTTACGCACTATTCGTGTCGTATTTAAAATATCTGCCTTCTGGAGAAGAATATACACTTCTCTCCTTATACCGAGGATTTTGAGACTCTCATGTAGGGCTTTAGGGATCACACCAGTTGTCGATAACACAATTGGTACAACATATACCTTACTAAGCTTCCACATCTTTTGAATTTCATCACTTAAATCACCATATTTCCGTTTCTTCTCAGCTATTGTGTTTTGGATGTTGTGCGTATTAGGTACCGCAATGTCAATGATATGCAATTTTCAATTCCTTATCGCGCAGAACAATATCAGGTCTGTTATTAGGGATACATCTATCACTTATAATTGACCTGTCATAATATAAAGATACCTTGTAGGAATCTAACACAGAGGTTACTTCATATTTATAATAAGGCATTTTATCCTTCATAAGTTTTGAATTTAACGCTATTTCTTGGTGGATAATAGCTACAATTTGATCATGACGATGTAAATACTCTGATTGACACAGGGTACTACAAGCGGACATAATATGCTGGATGGTTTCTGCTTTATCATTACATTTCCTGCATCTGTCGTCTTTCACACTAGGGTCCTTAATAATGTGTTTCAGGTAATTCTTGGTGTTAATAACTTGATCTTGGATGGCTATAAAGAAACCTTCAGTCTCAGGAAAGAGATCCCCACATCTCAACCATGCGTTCGACGCTTCTTTGTCGACATATGTTTGGTCAAGGTCATGAGGGTGCCTTCCATGAAGAGCCATGCTTCGCCATCGATTATGTTTTTCATTTCTGCTTTGGATGTGGCTATCCACATTATTTTGAAAAGGGTCAATTGATAGGTTTAAAGGCGTCAGTTTAAGATCTGCTTGACTTACACTTCGGTGCAGAGTTGACACTAGTTTCTTAAGGTGGAAATAATCTCTCAACTTCTGGACTTGCCTGTTATGTAGATTTTTAATATCGATTAACCCTCTTCCACCTTCTGCTCTTGGTATTGTTAACCTAAGCGTATTTGCGTTCGGGTGGTGCTTCCTGAATTTTGTCAATTCAACTCTTGTTTTTCTCATGATATTTTCCAGATCAGTATCTGACCATGATATGATACCAAATGAATATGTCAAAACAGGCACTGCAAATGTGTTGATTGCTTTAAATATATGTTTACTATTTAAGTCCGTTTGACATATTTTCCTCACTCTTAATAAGTAGTCTTTGGTAAGTGAATCTTTCACCTTTGTATGATTTATTTTCTTCCCTTGAAAGTATCCAAGGTATTTATAAAAGTCACCCTCGTCCATTGCTTTCATAGATTCACCCTGGTTAGTCTCAAATCCTATAAGTTCATATTTCCCTCTAGTAATATTGATGACTTTGCATTTGTCCAGACCAAATGTCATGTTGATGTCACTCGAGAACTGTTCAACTTCTCTAATCAATTCTTTAAGCAGGTTATGTGATGGAGCATAAAGCTTAAGATCATCCATATATAGGAGGTGTAATACAACATGTTCTGAGCCATTTGAATTCCTTTTCGTTTCAATACATTAGAAAGAGGATTCAGGGCGAAACAGAACCCTAAAGGACTTAGTGCATCGCCCTGGAAAATTCCTCTGTTTATTTTAATCCCTGGTGTAGTAATAGTCTGCTCGTCCGTGACCAGGTAAATATCAGTTCTCCAACTTTGCATCAGATGTCTTAAAAATTTAACAAGAATCGGGTGCATTTTATAGATTTCAATTGCTTTAATCAGCCACGTATGTGGGGAAGAGTCATATGCCTTTTGATAATCTATATAGCAGCAGGATATTTACTGTTTTTTCCTACTGACTTGGTTTAGAATTACAGAGTCTATTATCGATTGCTCCTTACATCCTTTAGCTCCCTTGCGGCATCCTTTTTGCTCTTCTGTCATGATATTTTGGCTTTCAACATGCAAGTTAAGTATCTGTGTGGTATAAGATGTTATGATTTTATACATGGTCTGAAGGCATGTGATAGATCTATACTTTGAGGGATCTTTTGTCAACTTTCCTTTTGGTATCAAATAGGTTTTCCCCTGCGTTAAAAATTTTGGGACTGTTTCAGGACTAGCCAAAAACTCATTTATATAGCATGTTAATTAGCTATGAACATTAGTGAACTTCTTATACCAAAAAATGTGTATATTGTCACTTCCTGGACTTTTCCAATTATGTGTGTTGTCAATAACCTTCTTCAGAGTTTCAGCAGTAATCACAGGTTCCTGCATGTCTGTTATCATGCTAGTAGCTTTTTCTTCCTCTTTTATCCATTTTGCTTCCTGATTATACTCTTTTCTGTTGGACCATATATCTGACCAAAATTCTGTTATATCATCTCTGCTTGGTGTTTCTTTGCTATCTCCATCATCTTTTTCTTTACTTAGTTTTTTCTTTAGTTTCCTGTAAAACTGTTTCTCTTTATTGTTAAATTGATTATTTTGCTGTTTCCTTCTATCACATTGTGAATATCTCCGCAATCTTGCACTCCATGCTGCCAGTTTTTGCTGTAGAGTATCAATAATACTAGTTATATCGTGGTTAGGGCAGTCGCGTTCAGTGTGTGATTTGTATTTCTTTAGGATGGTTATGGCTTTACGCCTTAGCTTCTTGCTAGGTTTTCCCTTACTGAATTCTAGAAACCTAGCAATTTCTGTCCTTTTCGTTCCAATTTTCCTACTCAGTCTTCTCTTCCACTTGGGTACATTTTCCCGGTGGTGTCTATCGCTTTGTTTGTTAGGGTCCACTATCTTCGCTCCATTGCATCTGGCAGCAGTAAGTGCAGCGCAGTAGATTAGATTATGAAGTTCCTCAAAGTCTTCGACATATAAATATCTTGGTAGTACATATTTGTCAAGTAATTCTACATTTTTGGCAAAATTTCTAGAACCTTTCTGTTTAGGAATTTTTGGTCTCTTGGTTGGATCTGTGCCCATGTATTCTTGCATCGTTGTTCTGAACATATCATCTATACGATTAACGCAGTCCTTGTCCTCTTCCTTATTCAGATTTTCGTCACACGGCACAACTATGTCTGCACCCCGTCTCTCCAGTTCCTCTTGGTCATTAGATTCTTCAGCATTCGCCTTAGAGATGCTTACACATGGAGGTGTCTCTTCGTTCTGTTCTTGTACAGCGATTGCTTCCTGCTCGGAAGCAACCTCTCTATTTATCAGATCTAGTAGGTCACTTGATAAGAGTTTGTTCTTCACAATACTTCTTCGATGATCCACTATACTCTGTTCCGTTACTGGAATAGTAGGATATTTCTCTACAAAAGCCTGGTACAATTTATATCTATAGGCAACCATATCTGTCTCTAGCCTGGTTAGTTGGAAATAGGTCCGCATAAGGAATACATTTATATTTTGGGTCCATTTAATGCGGACATGTCTTTTTCCTGCCGTAGTGGTCTCAGGTAAAATTGGGTTACTCCCCTGAGAAACAGATTCAGCAGTCGTAGCACTTTGCGATGTTTCTTGACTACTTTTCATTGTTTTGGCTGTATTAGATTCGGGTGACCCGGTAGGAGCCCGCCTATTCAGCATCCTACCACTACCGGTTCACATGCTGTCACTTCCAGCGACAGCTCCAGAAGTGCCCTGGCGCTCCCCAGGCAGCGACGTCTTTTCCGAGGCCTTACGACTTTTCAATCTTGTCTCCATCTTCGATGGGTGTGCTTTTTTACCCTACGGCCAGGTGGGATGGGGAGGGTGGGATAGGATGTTAAGGGTAGGAGACAGGAGTCTATGAGCTACTCAATCCACCCATTGACTCCTGAGGGTGAGGGAAAGTGTTCTGAAAGGAGACATAGGGAAAGGACAGTGGTCAGCTGCTCCTATTAGTCGCCTTTTACGACAGGGAGAGATCCCATGGTGCTATTCTTCAAGTGGTCCCGGACGTCATACTGGTTTTATTATTATTATTATTATTATTATTATTATTATTATTATTATTATTATTATTATTATTAGCGAATTCTATTAAGCAAATGGCTCAACTTTTATTTGGGTTCTTGTTGTTGTCCTAATAGACTTTCATTCTCTCCGAGAAAGCTTGTTTACGTTCTTTCGACCACTTTGGTCTGTACTGTTTCTGTTTTTGTTGCTCTGGTATAGCTTCCCATTTGCCCACTTAGCATCTGAAGTTGTCTCTTTCTAAAATGTCGGTTGATCTTATGTATTCATTTTTTAGGTCCTTTCGTACTTCTTTTAGCCAAGGTGTTGAGTTTTTCAGTGAGGTTACGTAATCTATTATCTTTTTAGTCAATCGACATCCGTTTAGATGTCCAAAGAATTTCATTCGCCTTTTCTTGAAGTCAATTTCGATATTTGTAAACTTTTCTGTGGTCATAATATAACGTTTTGATTGATAGTACTCTGTAACCGTCTTCAGTGAGTCTCGCTCCTAAAATTTTCCTAATTATTTTTCTCTCTTCTGTTTTGATTTTTTCAAGTTCGTATTTTCTGTTAAGTGTCAGTGTTTCGCTTGCATAAAGGACTGTTGGTTTTATGACTGCATTGTAGTGCCGAATTTTTGTCTCCTCTTCAAGATTTTGTTGTTGTAGGGTTTTTGGACTATTTATTATTATTATTATTATTATTATTATTATTATTATTATTATTATTATTATCATTTTCACTTTCAAATAGAATGGCTGATTGTAATGTACAGGAAATCTGCCAGGTACCTTACAGTACTACTGTCATGATAGAAACTTTCTGTGTGACACGTGTTCAACAAAACAGACTTCTGTATTTTAGGTACCAAGAACCCAACATCCAAATTGTCCAAACCTCTCTTTAGGACCTTAGGCACTATCCCAGTTGCAGATATCACAAGAGGAACAATTTTGACGGTCTCCAGATGTAACAACTCCTTCAATTCTTCAGCCAATGCTGCATACTTATTGATCTTTCCTACTTGAGTTGTCCTTAGATTTTGATTAAGCGGGTTGGCCAAATCAATTAAAAACGCACACCTCTTTTGCTTGTCCATATACATGATGTCTGGTCTGTTAGCTAAAATTGACAAATCAGTGCGAATTGACCAATCCCAGTTTATTTTAGCGCTGTCGTTCTCAAGTACTTGAGTGGGTTGGTCCACGTAATACGGGCACTCCTCTAATATAAAACAATTTAAAAGAGTGATTTTCTGATGGATGATCTTTGCAACATCGATATGTCTCTTAAGGTATTCCGTTGCAGCTAGTGATGAATAGCCTCCAACATTATGGTCGATCGTTTCCCGGGTCAGGCCACATCTACGACAACTTTCTTCTACTCCTCCTCCTTTGAGGATACGTTTCCTGTAGCATCTAGTGGCGATGACATTATTTTATTATATTATTATTATTATTATTGATGGATGTTTGATCGACTTGATTCGCTACTTTCAGAACATGTAACTGTTCAAATTGAAATGTTGTTTTGAAGAGCGCTGTGATTTATTATTCTATTGCGTAGAACATACTTGAGCTCACAATTACCGAACACAGTGTAATTACAAGGAAATCAAATGACCCATTTACGATTAGTGGAGATTCGAAGCCAAATTCCGAAACATGATTTCACTTGCTTTTCTCACGGGTTTGAAAGAAGGACGGAAGGTAGCATTGTGTGTCACCACAAGCTGTATCCTAGTTTTATCCAACTGTATCAAGTAAGACCGGATGTAATGACGGGGTAACATAAAAAAAATATTGCGGAACAAACTGATACTGATTTCGTGCCGCACGATTTCTCAACATGTGTCAAATTCAATATAAAAATTTATGACGTCCACGTGAAATATTGCTAAACTGCATTAACAGAAATTCGATTAAAAATGCTGTATTATAAATGTTTGATATTTTGGTACCATAATTTCTGGTCGTGAATCTTTCAATATAATACCATGAAATGAAGATTTTTAAAGAACATACAGTGTTCTTAGATCTTTATGATATATTTTATTACTCGGAGATAACATGTAATTTAAACAATCCATTGTGAATTCAAAAAACCTGGACAAATTTTGAGGTGATTCAGATGTTAAAGGAAAGAAGACTGTCGTAACACATTTATCCCGGGGTCATGTTGTAGCAAAAAGGTTCATAACACTTCAGTATCCACGCGTAATGGAATTACGTGAAATCTCGTGTAAACTATACGCTTAACACAACCACCGTTTTGTTATTGAAGGGTAATAATTTTGATTTAATTTGTCATTTTGGGTGCCTTGGAAAATTTTCAATGAGTTAAAGGTATTAGAAAAAATCACGTTTGCGAGGCGTAGAAAGAAATTTGAAATATTTTTAGAAAATCAACGAGGCTTTGAAGATTCGCAGATCACATCTTAAGGGCTGAATATTTTGACGCATCTTTACTTCAAAACATAGAATCCGATGAAATTATTTTGAACAAATTTTCCAAGCCAGTCCATAGAACCTCTCGTATCGTGTAATTATCCATATTATTTCAAAATATCATTCTTTGTTATTCAAACTTATTGTTTAATTTTAAAAATTATTTTTTAGCACTATTTCCTTATATTGTTTGACAAATTCGATTTATTATTATAATCTTGTTTTTAAAAACTCTCAAATCATTTTTTATATATAGTAATTTTTATACAGAAGTACAAATTAACGACACGGGCACAAATCTGCACTTCTGAAATGAACGTCTGAGCTGTTATTCAATTAATATCCCATTTCTGTTATGAGGTAAATTAATTAATTATAGGAGGATTGAGAAGGACACATGGTGGAAAAGTCTAAAATATACGGGGTTGCTAATATAGGAAACGTGTCTCTATCTCATTATCTGGAAGACATATTCACATATCTTTTTCTACTTTTCTCCAACTTATAAAATGAGTTTAGAAGGTCTTGAAATAAGAAGGAAACTTAGCAATTCTAATTGATGCTTTCTTATCGAATTCGCCGGACCAATTTTTCGAGGTGACTCGCTAAGCGTCTCGAGCACTTTCACACATTCACTAACACCACCACAGGACAAAGAACACTCGACCATCAGTACAACCTACCTCAATGTTGTCTCTGCGTTGAATACTTATGAATACTTGAAGACCCAAGGACAGCAAAACCTCGTCACTAAATTCTAATATGGAAAGTGGGAATGGTCATTGTCAGTAGAATACGTAGTAACCGTGTGAATATGGTCAACCACCCAGAAGTATGCAAATAGAGAATATACAAATAAACGCACGTAATGCGTTAATTACATGATCATACCTCTCAATGAATGTGGTCTTCTAGTATAAACATTTTTCTGTTTAGGTCTGAAGATAATAAATAGAAAATCTTTTTTAAAAACAAACTTTTATTTAAGCCATGTACTAAAACAAATATAAGTTTAGGAATTTATGAAGGTAATACAATGCGTAATGAGAACAACTCCAAACGTATTTCACATTAGTGGACCTAATAAAAATAAACATACTTACTATTTTTCTCTCTAAAAATGATTTCATGTTTTATATTGAATTATTTGTCTTCGAAAACTTGTCGCGCGAATTGTAAAGAAAATACGATCGTACATACTTCGGCAATTACTTACTTGCTCTCTTATTTTTATTAATTGCCTGTTTCTAAAAAGAATTTTTATTTTTGTTTTATACTTTTTAGTATAATAATTTGTTTATTTATTTGTCGTAATAATTAATCTTTCTTGTTCACGTATTCGCAATAGTCATAATTCTTCTTAAATACAAAATTTTATTTAATATCAATAAATATCGTTAATAGCCTCCGAGTAATACACCTTCCGGTAGCATAAATATCCTTTTGAGAAGCGATCGTCATGATAAGATGAGAATTTCCTTCACTGTTCGCAATGATGAGATAAGAAGTTATAACGAAAAGGCGTAGGTTATGTAATTCGTTATACTAAATTGCATGAAGAGACGGATTGCATTTAAAGGGACGCTTCACGGAAAAAATGCGTCACGAAAGATTTCATTTTAGACATCATAACATTGCATTGCCATCGGATTTTTGTGTGAGAGCCTAACTTTAACTCTGTCGGTTGTGGAGAACTGGTTTAAAATTCAGTTTCAATATTTGGCCCAAACATAATAACAAACAGGTGAAGTTAAATAAAAGCATTTTAAACATTGACTACATTTTCTAGTTTTAAATCATTATGTCATAAAAACCTCAGCAAACATGAAAAATATTTTCAAAATTTAATACATACCCAAATCTTATACGTATTTTAAAATATTTTCTTAAATACTTTTACGATAGTACGAAGTAGATACAATATGACCTTCTGTTCTAATAGGGGCGAATTTAAAAAAAAAAATTTTACAAAATGCCGGATATGTTTATATACCTATTGGAAGTTGTTATGAAATAACAGGAAAGTACTTTCTGTGTGATTATCTTGTTGTTTTGTTCCATATTATCCAAAATTTGTCGCTTAGTTTTTTTTGTCTTCATCCTCTGCAATCTCATTCAATGAGTAGGAGTTGGATTAAAATATTGACTTTTTGTTGTACCTACTTCTATCTATCTGTAATATAAGTTGTTTTTAACAACTTTATTGAAGAATATCTTCTTTCTCAAAAAAATTAAAATTAAATAACCAATTTCGATTAATGGCCGTAAATAGAAAATTCAAGACATGTACAAACGTTTTCCCGTAACTGATTTTTCTTTGTGCAGTATTTTGAAACTTTTCTACGAAACTGCACCCTTTCTCTATGACATTATTCCTCTAAACAATATCAGGTAACGAGAAAAAAAAAGAAATACTTTGTACAGAAAGTCAACAGAATGTGCGCCACACAAATAGCCTCTCTCATGTCGTTTTCTCTCGTTTCCTAGGAGAAAATAATTACGGTCAATAACGGATGATAGTATAATAGTTAACGAGCGGAATAGTCATTTCTTTAGAAATGTTTTCCACTTTAAAACACAGTTGTGTGGTTGAATAAGCAAAGTGACGTCTGTCAGATGGATCACTGAACGAAAGCAGTTATTTACACGTTTAAAAAATGAGCAAAGTAACGCCATTTTAAAAAAGATTTGAATAACATTGATCCTCTTTAGGACGCCTCAGAATATGTTAATCCAAAAGTGCAGACCAAACCTCTGAGACAAATACCTTGGTATACGTCTCCGAACACTGAATTTGAATTTTTGGGGCTTGTCCCCAATCCATTTGGGAGACATAATTTCCTTTTGAATCACTTGGCAGTGTTTTATCGTGAGATACGTTTTTAAAGAAATGAATCGGCTCTTTTGGTCGAGGGAACTACACCACAAAGCTGTTAATGAGGATAAGTGATGGTTTTTCCTTCAGTCAACGTATCGCAACCCCAATTAATCATCCAACCACAAAGGCAATGTATCATCTTGAGACTGCCACTTTCGATATACGAGTTCAGAAATTTGTGTTGGGAAATGAATATTGGATAAAATAATGAAATAAGAGATATACCGGAAATGTTATTTACTCTGAAACTTGTGTGTATATTGAAACTAATGGAACATTCGGTATTAAAATAATTATTCAATTTGGCGTCAATATTTTCGTGTACTATCATAGTAAAATTTTTATTTTATATACCATCATTTAAACGGATGTAAAATTTTACGTCTTCTTAAATGGTCGTATATAAAATTAAAAATATATTATTAACTCATAATTGTGATGCTTAAGTTAATTGTTGGTACATTTATCAACGTCCCATTATTGAAAATTTTAATTCCCGAAGAAACTCTTCTTACTTTTGGTATATAAATAACTTACCTACGCTGTCAAGAGCAAACACTCGTTTATATCAAAGACAAGGTATTTGACGTGTTTTGTAAAATTTTTTTTAATGTCCCACATTTTTTATGTCTATAAATTANGGGGGGGGGGGGGAACACATAGTTAAATTTAAACCTTAACGTGTGGCGTTACGTCGTAATGTTTTCGATTTATCTCACTTCGCCGCTATGCTGTTTCCTTTGGCTGTTGTCAAAAGAACATATTTCTAAAGCCGAATATGTCATGTGCAGATCGTCTCACGTACCAATATCCCTCTTCGTTGACGGTGTTCGTGACAAGTTGTTCCGAGCCTTCGTGGTATATGTATGTGAATTGTCTAGAAGTTTAGATATATTGCCATACATCGGATTTGTTTTAAATGTTGGCATGGGGCATGTATCATACAACTGTTGAAGCACGTCGCGCCAGTCGCTCGTTCTGCAGAGCAACGTATTATTAGTTTTCCATGTTTTTGTTCGCGGCGCCGTATGTTAGGGGTGGTTACTGGCGTCTTCGGAGACCATTCAACTGAGCAAGGATTGGAAACTGAGAGATTTTTTGCAGATTTTTGGTGCTTTATAATGAAGTTTGTTGGATGGAAATAAATAAGAAAATATTGTTTAGTACTATGAGAGATTCAATACTATGACTTTAGAAGTGCTATTGTGTTTCCCCCCTCTTTATCGACAGATTCAAATAATATATCCTCGTTTCGGGTTTTATTTCATCCTCTTCAAATATGAATTTTGAGACAGCAATAGTTTCAGTTACGTGCCACAATATGACATTTCCTCATACTCTTCGAAGATAGTAATTCATCCTAGATTTTAGATCGTTCACATATTATGATTACTGTTTGTATTTTACTATATTATAATAATGTATAATGCACATATTTATTGGTTTAAGGCGTGATAAACAGAATGCTAATATCAGGTTCATACAAAATTAAATGTTTTTTATGGATTTTGGTAGGAAAATTCGCAAATATTTAGTATGTTTCTTTCAATAATGTGAAGTGAGAAAAAAGTTTTTTCATAAGTAAATATCCCAGTTAGAATTGCTTTGAATTTACATTTAATGTGTCTGTGAGTTGCTGCAACTGTAGTGGTTTCATTTCAACAGGGACACCTTTTATAAACTACAGGGGATTCCATTTCTGCTATTACTCCAGGAAAAAATATAAGAATTATGCCTTTTGCCCAAACATGATGGCAAATTGGAACTGGTATGTATGAAGTTACACTTTAAATGTAATTCTTTGTTACTTTCCATGCAGAGACATCCAGGTGCGTAGCCAGGTCTTGTGGCGGGGGAAAGCCATTTCTGCGTTTTGCATACTTTTGTTAAAAGATCTTCCTTGGTGAAAACGGGAAGTAAATTTTAGGTTTCTTTCAAAGGATAAGTGATTTTAAATTTACATAATTGCACCATTATCAGATAAAGTATCACCTAGAGTATAAAATGTGTACGCTCTAATTAGATTATCTACTTCATTATGGCAAATAATAATACATCATCTTATCCCTCAAATAAGTGCGCTGAAACGTGACACAAACCCCTATCAAAGGTTCAACATCTCGTAAAGTTAGCTTGATGTTTGTCAACGAGCGTGAATTGCAGATGATTCAACAAATGCTCCAGTAGCGGCGATATCGCCTCTTATACTTTATTTTCAATATATTACGAATAATAACATTTTTGATTGATTCGCATGCTAATTAATTGACCAGGTACATGATTTACTCCCGGAAAATTTGAATGACATTCGTCTTTTTTTTATTTATTTTGTTTCTGAGTATTGGGGGGGGGGGCAGTTCCCCTCATGACCCGCCTTGGCTACGTGCATGCTGACGTCCACTTGGCGAATCTCTTGTGACGTCACGTTCGACGCTGACCTCTCGCAGTGACCTCTGCCCGTCGTGAACACAAACCTCCGAATTGAGGTTTCCGTCAAATGCCATTTCTCGATATTTGGCCTCACCCTGCTTCCCGTCATGAAGTGATGTTCCGCTCCTCGACGAGAGCGTTGCTGCGTATCGGTAGCGGCGAGAGACCACGTGGTCGTGTGTGCGCATGAGCCACGAACAAGTGAGAGAGTCTTCTGGATGTTACGCCTCTCTCATGGCCCGATCTGCGCTTGTGTGTCGAACGTCGAGAACGGCGCGTTGCTCCCGACTCGTGGCAGGCGTGTTGACTTTGAGTTGGCCGTGATCGTGTAAACTTTGGCGCTGAGTGCCTATGAGCACCTACAAATTGATACCGACAGTACCTCTGAATAGGAACGGAGTTTAGGATGGGAGGTTGTGTCCCACGGAACAACATGAACTTCCCCACCCGACCAACCAAGGAAAATTAATTTTCTCGCGTTCGTGTTCCTCTACAAGGAATGAAGCTCCGAAATGAAACGTCACGTTTGTCCCTGAAATTAATAGTAGATTGACCTCTAGCATGTTTCTGAGGGAATTATAATTTGAATGATTTCAAGAGTAGGGGTAGAATGTGAATTATCTTTCTCATTTTATTGAATCAATTGTTTTTCATTCACTTCAAAGCTATGCTTTCTCCAATCCAACAAATATGTTCCAAGCTTAAAAAAATTATATTTATATTAAAGTTTTAAAATTCACTAAGAAAAAAATACCTAGTTGGTTTCTTCGAGTAACTATTGATACCTTTAAGTCATCTTCCAGTTTATATATTTGGTGCTCTTATTTGTTTGAAAAAGTACTACTCTTTATAATACAAATTCAAAAGGACATTTCAAACGTTACTACACATAGTTCTGGAGTTGGGACAATTTACATTTATTAGTTATCATCATACTACGAATTTATTGAAGAATTAATATATGATACAAACATCTCTACGAAGGGTGATTGTTGCTCTTGGTATTATGTTGGGAGAAGTAAATCGCCATTAATTAATATTGAAACATTATTGGGAAAATGGTTATTAATATCGACAAATCGGAGAGTAAAGGAAAACGCTCGCAAACTTTTTTCTCAGAAAATAATTTGCTTCGCTCCAACTACGAATGACTCGTTGAAAGGCTGGACTTTACTGAAAATAAATAATGAATTGAGAAGAAACTCTTAACAAGAATGACATCCTTTCATTTCGTAAGCTCTGTTTCCTCGGTATCTGGCGAGACCAGTTTTTTTGGAAAACTGATTTTTACTACGTCTTATTTGAAGGTGCGTCTTTAAAGGAATAACAATATATATTTGTACGTATCTAGTTTTCTTATTATGTTTAGAATGATTTTTCTCGAGTCCAGAGATTGTCGTATATCCAACATCTACGTGTCCAACTCTCTCTCACTCTTTGTTCAGTTTTCCCTTTAGCTGTTTGCTTTCTCTTTATTCTTTGAAAAGCATCCACCATTCTGGTTTAATACATATCGTAGAAACGATCAAAACTCGAACTACGGTGACTATTTTAAAATGAGAAGGAAACGACTTCTATGACAAATACATGACAATAATAATAATAATAATAATAATAATAATAATAATAATAAATTTATTGTCAAAAAACAGTACAAACTGCGTATGACCACGTGGAGGACAATAAACTAATTTACTCTCCGGAAGCAAGCAAGGGACCATCCCATCAATTCCGATCAAAGGCAGAGGCGGATTCAAAAATTTCAGCTAAAATTCCTAGATAAGATAAAAAGTTAGCTGCAAGTTAAAATACTAATAGAATGTCAATATGTTTGTATTTTAACGCAAAAAATTTACATGTACAAATTATTATCGAACTATAGATTATTCTGAGTATAGTTTTTAAAAATCATAAGAATTGAAATAACACTAAATTCACGATTTATTATTACAATAAACATGTCCCTAGACAAAGCCTAGAGAACTTGTATAAGAAATCCGCCTCTACCCGAAGGAAAACCGGAGCAAAACCCGGGCCAGGGTGGGTAATAAAACCAAAGAAGGACAATAAATGATTTCTCTCATTACGCGTACCTGTCACTCACAACACGGCAATGTAAATCGTACATACATCATAAATATTAAGAAAAGAGAGATTATCTGTTTTGCATAATACGATGGAAATCGTGATCAGGAAAACCCGTGTTGTTGTGGTTAGTTAGTTTGTTTACTACTTGTGGAGACGAAGGTTCAATCCCCAACTGATCCAAGAGGAATGTGTCGTTGTAGACAAAAGGTGCGAAGTAGGTTTTCTCGCAGTGTTCTCGTTTTATTCCTCTATGTACACTCACCATCATTCACTCTTCATGTTACTCATGCATTATCTGCCTCGGGGATGTACGTCAGAAAGGGCATCCGGTAAAGTACAGAGGCATTATCCCGTACTCCATGACCGACACCGTATGAAACAAACTACAGGAGATACAATATATACAATGAAAATATTGAATATGAAATTCCTACAAGAATTAACTCACGTTACGCCAAGCGATGTGCTTGTTTGAGACTAGAATATTAAATCTTTTTTTTTTGTTTGCTAGGTAGACAGTAAAATAATTAACTTAATTACAATGCAGAGAAAAGAGCAACCATGGAAGTTCTCCAGGAATTTACTTTAACTGCTAAAAATTGATGGAAATAAGTAGTTAACAAAAATTATAATTTATCAGCGCGTTCTGGTCCAGAAAATGCTTTGTAAATGATACTATTGTTTCTATATTTTTGTGTCATGGAAATAAAATACACTATTATGACTTTGTACTCGAATAATTCGAAGATCAAAGTGATAGTTCTTGAACATAACGCGTTTGTGTTATATCATCTATAAAAATGATATAAAATAAAACAGCTCATTAAATTTATTGTGAGAAATTTGGGATACTGCATAATAAAATAGGGTGATAAATCCACTAGGAGTACAGTGATGAGAAAATGACATGAAGGTAAAAGAAATAAATTTTAAAACGAATCTAATCCAAAAATTATTGTTATCGAAATCTTTTAGTTATGAACATTGCTGATTTTCTCTGATCTAAGGAATGCCGATCGGCCAACAAAATTTTTTATTAAAAAAATCATTGCATTAATTTCATTCGAAATTTAGTATAGATAAAGCACACTAGTCTCTACTACTAAACGTGCATTCAGTGGAATGTCTGTAACGTCGAAAACGAGAAAAGTACTTGATAATGTGATATAAACGTTTGAAGAAATCTTCTTTAGGATTGTTACAAGTGCAGTGAAAAATTTTGTTGTATTAAAAGAATAAGAGCTAAGATACAATAAATCTTGGTTTCATTTTGGTAGATGGAGAACTTGACTCTCACCACCAGTGACTGACAAGATTATCACGTGTTCGTTAGGTACCAGTAGTGTTGAGCAAAACAACTAGGGACCTATTGTACTAAACAGTTGAACAAGCTTAGAATGTAAACCATTGTTTACATTCAAATACCAAATTACATTCAAATTAATTGAAAACAAGAAATAAAATGAATTCAGTGGTATTAGTTAAGGGTTTTGGTTATTAAGTGTCCTGCGAAAAAAATATTTTCCTTATGTCTGGACTTTGAGATTGTTCGTAATGAGTTTTACATACCTCAATTATCTTCGGGTATGTAATGGAAAACGTTCTTAGTGCCAAAAATATGTTTTTACAGGAGTCACAAAAAGTAATTAAACGCCATAATTTATTTCGAAATACTTTGGAAAAAGCATCATTGATCATTAGTTTGATGTTGTAACTAAAAATGCTTAAAAAATCAAAAGTGACATCTCAAACATTCTCCATATTTTATGTCAAAAAACCCGCTCGAAATACCACGGATAATATCGAAGAATGTATGTGCCTGCCCTGATTATCATAATGTTGTCTTAGTTATAGCAAATCTTTATACATAAAAATTCTTTTGTTACCCAAAAAATCGGCCACAACTTCATAGAAGGAAAACAAAGTTATAGTTTTCTACTGTTTAATTTTTACTGAACAATGTAGGTGCTGAATTTTCTTCCCGTTTGTATTCGTCATCGTCATATTCATTTTCTGAACTGCTCTGAATAACATCCTGGTCTTCACCTGGTGGAGATGGAATGGGAAGAGATGCATCATGGGAAACCGGAGGTTTGGACGACGGAGTTCCTGGACTCAGTAAATCTTTCTTAGTTTTAGCACAACAGCCTTCTACATTATTCCAACAAATATAACAATCGTGTACATGATTTTTAAGCTCACTTCAGAATATTAGATTTGCACTAGGCTTTTTTCTCGGAACTTTAGACGCTCAAATCGTGTGGGGCAAACCTTGTGTGGCGCCCAATTCTTGGTTTGATCTCCAAGTCTCGTGTCAAATTAAGCGCAATAGACACTTGTAATGTGTTGTCATTGCTTACCAAAAACATTGCTATCACAAAGATAACAATACACATTTGAGTTAATCAAACATTTCCGAGAACTAATTTCTAAGCAAACTCGAAATGACAACACAAATATGATCTCAAAGCCCCATAGTAGGTGAACAAAGATTTTTTCTCACCAATGACTATTTCCCGCCTAATAATTGGGTGGGTGTGACAAGAGCTGCCAACTGATTCCTCTTATCAAATCAAAATTAAGAAAACATCTTTGATTTTGCAACTTATTAAAAAAAACTGTTCGTGATAGAAAATAATAATAGTAGATCTTGAATCAGATCAAAAAATGGTTCAGAAACACCTAAAATTATATGATCATCATCACACATGCAACATAATGTTGTGGAAGCTATGTAGGTATCTTGGAATGTTTTCTTCGTTTTGTTTTGTTTTTTGAAATTTTTTTTAATTTAACGGTAGTACATACATAAAGAAACAAAAATATTTTTACAAAATATTTTGAGAAACCCGGACAACGCTGGGTGAAATTAGCTAGTACATTGTATTTGATACAGATAAATTCGGAAGATCTTTTATGGCTAATCAATGGGATAGTGAGCCAAATACGTCTGTTTTAGAAGAGTGCCTGACAAAAGAAGCTAAATTGATTTTTTAAATCATTATTTCTTTTTCTACGAATATAAGAAATAAATGACGAACAAGTGGATCATTTTTGCATAGATCAAAAAATGATTTGGTAAAATGTTTTTCTGTACAACTCAAAAGAAATACAACAGTACTGAGATCTGACAACATTAAATGTTACATTCGTGTTTCTGTATTTCAACAGGTTCTCCATAAGCAAACTGGTTGATTAATTGTACAGAAAGCGGTACAGAAAGCGATAAAACAAGTGTGAATATTCATGGTATGTTGCATCATAGTTCAATAGCCCGCCGTCTTTGGGCCCCGGAGCCCGGCGTAACGGTCTATGCGGCCGCTTCGGACAGTCCCGTCGCGACCCGATTCAGGCAGCATTCCGTGCAAGGATTGTAAAAAACAATCCATATGGCGACGGACAACGGACGCGCTAAACCGGACGCCGAAATCCGCGAGCGAATCCGACATTCCCACGCAGAGTCTACAACCTGAAACACTGGCGAAAGCAAGACTGATTGTGGCGGTGAGGTCGTAGGCACCCGGAATGTGTCATATATATACAAATCGATTAAGTATTCCCGGCATGGCGTAATGGGAGGACATACAAGTAAAATAATTAAACACGTTTTCCTCCATGGTTTTATTCCCTTTAAGTGGGCCCTCTTTAGACGGTATATTCGTTATCTAGCAATGCAGAAGCGTGATTTTTGTGATAATGATATATCCAATATTTCTAACAATATTTAATACAAATTTTTTATTTACTTCTCATTAAGTGATTTATTTTCTTTTTACTCTTATGATTTTCCTAATTATTAATATCACATTTTATATAAGTGTAATAAATTCAGAACTCGTTCGTAATTTTGTAACGAGATCATGCTCGTTGTTCCGACGTAAAAGCGTAATTCAATTCCATGTATATTGACAGCTACACAATTCCTTGATCATTGAAGATGAATAATGCAATCAACATCCCATCGACCCAAGATTATTTGACTCGCATACAAAAATATATGCATTCGAAAAAATGCGAGAGCGGTTCCGGAATGACAGCTTCAAGAAGTCAGTGGGGCCACTCGTGGGTAGCTTGCTGCTCTTACGTCCCTTGTAAGAAGAACATACATACGCGAGAACGGCACAATCGAAGAGAACTAACTCCCACGAAACGTTCAATAATGAGAACCCAAGAAATGAACAGTTACAATATTTTTTATATCCGTTGCGAAAAATAACTATGAGTTTGTTCGAATGGTGACTGGCCAGGAATTAAACCCAGGACCTCGGAGGTTCCGAGGTTCAATTCCATCCCGTCGCCATTACCCCTGACTAATTTCCCCATTATATTATAGAATGTCTATAATCCCACATTGAATACCACAGGAATTTTTTATTCGAATCTTTTCTCTCATTTCAGTTAATGGAGTTTTGCCACAATGCACAATCTTCTCTTGATACACCTTAGAGGCGGAGCAATACATACAAAACATGTCGCAGTGAATCCACTCAATTTCAAATCATTCCGGACATCAAATCTCTTGAAGCTGGTTCTCGGGGAAGTGCGTAAGTGTTGAGAAATCGGATTCTTTAGGTTGATGTACTTATGTACTTATTTTCAGACACCATTTAGACAAACAATTAGTTATCACAGTATTATCTACATATCGGCAAAAATATCACCGAGAAACCGACTTATTTCGGAAACTAATGCTCCGGGGATAAATTTTCAACCAACTTTTGACTAGACTGGGACTTTGTGAATTCAAAGAGCCAATTTTCTTCCTATATCACTGAAAAAGAGACATTTGTTACGAACTCGATTACAACATTTTCAAGTGCAGAAGTGATAAACTTTTTCTAAATTGCAATTTAAATCATACTCTTCCCTTACATTATCATTTTTATCAAATAAACTTGAACTTACAATAGAAAAGAATGTCATTGAACATCAAAATATTTTCATAATTGAAGTGAGTGGTTATCTGAAAATCCATCTACCGAGCAAATAACTTAATACCAACGGATTACCCAATTAGTGGGAATTGTAAAAAAAAAACATGATAATATCGGATCAGGGGAGAAAAATGGTATTTTTATCTTATCGAATAACCTCTGTTCTACACTCACTCGAGAATCGATTAGTAATCAAACACTCATGAGTGGGGGTGGATTGTTCCAGATTATTCATCGCACTCGTGTCACCTCCGTCTGTCTCTCGGTCAGGTGAGAGTGGCGATGAGTCGGGAAGCGAACCCGGGACTCCTGGTTTGATCGCAGGGGTGTTAACCACTACACCACCCGTTCGCCTTCCACAACTACACCATTTTCACCAGACCTAACCCCGGAAGATCTGAACCGAACCAGGAGATCCGGGTTCGATTCCCGGCTCGTCGCCATTTTCACCTGACCAAAAGTTATCACATAGCTTCTCCGCGTGAAGGTTCACGGAGGAAACATATGCACTTCCGTCTATCATCGTCAACATCAGGTTAAACGTCGCAATCCCCTCAAGGAGCGTAGCGTATAATCCTCCAAATCAAAGAATATCTGCCACCAAACGTAACTCGCTGACTATCATTTCCGTTCTCACCATAATAAAACAATGCTTCGGAGCGTTCAATCATCTCTCAAAACAAGCGTCGTTTGAACGAAATCACAAAGCCCCGAAAACTCCGTGTAGTTTTCCCACTTTTATCAAAAAATGAATCTTCGTCGTTTGCCTCCGGTCGCGAATGCCACCGAGTCGTACTCACCGTTATTTTGCTTCTGAGTTGCAAATGTACACGAGCCACTTCAGTCGTATTGCAAATCCGACCGGATTCAAAGAATTATCAAATCCGTCAGTGGTGAAATATTTCCTCTTACTGGATAGCGGATTTCTTGTCTAGGTCAAGTTTGAGTCATTTCTTGCGTTACAAGAGCAGATGTTTCACCAACTATACTTTTCCTCGATGGGTGAACAAGAGTTTCCCTGATTAACTGGAACACTAAACAAATGTTGATTTTCAGCGACAAATCAAAGGACCACGTATAAAAAAACCCTTCACTTTTGCTTTTTCTCGTAGATTAGACGATGGAAACTCAAACTTCGTGGATAAAGTGAATGATAAGCCACTCTAACCAATGTTAATGTTATGTGGTGCCACAGTCTAAATAATGTGTAAAATTGTATTTTCCTTAACCCATACAATTTATATTCATAACGTTCCCAAAAGAAAATGAGATTCTTGTTTTCAAAGGGAAGAATTTGTTCGCAGTTTCAAAAAGAAATCACAATATTTAACATTCGGTTGAGGGAGGCCAAATTCTGGCTGTTGTAGCCGTCCTGGAATAAAAAGTTAAAAGCTGTGTTTACGTGAAAGACAGTAAGTTCATCCTGAGAGGTGTATCAGTGAGATCAAAAGTATACTATCTATTGACCAACAAGCCATCGTTTATATTCTTAATTGTTGACTTGGTGACATATTTGTTTTTCTTTGTCTATAACATATTTGAGATATTTTAGTATTCTAGTAGATATGATTATTCTTTCCCGAATAATTTTCGGTGAGTTTGGGGCTGACAGAAGTGCCATCCAAATCATGCTACAGACAAAAAAGTGAAAAGTATGACACCAAAAGAACAGAAATGCTATAGAACAATTGCTTTTTACTGAGAATGGTGCCTATAATTTGGATTCCAAAATTTCTTCCACGCGCTTGAAGTGAATGGTCGATTTTCAGCCTTTGCTCCATCCACTCACATACACTAGAAGAAAAATTATGACAACCTTGATGTCACCAAAATCTTTTCAAGTAAGTGCGTGCTCATTTAGTAAATTTTGGTCGTCCTGGTCAATAATTTGATTTGAATTATAAATACGCCAATATGTACACGTCTCACAAGAAGAAAAAATTCACGGTCACATTATTTCCTACAAATAGATGGTTGTGAATAAACAATTGTTGCATAGTTATTGATCCTTTTGTTTCTGAGTGAATGTAAATTGAATGCACTGATGTTTGTAACATTAAACTCTTTAAACAAAAAATGTAATGTTTTTTACCAGTGCAATTACAAAAGGAGTATTTTTCAATGATACTATATCAGACCCTCCAATGGCTTTGTGTACATGTAATTCTAATTACATGATGCGTAAAGTGAAGAAAAAACTGTCTAACTTCTTTTGTGTTTGCCAAATTAACTTTGATAGTCAGTGTTTGTTTCAGTATTATGTGGTTCATTAGTGAATGTGTGTAATCCGCGCAATACACTACGCACCTCGATAGCTTGTATACTGATCCTACCCTACACCCAATTAAATCAATTTTATAGGAACAAGAGCACAATTAGCCTTTTACATGGAACGTGCGTAAAAATTATGGCTTCACACATGCACAGCGTGGCAAAAAAGTGGGAAGGCAGAGCAAATCAATTTAACGACAAAGAAACCAACGCGATGAACTAGAAATTAAAACATGCATCAAAAAAGCTCATCACGTGCTCAAAATGGTATTACATAAATTATTATTGCTGTATATGTTTTAATGCTATAATTGTTGTTGTTCATTTTTTCGTCCATTTGGAGCTTTGCATTCTTTCATCATCCTTTAGCGAGACTTAGAAATCTAGGACAATATTGGATGACTACGTCTCTCCGCACATTAATTTTAATCCCATACTTCGAATATAATGGAGTAAATTCCTGCTGAAACAAGCGTTTAAATATAGGTTGAGGGTCACGTTTATCACCAGAACCTCTTGTGAAGCAAATTATGCCATTATGGCAACCTTCGACCAAGTCCCGTTGAGTTCTATGTATCACGAGTCTTCTGCTCCTATATGAAAACTAATCACGAGTCTTCTGCTACAAATTCACCCCATGTGAGAACTAAATTAGCTAAAAGTGGAACTCAGTGGTTCTCACGCTTCATTGTTCATTTTTGAGTTATAGGTGATAATTATCAATGCAATTTCTCACCAACATTGGTAGTATACAGGAGAAATATATTTTCGTTTCGCATAAGGCTAAATGAAAACTCAGAATCATCATTTTCGCATTGATCTAAATGAATGGACGGTGTGAGATTTATTTACTGCAACGTCCGACGTGGGTTGTCGGAGAATCCGGGAACAAGTGTCAATTAAACAGAATACATGCTTCGTGGTGACAGAATTTACTGAATGGTATCTTCGTGATTTATTCGCTCATTGAGTCATCTAAAGTAAAGGTTATTTTAAAGACCTCAATAAATTGTTCAAATTTGTTTTGTATCGTAAAATAAATTATGTTTAATTCCTGTGTTAAGTTGAGAGAAAGATAATCCGGGTTGATATAATATTTAGGATGTGAATTTTTTTTTTTAAATCGACATGTTTGTACATTTCTTAATAAAATTCTCTGTGATATTCATTGGACAATAATATAAATCTGAATATATTTCTTATTTTTCCCCGAGAGGTGCGTGAACAGTGTAATTTGCATGACGCCATGACATTCGATAGCACCTCCCTCTACTTCAATATATTTAGAGCGCAAAATGAAAAGAAATGTAACAATATGATATATTCCATGGATAACAATTTCTTACTATAACTAGTTTAGATTCCCAAAATGCAAAACTATCATTATCTGAGTCAAATATATTTTAAGTGAAAAGAAAGAAATACGAATCCATAAAACATGAATTCTTCAATGAAATATCCCAATTATTTCTTCTCCCGTTCCAATTCAAATTGTCCTAAAAAATGAGCATCAACGTGTGAAGGTTGCGATATCATTAATGGTATTACAGCAATACGAAATATGTTTTTGATATTATGGGAGAAGCCCACTACAGAACAGGGAAGTTCTCAAACATCTAATTTGGTGTCATGAAACCAATCAATATTTTATCTCATTTCACATCTTCTGTTCAGAGAGGTAGAGTATATATGTTGTATTTTTGTTTTCGAAGAAACAGACCATTACTTACCTAATATTGCGTCTCAAAACAATAAAAAATTGTATTACATTCCCTTTGGTATTTACCGAAAAGAAGATTCCGGATAGTAAACGAGTCTATGAATGAAAGTTGAAGTCAATAAATCGTTCTTCGGAAATGGAAAATTTAAATTTCAGGAGATTAAAATATTTTTATAAAATATATGTAACAATTTTATTTGTACGTAGAAACTAGAAACTTAGTGAAGACCAGAGCTGAAGAGTTTTTCGACATATTCTATCTTTTCTGGCAACGCAGTGCACATTATTCACAACATTTTTGAAAGTACAAATAAATCGGGCCCCAGTTGTCTCTCTCTCCCAATCGGGCTTCTCGTCCCTCCCTCATTCCTTCCTATTCTGCCCGCTATCTCCTACTTTCACTTTCTTCTCCCTTCAATTCCACCGTCGCATCTTAACGTCGCCCCGTCCGTATCATCCGACTTCTTCCCTCATGTCTGGAGACGCGTTCCGGACCCGTCCTCATCCACGTCGAAGATCTCATGTCTCGAGCCTGGTCTCGACTTAGATCTTCGTCTCCCTGGCTGCCGCAAGTGTGCAAGCAACGCCGGTGTAATCCCGGGACGCACGTGGGCCGGAAATTACAGGCTATCATCGGCGCGCACAGCGTGGAGGAGGGCGTGGCGAGACGAGCCGCGATCGTTGCACGTCTCAGGAACGCGTGCCTCGCAGCTGCTTGCCACTGACGTTAATGCCCCGAGTTCACTGACGACGCTCCGAGGCCGATGCATTTCGACGAAAATGAGCCGTGAATTATTGAGAAAAACGTTTGCACGTAGACCCTCTCCGTTCTGATCGTGTTTTCCCAGTATCTACCATTGAAACAGACTCTGTTTACAATTTTCTTTTAGATGCTTATTCTTTATTAAGCGAAATAATTTGGTGTGAAATTGAACATGACTTACTGCTTTGGAAATTTTAAAATCCGAACCTGACCTGTTCAAATCTTACAATAGTAACTTGTTCAAAACTTCTCTAATTAAAAATTAGAGTGACTAATTAAAAATTTACGAGTTGATGCTTCTACATTTTTCACTCATGTTTATAAACGTATGTAAAGAAAGGTAATTTAATATCTACGAATAGAGGTATATTTTTACGATTTTCTTAAATCGTATTTATTTTATTTTCAAAATATCCATTTTAAAGACTACTGAAAATATATCCTTATTTATCCACGACATTTCTTGTCCCGAAAAATATTAAACACTTTTCAGTTTCGGTGTTCAACTCCCAAGGGTAAAATTATATGCGTGAGAAGGAAGGGGAAATATTTCCGAAGCGGGGTCAAATTTACCGCGCAAATACATTACCCACGAGTAAATTAAATGCTAATTTCTCGTTTTTCCTATTTGGAAGCATTGATTTACGGTTGCATTCATTCATTGGGCGCATTCTGGTTAACCTTTTCTGAGTTTAACCCTTCAACGCAATTCTGATCACGGAAATTAAACATTCTGCAATTCCCATGAATTGAAGTAAACATGGATTGCGCATTAATAAGTCAATTAATTTTATTGAAATTATAATGTACCGTACAACTCAATTTTGGTAAATATTTTTCTCCTCTCTATTAATAAAGCATCTCTATTTGCAGGAAAAGTTGAGGTATTCGCCGTCTCATTCAATTATCCTCTTTGGAAAATACATTTACATTTGATTAGATGTTTAACATAATGCTTGTATACGAAACACAACACAAAGAAGGTACCGGAAAGAATTCATCCATTGCCCTTGATGTTACTGTAACACCCAGAATCGATTGATATGTCTCTAATCTATTGAAGAAAGAGAATGTATTTATATTCCTCTATTTTTCAAGTTTGTACCATAATTCAAATCCCTCGTCTGAGAAAGAACGGGAGAATTTACGGGTCCAGTCTGCACTGGAATTTGGAAGAACGAGTATTTAAGCCATGTTCACTAGATACGAATTGAGAAAGGGAGTAGATATAAGATGGAATTTTATAATATAGTATTTCATGTGGAAAAATGAGAAGATGTAACTCGAACCGCATCCGACCAGCATTCTCATAGTAGTCAGCCTAGTAATCTTATCATTTTCACCCGAATATAAACCCAATGCAGTGAATTATCACTTTCTGAAGTTCTTCTGTTAAAGTGAAAGAAATTTCTCGGAGAATTATGCCATAAATATGAAAATGTGATAAAAACTAGCTTAGTGATAAAATTCTATGTATAGATGCGATGAAGTTAGGCAGACTTCACGACCAGTTGTCCCGTTTACATAGTTGATGCTAAATATGAAACAGAGTGACACGTGCCTATAACAAGCAGATTTAGGAGAAAGAAGTGTCTACCATATTATTTAGGTAANTTATACACATCTATATTAGTTACATTAAATTTTCAATTTTATGGCTCGGATTCTTCTAGTGAATAAATAATGATCGTTGACACGAGCGTTAAGTTATATAGCAGTTAAAGAGCAAACTTTAAAACATAATGACAGAGCGTGGTGGGAGCAAGTTTACGAAATGTAAAACCGAGAACAGTCGAAAATGAGATAAACTGCGCCATGAAAATGAGACCGTTTGAAGTGAGATCGATTGACCATCGAAAGTCCAAATGACAACGCTTTGAACAAGCACGTACGCCGGTATCGCGTCGACACATCGCGTCTGTGGTGGAGCAGGGAGTTCCATTGTTCTCATTGTTTGTTGATGGCCTGGTTTGTGATCGAGGAAGGAAATATGCCGACCCCCCATTTCCTCCACGCAACTCTCCCTGCAATACAGAAATTGAGGGAGAAAGATCCTGTGAAATCAATTACGTAGCCGTGAAACTAAATAACCACGAAGAATGTGAGATCCGATCAGATATTCACTGTGCACCTTCCTATACTGCAATATATTCCTTTTCTTCCTTTCTCTTTCTTTTGTAATTCTTATCTCCTACTCTTTTTGTTTCTTTTTATCTCTTTTCTGTCCTATTTGTTTTTTTTCTTCGTTTTTTTTACTTTGGGAGTTGGAACCGCGAGAAATCAACGTAATTTTTTGCCGTACAGCAAAAATCAGGTACAAGATTGCAATCGAAAAAGAAGTGTTGTAAACAAATTGAAAGGTTTATAAATTCTACAAACTAATGACTGTATGTATAACAATTATTGTATATTTAATTGACAGTACAAGGGTTAAGAACTTTCCTAATGAAGCGGGAGGTGAAATGTAGAAAGCGAATAGTAACACAATCCAAGGAAAATCTTTCACGCACGATGTGAGCGCATGAGTTGATTTTTACCCCAAAATCTTAGGTTTCTTCCCCAAAACGAGGATCATTTCGGATAATATTTCTAAATATATGACATTAAGTACTAGCAGGGCATGGAAAAAAAGTTACATAGATAAACCTATAGAGAATCATAGTCGCTTCTTGTATGAAATTTGTAAGACCAAGTCCTACAATAAGCAACGGTTTTTCCTGCTACCAAAACTCTACTCCGCGGAAATTATCCGACTCGATGTTGTGCAAATTGGCGGATACAGGTCCTTTCTTCTTCCTGCGACGTTGTTTCCGTAGCATTCTAGAACTTGTACACCCAACAAAAGAATAAAAGTGAGCGCAAATGCCAAGTATTTTGCAGAATAAAACGCGACACGCCTCAGAATATCGTGACTGCAGAAGAATATAAAACGAACTTCCTTTCTGACAAGTGAAGGATATTCTCACGAAACGCAGTTTCAGACAGAAATACATTATCATATATTAGAAAAATTCATATTGAGCGGCTTTCTTTTTAATTCTTATCATGGCGATCAAATGAATACTTACTTATTAGATGCTAGTAGCCCTCGTTTTCTTTAATGTGCAATGATACTGAATAAACCGAGAACGACAATAGCTTATTTTGAATAAAATCTCCGAATAAATTTAATTCCATTAAATTAAGAATAAATTTAGAGTTTCCCATGAAAATTATAATCCTTCTATTTTATGAATTGTATTTGTAATTTGCAATCCTCCACCAGATTTGAGTCCGCAAGATACAACATATCGAGAAAGTGACGTACATCATGAAGCTATAGAATAGAATAGAATATTTATTAGGTTTGGCTCAGACTATCAGTTTGGCTCAAACTACAATAATAGTTGAAATTTAAAATAATGAAATACAAAATTAATTAAAATTACCACAATAATTGAAATTACAATAATAAATAAACTATAAAAAATAATTAAAATTTCGATAATAATTAAAATACTATAGTAATTGAAATTTGAAATAATAAATAAAACTGCAAAATAATTAGAATTACTTTAAAGTCGAAGTAACAATCGAAGTTAGAGAATCGAAATTATTAAAACAATTAACACAATCCTGAAATTCAGAATACAAAATTAAAAACATAAAATTTACTTAATATTTACACATTGTCTCTTACATTCAAAAAAGATTTAAAATGTGTGATACAGTCTAATGGAAAATATGTTGTTGGACCTATTGCGTTTATAAATTAACATGATATTTTACTATGTAATCTTACTAAATATATTTTAACCTACAAATTTCTTGATATTTACAATAATACGCAGAAACGTATTTCCCTAATGCTAATACAAATTAAGTACCAAAACTATGGTGATTTTACATTTTTAAACAAGAAGAGCGCAACTGTTCTGAATACTTACAATCATTTACTGGCTGTAGCGTGAGACCGACGCCAGCCTATACTTTTGTATTATGTTATTTTTGTGAACGCAAACTTTCACTTCTTATGGACTGAAGACGGGCCCGATTGAAGAATGTCGGCGAAATACAGAAGAAAAGACTGTTACTCTATTTATGAATAAGATATTTTCGCCGCATGCAGAGACTATGAAAGGCTTAGGGAAAGGCGTGTACGGGGGTGCAGGTTACCTCCCTTTGGACCTAGGACAACGCGCCACTCCCTGTGACGTCATTGCGTTCCAAGAACAGCTGTTGGAGGTGCACCAACCCCTGGACGAAAAAGGGGGGGGGGAGGGCACGCTGTGGAAGAGACGAAGTGTAGTCGCCTACTGGTCACGTGACTTCCTCTTCTGTATATATTGAACAGACTGAGAATTTTCGATGGCTCATACGAAGGGGTTAAGTCCGCAGGTTACGGGAGATGTGACCTGGCTAGTACTGGTCGTCAGACTAATGTAAGAGATTGCTGCGGTAATCTAGAGAAACACTTGCTACTAGTTGCGAGTGATGTAACTTGTAACAGTAGCTATTCGAGAAAGCTAACTAGTAATTTTGGATTTTCGGATAACCTAGGAGGGTTTTCCGACATAATATTCAGCAACTGACTTTACATGTACGTAAATATTGCTTTCAGATAGTATTAATCGTGTAATAATAATTTTGTACTTGTATTTATAAATTTGAGAATTTTTCCAATTTTGTAAATATTCAGAATTCAATTTAATTTGTATTAAATTATTAATTATAGTTATTACGTGTTTGTTTGATTGTCCGGGAAACTGAACTGGTGGCAGCGGTACCGTAGGAATATTGGTGTTTAAGTGGGGACCGGAAGTCGTCTCATCTCTACTGGTTCTCCCCACATTTGAATCCCGCTTCTATCGAAACCTACACAGCATCTGGTCTATTGTGGTGTGGTTACACTGGCATTTCAAAAGATATGAATGTGTTCTCGCTTTAAACTGTTTGAGAGAAGAGCATCCCCTAATATCACTCGGAAGTTGTTCCACTTCTTAATCACAGTCAGCGTAAATGAATTGTGAACATAATTGATTTTATGCCGTGGTATCTGTAATAGATGAACTCCTTTCAGTCTGGATGTTGTGAGAAAATTAAATTTATTCGTAAAGTATTGTGGTGTTTCAAAACAAATTATTTTGAACAATAGATTGAGGTGATGTTTCTTGCGTTGATTGTGGAGACGTAAGTCATTTTCATGGTAATGTATGGATACATGATCAGACTTTCTGAGATTATAAATATACCTTACACAAGTGTTTTGTATTAACTGAAGTGAAGCCGCTTGCTTGCAGTTTACATCACTGTAAACAACAGCACAATAATCAAAATGAGGATATATGAATGATTTTACAAGAAGAGATTTAGTGTTTGTAGGTAAATACTTGCTTATGCATTTCAACTTGTGGAATTTAGAAAATATTTTCTTTTTAACGGAGTTCAAATGGAGTCCATTCTATTTGGACCAAACGGCGACGGCAAATAAGTCACTATTCATTTTTCTAAGTAGACTGTCTATTTCGGATGTTCTCCCTCTGATATATATTTGGAAGTCATCTGCATAAATATATGAGCAATGTTAGGTGTAGATACTGAAAAGATAAAAGATTTACACCCGAAGGTGAAAAGGGTTGGTATTTATTCCATCCCTCTTCTCTGCAGATTACTGCAATTTTCTCAAGACACATTTGTTTACACTCGTCTCTCATAATTTACTTGTTCCTCCCAACGCTGCATAGGCAACTACGTTCCATAATGATAATGTATTTCTACTTTTCACCACAAACCTTAAACTTTACAAGCAATATAAAAGGACTGCGAACTAAAACAATAGTTATCGTATCGAGGGAAATATGCATTATTTACTATTTAACTTCAGATTAATTTATATTAAGAGAAAATGAGTTAATCTGTCACTTAACGATATTTTACATCTAGTATGGGAGAAAAAGAAAACAAAAACTTGTCATAAAATTATTCCACACTGAAAATTTTGTGGCTGATAACTCAGAAAAATTCTTCATTTATACCCCAGATTGCTTAATTTAATTTTGTTTTCAAAATATTTTGTAACTTCATTCCACAGGCAAACTTCCATGGTTGACTTGGAATCCCTCAAAATTGAATTTTTATTTTTTTATTTTGCTTTCGATTCTGAAAAGTTGAGAAGTTATGTTTACGATTTTTCATACAAGGTTATTTTCTTCCATATAACTTCTTGCATCATAATTAAAAGTTCGGAGCTGCTTTCCATTACTCCACCGGAAGCACATGATCTGAAATTTTTCTAGGGTCATTTACTTATTTCCAATACTTTGTTCCACAATTACACGAGTATATTTGGAACAACTAATTTATCTCAATAACAGTGAAAGACTTTTATACCAAAAAGTATGCGTGAAACTTATTTTATTCCCTCGAAAACACGTGAATGATTCCGTTGGCAAAAACGAAATTTCGAAAATAACCCTTCTTCTGAACAAATTTATTCAACATTACTTCCAATTCGCCACGCCTTGATTCTCGATATGACATACTAAAAATATTACTTTCTGGTGCGTTAGTGAGGTATGCAATTATGTTAATTTTATTTTAAGTGAAAAGTACTAAAACGCTCAGTACTCATTACATATTTTTAAAGTTGGCAAATTGAATATTTTAAAAAGTTTTGATAGGAACTGATTTATAAAGTTCAGAAAGGAAAATTTCAAGTATTTAAAGAAATCTCCGTTCCAGAGGTCACACTTAATTTAACAGCCCCTGCAAATGTTGAAGGGTTTTGCTTCTCATTAAACCTTGTGCGGGAGCTTATTAACTTGCAAAGCCACCCGAGGTGCACGTCTTGGAAGTAGAATCAGAATTATGTCCTCCAGCTCCTCCGAGTGATTTCAAAATAGTCACAAGAGGTAATTTGTAAGTCAGTCATCCGTCCTAGTTCATTCTCTTTTACATCGATTTTTATTTCTTTTACGCATTAATATCGGCATTACATTTTACATATTAATATCTGTATACATGTACAGCATCAGTACATGCTTTGTTTACTGACCACTTTCATCCAGTTTAACCCAAGACATTCACGTTGAAATATTTTGGAGAAACTCTGCCCCCATTATCGCCAATATACTTTAAACGTACGACCATGATATGTAAATTAGAGAATCGGCGCGAAAAAGGAAGTAACAATTCACGCCAACAGCGAATTATTGGGTCGCTTTACGAGTAACAAAATCCCATAAAAATGAGTTGAAAATATATATAGGGTAAATGAAATTACAGGAAAATTAAATAGAAGTATGAATATTAAATAATTACTATACATATGTGAAAGGAGGGAAATTAAAATAAACGGGCGAGACTTGAAATGTACCGCTCTTCGAGGAAAAAATGTGCACGAGGTTTCGGTAAAATAATACATGTTTGGTCCAAATGGTACAAAAAACTCGTTTCAGAGGTGCATTTTAGAGATGGCGGCACAGAATGGGAAAAATAATTAAACATGAACATTCGATAACATCAACAAAATATATACAAACGTTTTGGGTGAATATTTCTAAACTGCGTAATTTCATGGCCCAGGCTCACAACTTATTGTTAGTAACAGTTAGGAGAGGTGGGTGACTTCTAGTATATACAACACAATTTGTTCAAAAAATCCTAACACTCATTCTTACAAAATATTTATGGGAATTCTTTAAAAATTAATTTAAAGTATGTCCGTCCTCTGGCATGTGCCAGCCATGTTTCAAGAAATGGTAATTTAAGTATTTAAGTTGGCATTTAAAATAAACTGACATCTTTTTATGTATATATAGTCCCCGTCACATCACTTAAACGTGTCACAACTGTTCATCTGGTACGTAATTGTTTTTTTATTTGTTTTGCGTGTTAAATGCACTTTACTTAAAATATGATCAAAATTGAAACAAGAAGTCAATCATGCTAAAATACTTTTTCATTAGATTTTCTAGCTATTAATGTCTATTTTGAAAATACACATCTTTGGTAGTGCTCCTCGTGTCACATCGGTGTCAGATCGTAACCTTCAAGAGGGTTGAATGTGAATTAAAAATACTGATTTACTGAAGTCTCACAGAATTTCTTGAGAATGAAAATTGTAATAAATATATTAATTAAACCAGTATTCAAAATGCCAATATTCTCACAAACAAATAATTCTGTTGACAGGCATTCTTTGTACATAAACTACTCTCATAAATAAAAATAAGTTTTATTTACACCTGTATCGTACAATAATTGTAGCGTGAACCAAAAAAACTACACAGGATATAATATTTTTCTTTTTGCTAAACTAGTCATTCTTCTGGCATATCAAAATGAAAGGCTACCTTATATAAATAACGAAACTTATACAATTGTAAAATATGCTGAAATTCTCCCCTGTATATTTTTGTAGAAGTGTGCATCTTAACCACGTGACAAAAACTCCAACCATGATACCTAACACATTTCGGGAAATAGGATGCGGTAAAAAAAATTGATTTGCAGCAATTTGAAGGCAACTACTTAATTTACAAGCAGGTCCACAACAGCGAAAAACGTAGCTCAGAAGAGCAATTACGATAGGTTCGTATTTGGATCGCTTTAGAAGCGCAAATAGGGGATGAAAAGAACGATAAAAGGAAGAAATACGGAGGGCAAAATATTTACTGGAAATTGTGAAAAATATTTGCCGATATTATTTATACAGTATTATTTGAGGAATGAGTTTCTCAACCTTTTTGGCTTGATATGCATTTAAGGAAGTGGAAATCACGAACAAACTGTGGCTTAGAGAGTTATTTGTGACTTATTTGAAGTGGAAAACTTGTGATATATTTGTAAAGAAATTCATTTTAACAAATATTAACAACATGGCCGTCTACTATCACTGTAATTCTTGGAAGCTTATATTCGACGTCTTAAGACGTCGTAATTGTTTTAAACGATGACTGAAATGTAGTGATTGAAAATGAAAGTTACTTTTTCTTACGATAGTACTAGCGAAAGTAGAATTAAATCACTAAAATGTCTGAAATTGGCAAAAACAAACTGAACTACATGTATTTATTTTATTTCAACTTAAGAAAACATACTTCTCCGACCATTACATGAAATAATCGCAGCATTAATGGCGAATTACATCTTACTTATTTTCAAAAATAGAATGATTTGTAAATCACGAATATGTCAGAAGTTTAGTTTATTTGTAGTAAATTTCCCGTACTATTTTTACATTACTCTTATCTATATTTCACTGGACATTTCCAAAAATATTTTACTATTTCTGAGAGGTGAAACATAAATCATAAAACCGTTGCGCTCTGGTGTATGTCAAGAGTCAAGCGAGTTCTTGAATAATGTTTACAATGTACTATTAAAGGTTAAATTAAAATCAAATCATGTTTTTCTTCATTATAATTCGTAATGTTGCGTTTTGAAATAATTCGAATAAAAATGAAGAAAACAATTTTACTTTGCAGTGATTTGACTATCATGGAACGCTAGTCCCACTTTTGAAGGTCGAACACAAAACAAAAAATATTACACCAACAAACGTCGCAGCGTCCAGACAAAGTCTCAATCCCACGCCGTCCCGACTCAAAAGTAGCGGGTTTAACTCTCGACCATTGCACAATGTGAACAGGAAGAACGCGAAGTAGTGGGCATCAGCAGCCAACGGCCTCTGTTCCGGTTCGCCGGTGCGCGGACGGCAGCGACGCCGCGGGCATAGCCAATGACGCCGCCTCTCATCCCACTCGCGTCTTCGCACCCAACCCTCGCTTAATCCCTGCGAAGGCTCTTCTTGGCTTTGTGCCGTTCCTCACACCCTCGCCACCCGCCCGAGCGACGTCACGGGAAGACCGACTTTCGCCACCGCACGTTAGGTGCGAAATGCTCCGAGGTACACTGCGTTTCACGCTACGGTGATTCTAGGAGCGCCGTGGTGCAGTTTCTTTTTGTGCCCATTTATTTTTCCATTGTACTGTTTCGCACGCCGTATTAGTGACTTCACTCCACTCATTTTGCTCATCCGATTCTTCTCTCGCAGGAAATTGAGATCTTATCGGCATTTGCAAAGACACTTTAAAACTGTGTCCATGCAGACTTATTTTGTATACTATAATATATTAAAGCACTTTAATGAAAATAATTTAATGTAAAACGGGAAATGATGGGGAGTAATAAAATTTTTCTCGAAATTCGAAGCGATTGATAGGGGAAAGAAACGGAAATTTGATTGAATGAAATAACGATTACCTAAGTATCGATCGAAATAATCGGTAAAATGCTCCTGTAAATTTGTTTACATATTTTATAGAATTGGATGCACAAAAGTGGCATCAACTTGCAAAAGTTAAACTGTTCCTGTATGCATTTGTTCATGACATTAAATCTCGACGGTGGAATTGCGAGAACTACTAGTGTCAATTACCTTTCCCGCAAAAGGCACGCTAGTTATGTAAGTTATGTTCCAACAACTTCTTTAGCAAAATATTAGTCTCAAAGTGTACTTTTGACAGTGATTCCTGTGTAAGCTAAACATTGTATATTGTTTTTTATTTGCCCTATTTCATGCGTATCTCAGCACTTATTCCATAGAAATTCAAATATATTAAATTCAAGTAAAGTTCTACGTTATGAAATAATCATGATTTTCAAGTTGACTGGTAATTTAATCAACAAATAAATGAAAATTTAAATTAATCCCTGGATTATATTTACGAGTTCTGGGTGATAGATGATCCTTTATTTCCTTTTTGTTGTCTATTTCAACAACTCGACGTATAGCTTGTTTAAGCAGCTCTCACATAGTTTCTTTTTACCAATTCCATCGACACCAGTAGAGTCGAATCGAAAAAATGCAGCAAATAACGAAGTACTTCTAGGAAAAATAATTTGTTTAATACACTTAACGCGAAAAGTCTTGGCGCTGTCAATATTCAGTTACTGAAATAGAATGAAAAGACATGCATGCTAACTCAAGGAAGAACTCAATTACAATTAATTAATTATTACATATGTTATGAAACTATAGAAATGTTACCTTTATTTGATTTATAGCGAAAGGAAAGTTTCGTATACGAAATAAAATAATTTGAATTGAAAAGCAATCGTGATCCATTTTGTAATATTTATTTGAAAGAATTAGCAATATTTCTATAGACCCTCTCTCAGGATCAGATATATTTTAAAATTATTCCTTTCATTTATGGATTATGAAAGTGACTTTTAATGGAACTTATTGTAATTGTAAATAACTAATTGTAACTGAAAATTATTCAGTGGGAGATTTCAAGAAACTGACTTTCATTGTGTTCTACAAATATGTATTCTGTTACTGAAATGAACTAAAAAAAATGTCAGAATAACTTTATTGTCAAAAAGTCAGTTGCACACTGCGTATATAATGTGAGGGATAATAAACTAAATTACTCTCTGGTAATAAGCAAGCGACCATCCCATCAATTCCGATCAAGAGCCCAAGGGCAGTGGCGTATTTTATATTTATAAAAGAAATTTTTTAATAAATACGTACTGTTATCCATTAATTATTCCAAAATGAATTGTAAATATTTTTTGCAGTAAATATTCGGGATTAATAAAACAAAGTATTAATGACATTACCGTCCCTGAGGAAAACCCGGACCAGGATGGGGCTACAGAGATAATGTACACAACTGTGCGAATTCTAAAAGCATTAGTTGTCATAAGGACCTTTTCTTGGTACAAGGCGATTGCGGTATTGTTGCAAAAAGCAGAAAATTTTCATCCACAAATGTGTGGTTTGTTATTTAAAATATTAACAGAAGTTTGAGATTTATTTTACAAAAGTTCATTAAAATAGGGAGATGATTTGGCATTTATACTTCAGTTATTTCAGGAGTTGTACTGAAGTGGGAGTCTGAAGGTATTATTTACATTACTTATTGATATTTGGAATTTATCGATACGCCCTGAGATATTAATCAGTGCAGGTAAATCAGTCAGATTAGCTCAGAGTCTTTGGACGGTAACCAAACTCTTAACATGACGAACACATACTGATTCTTTGTTTCCTGTTGCACATTACTTGAAGAATTCTGAAAAAATCGATTTTTTTTCAGTGCGTTACTTTCGTACAAAACGAGCAGTACGTCACGTACATCTCGAAAACCGAAAGAGTAACAAAGGAGTAAATTTGTTCCGAGTTCTCTTCCTCTTGCATTTCCTCTTTGTTAATTACTCTTAAGATCTGATCTTAGTAGCACACACAAAAAGAATAGAGGCATGTAAATGGAAAATGTCCTAGATGCCAAAATATGTTTTACAGGAGACTCGTAAAACAGATTAAATGTCATAACTGATTACGAAAAATTATGGAAGAATCATCATAAATTACTTGTTTCATATTGCAACTAAAGGTGCTTTAAGAAAATAATTTTTATCCAAATTTAAGGTGTTCTGTTGAAACCATTGTAAGGGCCAAATAATTAAAATTCGGAGTATGTTCGAAATTATTGCTGTGACTTTCAAATACAACTTAATATATCACATATCATACTGAAATAGTGTGTGCCACGCCAGATGACTATTCATTTTACCGTACTCTACAAGAAATTATTGAACAAATAATAAAAATATATATTATAATGTTGATTTCCCCCACTTTTATTGTATAGTAAGTATATGTTAGTCTCGCGACAATGTATACGTCCGCGCTTTCATTTGACCACCATAGCAATGAAACTATCAGCCGAGGGCACTTAGACCAATTATCACATTTGCGTTGTCAAGAAGAATATTTCATAATAAAACAAAAAACGTTTTTCGGCATACGTTACCATTTACCACGTGCACGCCTCAACTTTCCTGAACGGTGGGTGGCTCGTGTACATTACGGCCTTCGTCAGAATACTTGCTATCATCCTTATGTTTTTAAAATTTGAGAAGAATTGAATCCTTCTTTCCGAAATTTGTAAATTTATCCTGTGTGACTGAATATTGTTAGAACGCCTTGACGCAGATCGTTGTGCTGAGTGAGAAAGCACAGGTTCGGTCCTTAACTTGAAAAATCCGGGTCAAGATTTCGTGTGGGGTATTCCCTCGGACAAATGCCTACTCGGGACCTCTGACTACCCAACAACCCAACATCTCTCCTTCATCGTCAACGGCGAGGGTACTCGAACCCAGGACACCCTAATATGACCACAGCACTACCCGCCTTAACTCCCAAAGTTCGTACACAGCAGTCGTCTCTCCTCTCCAAAAATGAGCTTACATGGAAAAGCAGCCCTTCGTGTCTGGACCTCATCGAATCTAGTAGTAAGGAAAATTAATTAATAAAATATGGATACCAATTTTTAGGCTAACGTTGGTGCACCCAGTTATGGAAAAGTTCTTTCCCAATCCGTTCCCCACTCACTTTTGGAAACTTCGAACTATTTTGAACAGCTTGATAATATGTTTTACGCGCACATGTCGACAATTCCTACTCTTAGTGCATGCGACCAACTCGTGTGCCCAATTCCCGTGACTGAATTAACATCACGCCTTCGTGTTACGGCAGACCCGATTCCGCTTTATTCGAGCAGGTTTAGTTCGGACGTTTCATAAATGAGTAACATCGATAAAGCACGCGAACTATAACGTTCAGAGCCCGAGGTAAGTGGAAAGGCCATGCCCTCCGACATTGTTTCGCAGTTCGCCAGGCATGTGACATGTAGAGAATGCAGTTTTGGGAGTCTGTTTACTGTCAGAATACAGTTTTATGCGTATGTTTATTTCGGTGTTTGAAACAGATTTCGAAGTTAAGGGATCTATTAAGTTTGTGTTTTTACTCATTAATAAGGTGTGACTACTACGACTCGGTGGCCTTCAGCGTATGAAATCTTCACGTGATTAAGTAAAACCGTACTTTTTGACTGGAAATAATTAATAAACTCTTACAGAATATAAAATGGAAACAATCTAATTTTCTATTTCACGATCCGCTTGATAAGAATTTTTATGTATTTAGATTTCATCCTTCAATAAATAGATAAGGAACTATTTGCATGGAAATAACCTGAATGTTCAAGAGACAAAAAATTTGAAAATATGTTAGAATTTCGAATGTAATACTTCAAAAGAAGTCACTCATAATGAGCACGATATACATATTTACTCCTGCTTATTGTAACTTCCACCTTTGTTCATCTCGTCCCCTACTTCTGCTATTTTCCAAAGTCTGCGCACGTCAGTCTTCCCGTCACTTGCTTTTCGAAGTCTCAAGTTTTTCGTCATCACTATCCCCACAATCCATCTTGTAATCTTCTGTATTTGAAGAAGTAATCCCTTGTAAATTCATTATTTGTTTTTAAATAGAAATTTGTTTTGTTTTTGTAAAACATAATTCATATTAATTGAAGGTTCGAAGGTTGTAAGAACTAATGGGATTTCAGAGATTTCTTATTCCCCCTTTTTGTAAGTATAGAATTTGAAATTAAATCAAAGATTATTTTATAGCCCGTGCTTAGTTTTAAGGGCGCTTTTCGATCCTTTGTGGTCCAGTGTAGGAAGGTGTGTATCTCGCGAGGGCGCTGCGGAAGGTGGCTCGCGCGCAGGTACGCGCGTCCGGTACTCCCGCCGACGAAACGCGGTCGCGCGAGGAATTCGCCGACGCGCTTGCGCGCCTTCGACATGCTGCTGCTCTGCACTGACAGACCTTTAGTTCCGGAAAGGATGGACGTCCGAAACGCCTATTGCGCTCTAGAGGACTTCTGGTAAAAGACGGAATGTAGGTTAATCTGAACGCTCCAGATTTTGCATCATATCGATATAGAATTCTCAAACGTATGCAATCTGATTCTCACGTCAAAGAATGTGTAATATTTTGGTACCTCGAGCCACACTATTATTAATTTCGGGAACAGCTTTGATATATCGTTATAAATTGTATATAAATGTATGCGCCTGATAGCGTTATTATATCACGCGGTGTGAATGTAACGAAAGAGACATAAGTTTTGTACAACAATAACAATACTCAACGGTATTATAATTTTCCAGATGTTTTTAAGGACTGTGATATGAATATACTCCACTAGAGGTTGAGGTTGAAATTTTCTAGTCGAAGTATCTGAGTCTCGATAGATGTGCACGCAATAGAGCTACCTCAGAATCTTCCATGTTTGTTTGTGTGGTTCGACGTCCAGAAGACAAAAAGAGTGGAGAAAATTTTGTGCAAAACGCAAAATTTGCATAATTGTGGGCCGGTTTTACATTATTTAATTGAATGCTTATCGAAGATTTTCTGTATTTTTTCATCGCGAAACTGCACTTAGTCCTAACACATTGCATGCTTCGTCAATGTGCATTAAACGATCAAGGCAAACGAGGCTTAAACATTCCATTGTTCTTCAAATTACGAGAATGTGTGTACTGAGTCTGAAGAAGAACGAGATAACATCTAATAACGAAATCTGAAATGCATCCAACATTATTGAATCAGATTGATTGTCAATTGGGATGAATGTTCGTCCATAACTTCTTGGACTCGTGGGTATCCCAATACGTAGATCTTTGTTGGACACATGCGATTCATGTGCATACCTTCAAGTCTGTACTGGGAGCTTTTAAACACAAATGAACTTTTGACTGCGGTTAATAAGAAAGTTAGAGCCATAAATAATGTAAAGCTACATTTATATTGCTTCCTTGTTCTCTCGTGCGGTTCTTGCATGCATAAGCGTGAAGGATTCATGTGTAGTTTGTTAAGATTGAAAAAGAAAATAGAATGTGACATGTCAGTCTCACTCTCTCTGAACAACCCACTCATTGCCACTATACTCGGAGACGGGGACTTCCTCTCATCACGATAGCTTCATTGACATGACCAGTTCTTTAACAGGTGTCAAATTTTGTTCTCATTCTGTTTGATGGAGCAATACATTTTCCAATTGTCGCCTATGTCACTGAGCTCGATAGGCATAACAAATTTACTAACGTTTTCTCTATGAGCGTCTTTTTGAACAGGCCACCCTTCCCTAGGAATATAGATGTCTTCAGTGGTCAAACAGATGTTATCTCAAACCTCGAAACATTGTCCACACATTCCACAGAAATTCAACAATTAATTGGTGATTTGTCCCAAACATTTTAGTCATCTTTAACACTTTTCTGGTGCTCTTCACTAACTTTGTATCAAATGTGAATTGTATTCATTTTAAATCATGCATATTCTTTTCGGATGTGATGTTTCTTAGAGTCGGGAGCAAGATAATGCCCTGAGTGATTAAAGCTAGTGAGGTTATGGACCATCCATCAAATCGATTACACAAACAAGTTGCTACAGATGGAGATATTTGCTAATTGACAAATGCATAGTCAGTGGTTGTGGATTCAAGAGGTTTGTATAGTGATTACTATACTAACCTATTGAATCCACAACCACTGACTATGTATTTGTCAACTAAGATACGATAAAAATCATGGGATTTTTGTGACATCCATATCTATTTATGATTCAAAGTCTCGTTTCTTTATTACTTAATTTATGACACACCCTCAACCTCTCTAAACCTGTGTTACATTATTATTACTGCTTTAATTTTTTTAAGATTAAAAGAATTTAGAGTATTTAAAATAGTATCTCATATTTACTTGTATCCCATGTATCTCTCGAATCATTCCTGGCAAAAAGAATTCTCATTTGGTACACCAAACTCCTTAGCTCAATGCGTACGATTCAGTCTATATGAAATCATCCAAATAGGTTTGTTTTGGTTAAAATTAATAAGAGAATAATGTAAAAATTTATTGTAATAAATTATTTTTATTTCCAGTTCTAGCTATTGGTTTTCATTGAAGGGATAAAAAATGAACTAAAATCTTTTTTCTGCTCAAATATACATGTGTATCGCAACAACGTGCTATACATCTGAACATAATGAGATTTCCACGAGGTGCTAACTCTCTCCCTCCTTTAGTCTAGATGCAAATGGTATAATAGTTAACATCATTTACAAAGGTAAATATTTTATGGCATCTAATGGTCTAGTTCATTTTATCTTATCCAGGGGGCCATTTTCTATACAATTTCAATCGATCGGGCCGGCACAGGATAGGGTTCGGCAAAATGTTGACCGACGAATTAAACTAATGAGTCATATTTATTTATTAGTATCGTGATATTTTTATTTTTATCGACAAATTTTTATTATTCCAAGCTGGACAAGGTTAAATGGTATATTTCTTTACTTTGAAAAGTATTTTTAATATTTAATATTATAATAAAATGAATTCATGCTGTAATGTAGGTAAACGGCATAATTCCTAACGTATTTTTTCCTGTTTTATCTCTCCGGACATGACACGTGAAATATTAATTCTGTCTGCATAGATTTGTAGCACTAAGTTGGGCACCCCCAACGTTTGATGAAAAATTTGATATAAAATGTATTATAACTCGTGGGCCGCAAAAAAAGTTTCGCGGGCCGTAAAATAATAAAACGACCCGCGTCCCGTCAGTTGTACAGCGTTGGTCTGATATATATTTGTGTGGCAAAATATTTCAGTTGAGTTTTAATCTCTTCAATGAAAAAATATTTCTAAATATTCTAATTGAAACATTACTTTCTAACAATTTTTTTGATAAATTAATTAAAGGGTCAATTACTATGTGATAATTAATATAATAATAGTAATGGTAAAACAATTCGCTAATCCAGGCTTGATAATGTAACATCGTTACAACACTGCAGTAATACTTGTTTTATTATTATTATTATTATTTGATTATATCATTAAAAATATTAGGGCCTACCATGAATTCAAGACGATTTCATTTAAATTAAGATAGCATATGTTTGAAAGGAATACTTTATTCATAGAAAGGTTATTTCTCTGATATCCTTTGTACACGGCAAACATGACATATCCTTCTCAACGCAATCTTTCTCACTGTTATAAGTCAATTTGGTTGTGATAATAAACTGAAAAAATGTTCTCTACTCCGTATTTACACAGAAACTGTTAATATATAATTAAAACAAACGAAAAATTATATGTCCGTGACAAATTAGTTTTTCATTGACTTGTACGCTACCTCAGCCGCGGAGGTACAAGAATTGACTCATTAAAATGGAAGACGCTTACTCACCATAATATTATTAGGTCATGTTAAATAATAAGTGTCCTCTTTTTCTTTTCGTACTACTATGAAAATGTCTCATAAGTAAATACAGTTTATTCTGTGACTTTTTTCACCAAAATATAGGAAGAACTGCTTATCTATCGCCAAAACATAGTTTATCCTCAAAATGATGAGTGTCTCTTCGTTGCATGCGGAATAGTATCTCTTGTTACAATTGGACATTGTGACCTGATGATGTTCAATTAAGCTTTTATGGCCGTCCCAGTTTATTTCGTAATCTACCTGGGAGCAGGAATTTTTTAGCCAACCCTGTTTTAAACGATAAAGAAATTTTTTGGATTAATGAAGACAGCACTGTCACGGCCCATGAAATAATCTTAAGTCCCGCATTCTTAGCAGTTTGGATTTGTTAAGTTTGCAACGCCACTCCTCTGCGACGGAGAAAAAGCTCCTAATCTTCGTTCGACCAATCGTAGGCAAACTTGAAACTGCTTCCATATTTGGCAGACAAATAGAAGACTTGGTTATAAATTACACAATTCAAAGCATATCAATTTTCTACTCAATATCCTTATTAAAATGGAGTTTGCTTTTACATATTTCTCAACTTCTGGTGAGTTCAATAAACAGTGATCTGGTGTATAATAATATCACACGTATTTTGGTAACTTCAATACAACAAAGTATTTTGCATAATTGTCATAGAAATGAGAAATTCTAGAATTGTTTTCTTTATTTTTATCGTGATTCTCTGTCATTTTTTGTAGGTTGTTTTCTTCTTAACGGAATATTTTGTAATTTAGTCATAGGGTAATTGGAATTTTAAGAACTAAACAAATTTTCTTCATGAAATACATTATTGTATACTTTCATTCACAAACTAAAAATGCAGTAACTTACGACTTAATGTATTGAAATTATTGTATAGAAATGTTGATCAATAGTATTAAAGTGTAACCAGAAGTCGTGTACTTATAATCTGTATCAGCTCAATGGAGATTGAACTTCGAAAGAGTTCCAATTTCATCTCCTTTAATTGCTAGCAATATTGCCAGATTTGTCGTAATGCGACGTTGCCGAATTGCCAATTTCTCGGCGTATGTTTAAAATTTTCCTAAGCAATGTCAGAGCGTTATCGAAGGTTTCGTTCATTACAGCTGATTTATGGTATAACCCAACTTCAAAAATCTGCGAGTAAGTGTCACCGGGAATCCCACCAGCTGCGTAGAGACAGTGGAGTTACAGTGGACCTTTATTTCTCTCAGCCAAATCTATTTTTACCCTCATGAGGTATGATGTTTGTTGAAAAACTCGAAGTCTCTATCAATCACAGAAATAGGCACCCAATTCAACGTGTTTTGAATCGTTGATTTCGTTCGGGTTAACAAAAAATGGCACATCTTGTCAATGGCACAATTGATATACAACTTGCGAAACAATCAGACCTCTCAGGTGATCTCATAGAGATTAGTATTCTCATACGTGGAGACTTCCTTAGGAAGTACTTGAATGTGGATCGATATTTTTCCATTTTTGATTTTAAAAACATACAGAAATCTCTTGAATTGCGATGAAGCACACCGCCCGGTATCAGATTAAATACATAGTGCATAATTCATCATTTTCTGAGAAAAACATTAATCAGAATTGGAGAAATGTGATTTTCTCAGACGAGACTGATAGTATAATATGTGTGACCGTATGATTTCATTACAAATGTCGATCCACAAGAGAGTCCTTTCAAATTCCCTTCATATCAAGTACTTCCTATTTAAATCAACAATTCAAATCAAGTTGAATTGGGTGTCTATTTCTGTGATCGATAGAGATGTCGAGTTTTTTACCGACCACTATACCGCGTCTGTGTAAAAATACATTTGGCTGAGAGAAATAAAACTCCTCTGTAACTCTACTGTCACTACGCCACTGGTTCCATTCCCGGTGACCCTTGCGCACGGATTTTTCAAAATGGCTTATACCACAAATAAGCTCGAAATGTCTGTTCTGGAGCTGTATTGAACGAAACCTTAGTTCATGCACTCACATTGCTTAGGAAAATTTTAAACATACACTGAGAAATTGGCAATACGGCAACATCGCATTACGACAAATCTGGTCATGTGGCTAGCAACTGCAGGAGATAAATTGGAACACTTTCGAAATGAAATCTGCATTGCGTTGATACGTATGCTAAGTATGCGACGCCAACTTATACTTTAATACATTAGTTCAACGTATCTATTAAATAATTTCTATACATGAACTCTTTAGTTACGGTATTTTAGTTTGTTGATTTGTGAATGAAAGTATTCTATAATATATTTCACGAGGAAATGTTTTATGTACTTTAAAATTTGAATTAACCTATGCAGAAATTGTTCAATATTGAATTAAAAAGCAGTCAGTTCTACAAATATTTAAAGAAAACAATAACACAAAAAGCAATTCGAGAATTTCTAATTCTAACAGAAAAGTAAGTGTGATTTAACAATACTTCAGAACATTGTTTACTAAGCTCACCAAAATATGTTGTTGAAAATATGTAAAAGTATACTAGATATTAATAAAAATAATGAGTAGGACTGGATATGCCTTAAGTTGTCTAATTTATATCCAAACAATATTTTCAATAAACATTCAATGTCTGGCATCTAGATTTATCATCTTTTACATTTGGAGCACAATATTTATTCAGGAAAAAAAGTTATATGCACTTATTGGTTTAAACTAACAGTATTCGTAGCAATAAAATCGCAGTCGTATCTGTATGTCTTGCTAAGAATAGAAATAAGAAGGATGAAAATGTACACACCATTATTACACTTTGATTGTTTTAGACACGGTAGAATGAACAAGAAAATCAATAATAACTGTATTACTCTAATGATAATTAATAAATGTTAAAGGTCGGGTAAAATATACTTTTATTTAAAACAATGATTTTCGTATGATTAAAAACGTCTTATAATTTAATCGCATGGAATCAAGAAGGGCGATAGGTTTTAGGCAGGCTGTTTAGCTAAAGTAACTGATCGCTAGATGAAGTGACCTTACCTAGTTTAAATCCACTTTTATTTGTATTTTCTTTTTAGTTTCAAACTTTACTTTAGAAGTCTGAGCATCTTCTACGCAAAGTATTTAATGCTCACCTAGTTCTGGTTTTCTTTCTTTGTATTTTTTGAGCCATTCAAAGGGCTGTTTTGGTCACTTATTAACGAGTCCAATACGTTTCATAGTCTATCATGTCTTGCAACCGTCTAGGGATTGAATTTACTTACGTGGACGCATAAGTCGTACTGTTGGTAATTTCCTCCCACGCTTCACATACATCCCAGAGCGACTCAGTTTCAAGTTTGCCAACGATTGGTCGAAAGAAAGTGAGGAGGTTTTGTCCCGCGTCGCAGAGACGTGGTGTTGCAAACTTTACGGCTCCAAATCTCCAAGCGCGCGGGACGTAATATATTTTCCTGAGTCCTTTTATATTTCCAGGCGCATACAAAAGAGAATGAGATATGAGTGAATATGGCGAAACAGCAGTGAACTATAAAGCTGCCACATGATTATCACAGCACTTTTCTCTTGCGACAATAATATAAAAAAAGATGCTAAAATTTCGAAACCAATGTGTTGCTCATTTTTTTCAAATGAGCTCATGAGAGCCGGTGACGCATCGATAACTCCTCCCCCCACCACCACTTAATGAATTGGTTTCAGACCTAACTTCACCTGATTTTTCCTACCACAGTCTTCATTACTGAATGTTACCCACTATACCATTGGATTTGATAGGAAATTAACTGCTGTATATAAAAAAATACCATGGTATTGTTTTAATAAAAAAATAAACTGATATAATATATATTCTAAAATCTTTCATATTATCCTTTGTAAAAGTATCTTTTCATATTTTCCTTTGTTAATATCCATTTGAATTTGTAAATGTTATGTAAAAATAAGATCTGGTACTGAAAATAACGTGTAAAAATGAATTGAAAAAAAATTCATATTAAACAAAATGTTAATGGACCTAATAATAATATAATAAATGTTTTCAAAGCCAATGGTTAAGACAACGAAATTATACAATCAGAACATAATATTTTCGGACTCTTGGCTTCCAATAAGAGAGACAGGACGCTTGCTTGAGAAAGCAAACATTGCTGAGAAAATGGGAAATTTTCCGAGGCAACACATTGTTCAATATTGATTGTAAATAAAAATGACCTTCTCTGATTGAATAAAAGTTTCTTATTCTTGAACTTCGCTTCGTCAAGTAACCAGTATAATGTTACTATCTGAAACAATGAACCTTAATTTTCTTTTATATTATTTATATTAATGCAATAATTACATTACAGAGTGTAATAACCATTGAATCACATGATATAAGATTATAATATGGTTAAAAATTATTAAGGGATTTTTTTGTAAAGCGACGTATACCTAATTCATTTTAAGCTTCTGTGAGCATTTTTACTACAAATACTCTTAAATGCTTTTAAAAACGCAGTGGGTTTTTCATAAATGTACTATAAAATCAGTTTTGTCGTGAATATAACTATTACTCTCTATAGAAGAAATAAACTTGAAATATTGTATTTTCAATGAAGAAACGATTATCAACATGAGCTTTGTTTCCCTTCTCCAAAGGAAATTTGTCAGTACACATGAACGTTTTTAAACATGTTCCCTTTGCACATGAATAAATAATGGTTCGATAAATATGATAGTGCATATTAAAGAATTTCTAAATATTAAAACTTTTTACACCGATTTAGACATACATTTAAATATTAAAATATTATTCGTCTCATCAGTCTTTGTCTTCTAACACTGCGAGTTTAAGAGAACAAATCATACATACATATCATAGTTGTTTCACTTGTCCTTTTTCCGCGAAAAAACAACGAAATGATAAGTACGTTTCGTACCAAAATCCGGTTCAAACAATGCACGGCAAGGATTTTCATGATGAACGTGAATGAGTTCATAAACTAACTGTACGTTCCTACGTAATTAAAGGTTCATTAGAAAGACATTAATTATTACGTATTGAAGATAATCGATAAGAAGACAGAAAATTAAATATATCATCTGTAGAAGGTAACCACGATGAATGGAATAATGTGAAAATAATTCGATTTATTGGCATAAACTAATGAATACCATGTTGAAAGACTCTTTAATTCGCGATTTGAGAACTCGTTTAAGATGAACGCATTCGTTCGAGAAAGTGATTTGCTAGTATCGAAGTAACCGGTTCTATTGCAAGATCGGATCAGAAAAGTATTCTTAATATATTACGTGCCGAGAATGGCCACAGTTATTATTCTTTAAAATAATGGACCAATACTCCGGTTAAATATTTACTTCCATCTCTTATATCAAAGAACTGCATCTGTATTTTAAGTTTTCCCTGCGTGAGAAAAACGATACGTAATGTATATGTAATAGAACAAGAAAGAAAAATATCCCAGAGAAACCGCGAACTCGATACAGTCATTTAATAAATTGTTATTTCATAAAATATAGGAATAGATTTTATATTAGATTAATTAACTAAACCAACGTGCACAGAAATAGATCAAAACTTACGCCAATACTACATGATCATATTTATATGTCATATCTCTATTATCAAAGAACTTAGATAGCCCGTGTTATGCATAATCTTTGTTAATAGTTCAGCTATAATCATATACATATGACATACGTTCTCGTTGAGAGAACCTATGTCATATCATTGATAATAGAGATATGACATAGAAGTATGACCGTGTAGTACCGACCTTAGCAAGATTCTCGTATATTGTAATCGTCAACAATGGAATTTCGTATCTCTCTGAAGTGTTTATCGCCGGATACAGCGATCACATTGCTCAAGTATTGACTATCAATAATAAACTAAAACCACTTAAAATCCTTTACAAGTTTTCAAGAGAATTTAATGACGCAAATTAATCCATATTTATAAATTATTTCCGTGAAAAAACATGGGAAGAAGTTTACAATTGCCAAAACACCGACGACATATTCAATGTATTCGTCTCAATATTCCTAAAACATTACAAATCCAGCTTTCCCATAAAACGCATGTTAATTAACACAAAGAAATACAATAGATGGATCACCCAAGGGATAAGAATTTCTTCAAAAAACAAACGCCGTTTATATTATCTTTCAAAACTCTATAACCAACCACCGGAATTCCATGATTATTTTCGTAAATATAAGACTATTCTTCGAAAAGTAGTCTATGCAGCTAAAATTATGGAAAACGACAGTCAGGTACTATAATCGAACAACCGGATGAAAGCCATGTGGAATATTGTTAAAAATTACACGTCAACTTCTGAAAATCTCGAAGAAACTTTTTCCCTACTAAACGATGGCAAAATCGTATCAAATCCTCAGGACACTGCAAATTTGTTTAATTCTTACTTCTCAGAAGTTGGTAAAATAACGAACTCAATATATCCAAATCAATGTCTTCCAATTATATCCACCCACGTACCCAATTCTATGTTCACTTCCGAAACTAACGCCAGTGAAGGCATGAGATCATCAGCTCATTAAAAAAAATTTTCAACAGGCGTATACGATATACCCGCGTTTATTGTTAAATTTTCGTGACACGTTACATTAAAACCGCTCATAAATATTTTTAATAGTTCTTTATCGGAAGAGGTGTTTCCTAACATATTAAAGTGAAACCTTTACAAAGACCGAAAACAAACTTCATGTTGGAAATTATCGATCAATATCTCTAATATCCACTTTCTCAAAAATCCTAGAAAAATTNATTTTTTATCAAAATATAACATTCTCTCTGACGATCAACACGGTTTTAGGAAATCCTTTTCCACTACAAGCGCCATATTTTCCTTCTTAAACGATGTTACCACATCTCTTGACCGTGGAGAAAATCCTCAGGGTATTTTTCTTGACTTATTCAAAGAATTCGATGTCATCGATCACGGAATTCTCTTTTCCAAATTGCATTCTTTAGGCATTCGTGGACTTCCACATCAATGGCTGACTTCTTATTTACAAGATAGATATCTACAGGTCGAAATATCCTATACTAAAAATAAAATACTTCAGCGTTGTCTTTCACAAACAAAGCCACTTACTTGCGGAGCACCCCAAGGATCAATTCTCGGTCCTATACACTTTTTATTGTATGTGAACGACATGTCATTATCCACATCAGATTGCAAAATGGTTCTTTTTGCTGATGACACTAATTTACTATGTAAACACGCCAATGCTCAAAAAGTTTTGTCTAACCTTTCGACTTGGTTCCATGCAAATCGTCTCATTGTAAACACTGACAAAAC